>QRFJ01000733.1:104879-398203 GCA_006176705.1 Cocos nucifera | reverse complement strand
CGAAGTTGGTCATGCTCAGTATCATTATTCTTGATAAGTATTTATACTTTCACTTCGATATCTCCATACTATAGATTCAAGACTTATCTATCCTAAGAAAGAGACCGTATACTAATCTTCTGTGTTATTCATCATCCTCGTGATGATCTTACGATCGAAAGCAGTTTATGAGTTAATTATGATATCACATGTCTCAAATTTTTAATTTGTGAGAATATGTTTATCTTACCCATTAATCTAATGAATGAATTACAGATATAATTAATACAAATATGATTGAAAAAGTAATATATATTTATTAAATAAGTTAAAATTTATAAATTATACCATAAATAGTATTACATGTGTCAGCCAATTTGACTTCTAGGGCATACATCTAATAATAATATAATTAATTAATTAAGAAATCCTCAAAGGATAAACATGAGAGAAGATAAGAAGGTTGAAATGTAATAGTAAGACCAAGAAAAAAAATCGAACCATAAGGTGATGATATAGTGTCAAGACAAGCCCAGGAATAGAACTAGCATCAAGAAGTCCTAGTTTGGTAATATTTTGTTGTGTTGGAAAATATATAATTATGTCATAACTATTTTGAAATAATCTAAATTTTTCAAAACCTTTATCCATAAATCTTAAAATTATGCATTTAAAATTGGGTTGATGAGGTGGAAAGGTGTTTCTAAGTTGTTATCTACAAGTTGCATTTCATATGAGATAACAAAAAAACACTCTGCTTCAAAACTATTAGCAAATTATTGGAGTCCACACAAAGATGAAAATTTGACATAGGTAAAATATGTACCAAAACCCATATTCTTTTTTGTATTTATTCATTCATGTTGACACACACACACAAAAAAAGGGGCTCATTGTAGGGGGAACAACAAAAACTTATAAGCATGAATCCAACCACTATAAAAGTGAAAATATTTCTAACTTTTAATTTTCATTATGCTCTTGATTATTCTTTGATTAAATATTATGGCTACTTTTGCATCAACATCTTTTTCCTAATTCTAAGAATGTTATCACCAAAATATATAAGTGAATCTTCCTGCCCAATGACCATAAACTATAATATTAAAAACCTTTAGTTTTATCATGATCAACCTACAAAACATCACTTACAATAACCAATTTTTCTATAATTTAAATTATAATCTCTAAAATATTATAAAATTTAAAACTTATAATAATTTTTCTTCATCCAAAATCTTCAATAATTCCATGCATTTTCATGTATATTAGAACTAGTTCACAAATACACTCATATTCATATATAACATGAATCAGGGCACAACTTAGAAGATTATAAAATGAACAAATAAAAAAAGAGAGAGGTAGCCCAAACACGATACATAACATAGAAGAACAAGGATAGAAGACAAAGGTTAGGTTTAGGATTACAATTTTAGGATTGAGGTTAGGTATTGATCGCATTGTCTCGATATCAAGGGCATTAGAGTTTGAATGGAGGGGCTGGAAAAAGAAAAAGGAGGTTAGGAAAGCGAAGGGAGCTTATCAAGATAAGAGGGTGCATCCATTGGAGAAGGGAAGTGGGGTAGCAATCTCACAAATGGTGTTGGTTGTTAGAGACTATGCAGGATACGTTTGTTCCAATAGAAGAAACATATAAAAAGCCATGCGCTTATGGGAAGGACCACATGCTTGTGAACCTTAAAACAAAGATTAGCATATTAGCAATTCTTGTGTTTATAATAATGGCCATTATAATGTTATAATGGTTTCCAATACTACTTTTGGTCCCCTCTAACATGTTGCATATGTAATAGTATGGAAATGGATAACAGTTGTCATAATGCATTATTTAGCATTATAACAGTCCATTATAGTGCAATAATCATCATTATTTTTGTGCAATTTTGAAATATCTTTTTCTATAGTTCAAATATCATGCAACAATTTTTCCTCTAAAAAAATTGTATTATCTAAAAACATAATGATTTTTATCAAGTGAAAGGGGACTAATCATGTCATTTTTCACTATAATGTCATTAATTAATAACGACTATTATGGTGATTACTTTAATAATAAAAATCTTAAATAATATGTTTTGAGAAAAATAATAACCATTGTAGCAATCAATTCAACATTTTCTAATTTGTATTTCTATGTATAAACACATAGATAGTAATGCACTAATTTTTTGGTTTTGAAATTACAATGATTATTTGTAATCTAAACCTCCTCAAAGAATAAGCTCTCTTGGGAGATAAGAATTAACCATTGGATTAAGTTTCCTGATGAGAAGAAATGCACTTGCTTTCTTATAATATGAGGCATTAAATTTATCCACAAAACTTATCAAAGTGATATCCTTGAATGAATAATTTGATCATGAAGTATCTAAAAACAATAAATCATGTATTTAAATTTAGTTACCTTTTTATCAAGTGATTCTAATTTAACAAGAATATAATGAATAAATCATTTTTCTAGCATGATACACTACATGGCTGACCATACTTCAGTTTTACTAGTCGGCACCCATCTCTATATAGGTAGAGGTCCTTGGCTGAAGGAATGTTGATTGTGCATCTATTGCATTTCTATGTAAAGTATATATTTGAGCAATGATGCACGTTCACATATATAGCTATAGAATTCAAATATTAGAATAGAATAATTTATAAAATTTTATTTTGAATCAACTTATATTTCTTGTTTAATGAAAATTAGTATTAGGCACATGTCACGCACATGACTTTGAAGGAAAAAAATAATATAAAGATAACAAAGTGGCAATATGGTATTTGCCATAACAGTAGAGTTAAAATCAGGAAGAGTTCTTGTTTCAAAAAAAAGGGGTTAGGATTATTTCAGAGCTGACAAATACGGATAAGAGAAATGAAGATGGGGGGAGGGAGAGAAGATTTCTCTTCTAACATACTTCTCTTTTCATACAGCATTCAAAGAGAACTTGAAATTCTCCAATGTCTTTGATCTTTTTTTTAGAAAAAGCCTCAAATAATTTTATACTACTTTCTCTTCATTGATGTGATTGCATAAGCTTAAAAATATTTTTTAAAAATTAAAAATATACAATAATTTAGATTTCTTATTGATTGACATCATAAGAAAATTTTTTTTTTATGATGATGATTTTACCATATGAGATGAAAACTCTTCCATGTATAAGAAAGGAAAGCCCCTTCATAAATTCTTGTTGGTGTAGGTTGAAACCAAGTCAAAGAGGAGTTTAGAAATAGATTTTTATTAGCAACTGATTTACTTAAAATCACACTAGCTGTGTCTCTGCACCCAATACAAATATAGATGGGGGAGAGAGATGCAAAATCATTTTGGGTCCAATGGACCTAGATTTTATTATGAAAACAATTATTCTATACTTTAAAATATTTATTTCTCTTCATGTATCTATTTTACAATCACATCTAATTAAGTTACTTCAGTCAATTGACAAGTGTCACCATAGAGGCACACCTTTAGCAATTTTTTCTTTGGTTGTCTAGTTAGTAGGTTTTTTAACGACAACAAGCAATTGATACGAATCAAGAAAAGTTTGAAGCCTATTCAGCCATGTTTAATTTGAAATTATGAATACATAAATTTTAATGAAGATAATTCTTATTCCAATTCTCAAAAAATGAAAGATGAAATTATTTGATGTTGACTATTATAATTTAGATTTTTAATTGATTGAATTATTTAAGTTCAACTATTATTTTTTTTTAAAAAAATAAATTAATTTTATAATAATGATGCCATCATATGGGATCTATATATAAAAAATAAGTGTCCTTCCATAAACTCTTGTTAGTTCAGATTGAACCCAAGTCAAAAGAGGAGTTTGAAAATAGATTTCAACTAGCAATTGATTTGCTTAAAACCATAGCCATATCTCTATACCCAACACAAAGAATTACAAGGAAGAGAGATGCCAATTATTTTGAGCTCGATGGACCTTGGCTTAATTATAACAATAATTATTTTTTATTTTAAAATATTTTTTCTTTCTCTTGGTGTATCTATTTTACAAAGGAATCTAAGTTACTTCGGTCAATTGACAAGTGTCATCATGGAGGTACACGACTAGCAATTTTTTTCTTGGTTACGTGGTTGGTAGGGTTTTAACAACAAGCAATCGACATGCACAAAGAAAAATCTGAAGCTTGCCTGGCCATAGTTAATTTGAAATCATAATATATAAAGAATTCGATCTGAGATATTTCTCATTTTGATTCTCAAAAACCAAAAGACAAAATTGTTGGATGTTTGATGCGAGGAACCAACAAGGACCATGTGTGGACCGCACCCAATAAGCTATTAACCATTAAAATTCTCATTGACCAAGACTTTTGCAGCATTTACCTCACCAACGACCTTAAAAAATCTACAGATCCCCAAACATAGAATGATGGGAACCAATAATTGTAGCGGACTACACCTTACGAGCTACCGACCAGCGAAATTTTTCTGGACCAATGCCAAGAGCAGGACAAATCTCACGGAAAACCTCGGAAATCCGCATCTTAAAATGGTGACCGTTAATCCGTAATTGCCTTGAGTCCCCTCGCGTTAACTGAATTAATTTAGTGAGAGAAATGCCATCTAAATTAATAGCAGAAACTTAGAAAACCATCAGTAGACTATTATTTTATTGTAAGAAAAGCTGCTGTATAAGTTATTATTAATCTTTATAAAATAGTAATTTGAACTTCAAATTTATGCTCTAGCAGCTAAAGTTAACTCTTCTATCCAATGAATAATGATCCAAACAAATTGTGATGTTGTTTTTCCATTATATATTATTTATTTTTTGTTTCATCATAATAATAATTAAAAATTTTGATTTAAGTTATCAGTTTATTTCACAACATGGTGGTTGAGGAAGTTGCCTAAATTGAAACCAAGTGATTTGATCAACTCGGATGTGTGAGATTCATACCATGGGTCATGAATAACTTTCAAACGGACACCAATAAATCTATGGCTAAAGTAAGTTACTTCATTTGGATGTGTGGGTTTGTAACTATTTCTTATTATTATCAACCAAGCTTCTTGCTTCTTATTTTAACAAAAAAAAAAAAAAGCTAATGTATGTGGCGAAACTTAAAGCCACTTACCTTTTTTTTTTTATTGTTCAACCACGTGCCTTCAAAGACCACTAAATGTTCGCATGGTTGCTTGAACATTTGCGTCCTCGCAAGGCCGATGGAACCCATCGAATAGAATATTGATGCTTTGCCGTTGGTGTCCGCATCTACTAACCCAATCAAATCCAAAGGCAGTAGAGTATACGTACACCGGACGCTGACTACAAGACATCGTAGGCCACTCGGACCATGTAAGGTCCACAGTGTCGGTCATCTACCACCACTCATCCATGCACTGCGGTACGTGACCACTCCTTACGTGTGGTTGGGAAGAGATGCACCACAACTGGTCCAATCTACCACAAAGATAAGTCCAGGAGAGGGAGAGCCTTCCCGAAACCAGCACGTCACTTCACTATTGGAACCAAAATAATAATAATCTCTAGTGCTCTCAGGTGTGTATAAATACATAGGGGTGTTAGAAGGGCTCTGGCAAGCCAATCAAAAGATCCACGGTCCAAACAATAGAAGTAGCACCAGCAACCACCTCACATTGAAGTAGAATGGCATCGTCAACATGCTTTGCATCCACTGCATGCCATACCGGGGGCAAAGGTTGGGTGGTGGCAAGTCAAGTCCGTTCACAACCTCCGATGAGGCGGTCGGCAAATTATCAACCTAGCTCATGGGACTATGACTCCCTTCAGTCTTTGAAGGGTGGTGACTTGGTGATTGTCCTAGCTCGATCTCTCTAGTGAGGGTTGTGACCATCCGTCCGGCTCCGCTTAGGCTAGGGTCTTCCTGGATCCATGCTGCACAAAGCTAGGTCCAAAGTTCTATAGAGCAAAGTTGAGTCTATTGCTAGTTATAATGTACCATAGGCAATGAGCATAAACCCTTTGCAATGCTAGCTGTAGAAAATTCCTACAAGTAAGGTACAATGAAAATTTTTATTGATTATAGAATTTTTGGCTTACATCTAGTTCAAAAGCATGGTTTGTCCATGCCTAGTTTTTTCGGCATGTCACAACCTGCCATGTATCCTACTTGTAGAAATTTTCTGCTACCTCAATTATGGCATTATAGAGGGACCACTGGCATTAGGCTCGAAAGAGTTAGTCAAGCCAGGATCTTCTACGGAGTGTATTCTGCACCTCAGTAAGCTAATCATGGATAACCACTATATCGTTCAATCATAAAGATGGATGGCTCTCAAACATCCAAAAATGTTATGCTGTTTATGGCATGCAACGTGACATGATCTATCACATCCTGTTTGATAGCCGTCCATATTCATGATCAGGAGATGTGGCAGCTATCGATGTTTATAGAGCTATCTAGGGTGCAAAACACACATCGTGGAGGATTCGAATCCTAATTTTATATAAACAATAATAATAAACTAACCTAGAAGTCAAGTTCTAACCCTAGCCGACCCACTATTGGACTAGAAGGTCGGCTAACCTAGCTAGTTCGTTCACTCCAATACTCGTAATGGATTGCTGACTTTACTATCAGTGGTGCAGAACGGGACGCACACGACACCCTTGGAAAAGTTGAAGGAGGACGCAAGGCACTTGTTATTCAAGGAGGCTGAACCAGTGGCTCGACTTAAGCTGGTCGATGTCCTGCAGCGTCTTGGTTTGGGTTATCACTTTGAGGAGGAGATCAAGGATGTCCTTGGCTCAATGCCTATCGAGAGGGCAAACTTGATGTTCAAAGATGACATCCACTCCATGTCCTTGCTATTTAGACTCCTTAGAGAGCACGGGTTTCCTGTTTCCCAAGGTAACGACTCTTCTCATATGGAGTATCTTTCATTTCCATGATAAGCTACTGATATGGATAAGACTTGTTTACCAAAAAAATAAAAAAAACATGGGTAAAACTTTTAGATAATATATATGAACAGCACACAACTTATAAGATCACCAGGTCAAGGTCTTTTATATGATTTTTGGCATATCATGCAATGATACACCATTGGACTTCTAGTTAATTATGTGCAATATAAAATGGCACATATAGCGTTAAAAAATGCACCAAATAGGATTAAAAAGCATGCTAGCTGATGGAATCTCTGAGATATACATGTTCGCCGGCGGCACACCCTATGCTGTAAGTGTTTGGATTCACATTTATCAGAGATATAGCCTGATCATTTCTATTTCTTTTCGGAAAAATTTATATATGGTTTCTATAAAGGACTTGGATTCTCTTTAAGTTCACTGAGCTTCCGAACCTACCAAGTCTCGAGGTTCTTAAAAAAAATTCTTTGATCATTGCATTTCATATTCAGTGCTTCTAATTGGTGGCTTTCTGACCCATCATAGTTATCTTATCCATTTCTTTTGATGCATAGTTTTTTTCTTTTCGGAAATAAAATGGAGACGTCCTCGTGCTGAATTCACCATAATATATAGAACTGTACTGTACATGTAACTGAATTCATTTTCACACATTATCTACTTGCTTAGGGATAATCTAAAAATATTAAAGACCCAATTATATATAGATCTATGTATAATTTTCCTGAGTTTATTTAATTCATTGTTGTTGTGGTTGTATAATTTTCCTTCATCTGTATATTTCGTTGTTGGCCACCACGCTGAATTTATTATCCTGATCAAACTTATCATACATTTCAAACTTGTTCAGGAACTATGTTGCAACATGCACTGTTGAAACAGGCTAAAGTTATGTATTGATACATGTTTATTTCTTAGCAATCCATTGTCCTTTCATAATATAGTTTTAAACATAATATTGAGCTAACACAAAGGAAACTAAGTCTAATTCGCCAATGCATGAGAAAGTATTGCTTTTACTGAACTTTTCATAATGTGAAGCTTTGGTTTCTATAATTTTAATCCTATAGCAGTCCTAGTAAAGGCTTGCATCCTACAGATATCTTCAGGGGCTTCAAAGAAGAGAAGGGTAACTTTAAGGCAAGCCTTCTCAAGGACACTCATGGATTGTTATCCCTACATGAGGCTTCATATCTTGCTTTTGAAGGAGAAACACTGCTGGATGAAGCAAGAATGTTCACAACTAAACATCTCAGCGATCTCAAGCTACACATGGAACCACACCTTAAGGGAAAAGTGTCTCTAGCTTTGGATCTTCCTTTGCACTGGAGGACTCCAAGGTTGGAAGCAAGATGGCACATAGATCAGTATGAAAGAAGCGGAAACATGGAACCTATGCTTCTTCAATTTGCTAAGCAGGATTTCAACACAGTGCAAAGCATACACCAAAATGAAATTAGAAAATTGACAAGGTAAGAATATTTAACAAGACATGTCGTTGTTGTTACTATTAGTTCTATAATTTTCTTTTGGATTGGATCTTCTTCAGGTTAAAATAAACCCGACTTCGTTATATTCTCCAGGTGAAAGTTATTATACAGATGTTAGCAAAAAAATAATTTTAACACGCATTTGGAATCATAAGCTGGAATTAAATCAAGATATAGAAAAGCGAGTTTTTATTTGTACAAGTGTTTGTGACACAAGTATGCACATCAACACAAAAAGACATAAGTTTCTCGTAGACAAATCAATTTCTTTGCATTGTCACTCCTCTTTCTTATAACTATGAAAAAGAAAGTAAATTTTATTTTATTTTAATTATCATTTTCTTATTTCTTTTAAGTTATCCCTGTTTCTGTGTTTTTTATTTTTGCTTTTCTTTTTTCACCATGTTTACTTTATATAGGATGTTGGTCCCTTCTTCGTTACTAAACAGCTGATGCTGGATTTCCTAGATTTTCTTAGCATCTTGACTTGTGGTCGCAACTCAAATTAAAGACATATTAAGCCTTTTGTAATTTTCTTTTTAGGAAACAAGCATTTTGAAAAGTTGATTCCCTATGATCATCATGCTAATGATCAATTTCCGTTCTTTGTTTTATAGGTGGTGGAAAGATGTAGGCCTTGGAGATAGATTGAGCTTTGCTAGAGATCGATTGATAGAGTACTTCTTCTTTGCAACTGGAATCGTATTCGAGCCACACCTTGGATATTGTCGAGAGGAGCTTACTAAAGCATTTGCTTTGGTAGCAATTATAGATGATTTCTATGATATTTATGGAACACTGGATGAACTTAACCTTTTCACCGGTGCTGTCCAGAGGTTAGTTGGATTTTATTGTTTAATTGCAGGTTGGTATTTGATTGAGGAATTAAGCAGGAACAAGATTTGGATGAGCCTTATTCCGGCCAGATGGGTTTAAAAAGTAGAAATAAAGGAAAATAAGCTATTCTATTCAAACAGGTCAACACCTTAAAAGACTTAGGGAACCCATGTGGGTGTGCATTTAATCTTACATCAGTTATGCATCGGAAAGATCTTATGTCCTTCTATAAGGCTAAAGAATTTAAATAATAACATATGACTAGCAACTTGGATCTTTATAAATGGTGTTGGCGGGCTTAATCTATAATTCATGCATATTAGAAGATGTTATGGCACAATTTTTTTGAGATTAACCAGGAGCTAATCATAGTGTTTTGTAATTAGATTTGATTGGTTCTGTATCCTTAGCCTTGCAGAAACATATCTTTTCTCCCGTACTGAATACATACAAGGATGAGATCTTGAGAATTTGCACAACACCAAGGAACTCAATATATTTTAGCAAGGTTTTTTGGATGAGATCCCGAATCATTATAATAATAATGACAGATGAGAACTGGAATAACTTTATTCTGGAAACAAGGACTCATTTTACTCCTTCCCCTTCCCTTCTCAACAAAAAGAAAACAAGTTATTTTATAAATTTAGTTCAAACTAAAAATATAAATAACCAAGTATAATCGACAACATAACTAGCAGCACAACTAGTTGGCAATGGTATGGATAACCACTCTCAAAGAAAATAATTATTCCTTATAACCATATAAAATCTTCATAATAATATGTTTTCTAATTCTACTTTTTAGGTGGGACTCCAATGCAATGGAAGGATTTCCAGAGTATATGAAAATCTTGTATTCAGCTTTATATAACACAACCAACGAAGCGGCGGATCATATACGTAGAGAAGAGGGTTGGGATGTCCTTCCTTATCTCAGAAAAGCGGTAAATTCACTATCCTATCTTTCTTTTGCCTTAGCTTGCTGGCAAAAGGATGGTCACTTTACTAGAAATAATCTAAAATGTATTCTATCTAAGCATGACAGCAACTAGATATATAGTTATTCCATCTTATTTTGCTTTGAATATTTCCCAACATAAAACCCCAGAAACCATTTTTTTTTTTATTAGCTCCCTTCATTTTTGTTTTCCCAATTTGAAGAAGAAAGAAAATCCAAGAATAGGATATATAATTTGCTGTTACCATGCCTCATTGAGAATTATATCTTAGAAGAGTAACAAACAATATCCATCAGAGAGTTACTAATGTTGTATGACTAATTATGTGTCACACCTGCAATAATAATTGTTTCAGTGGGAGGATCTTTTCAACGCCTTCCTAACAGAGGCAAAGTGGCATTACGGCAGCTACAAACCAACCCTGGAGGAGTATCTAAATAATGCCAGGATGTCAGTGTCTGGCTGCGTCCTATTAGTCCATGCTAGCTTCTTATCAAAGCAGAGACTAACCAAGGAGGCATTGCAATGCTTGGAGACCTATCCAAGCCTCTTCCTGTCCTCATCCGAGATCTTTCGTCTTTGCAATGATTTAGCCACTTCTTCGGTAAGCAATGCTAATTTTATTATTATTTTACTTTTTTACCGTGAGAGAACTAAGTATGTAATAATTAACAAATCATAGAGCTAGGATGCGTGGATCCGTCCAAAGGACTAAGTTAATATTTTGAAACGTTCTTTTAAGTGAAGTCAGGCCTATTTAGAAAAGTCTATATGTTAGCCTGTAGTGGTTCATCTTTCCAGTGCTGGTACTGGTATCTCAACTGGATAAGAATAAGATCACCATAAAACAAGATAAGTATCAGCCTAACGTGGTGACGAGGCAAAACTATGGATTTTTTCTCACCATATATCTTGGTAAACTGCTGGGCCATCCATTGGTAGAAGGCAGGCTTAACACGTGGTATCATATGCTTTGACGATGGACACCATATAGATAAGGTTGTTCCTTGTCTTGTCCAATAGTTATAGATGATTTATATGGACATGCATGGCATGCAACCACTTGGCAGTGCAAGAAAAACCGAAGAGATCGAGAGAAAAAGAAAAAAAGAAGTTGTTATGGTTTATATTTGCATTACCAAAGTTTCAATGCTAAATGTAATGATTTGTATATTTTATAAATGCAGGCAGAGCTAGCGAGAGGTGACACTCCAACATCTATCCAATGCTACATGCAAGATAATGGTGTCTCCGAGGCAGTTGCCCGCAAAGGCGTTCAAGATTTGATCATTAATTCATGGAAGAAGCTGAACAAAGATGCTGTTGATTGCCATCCATTCCCTCGATTCATTGCTAATGCAGCAATAAATCTTGGACGGATATCACACTGCACATACCATAAAGGAGATGGCTTAGGTGCTCCAGATCAAGAGAAGAAGAACATGATCAAGTCCCTGTTTTTTGATCCCGTGGAACTCAAACGAGGCCAGGATTCTTTAGTGCTTCTTGATGAGAGGCTTCTGCTCAGCAATGCATAGGAGGAAATTTTGGTAACGAGATGATATAATTATTGTAATTGTAAATATCATGTAATGATCTTGTGCGGTGGTCGGGGCTATCATCCCTTTTTCAGAAAAAAAATTTAAAAAAAAAAAGGAAGAGAGAAAGAAATAACTATGTGCGTTATTTTCTGAAGGGGATTGAGCTACTCATGCCAAGCTAAGAAGGCTTTTAGTGAAAAGGAGAGTACTTGATGCATTCTTAATGGAATACTTTGAGCTTGGCATATTGAGAAATGTGGGATGATATCTTAATTAATTTTGCTCCAAATAAAAGAGTTTATATAAATTTAAAACACGTCACTACAGCAAAATCTTCTATCATCATAAACGGTAGCCCGGAGAAAACCTTCAAACACCACAAAGACCTCCGACAAGGAGACCTCCTATCACCATAGCTTTTTATTCTTGTGGCAGATATCCCGAATCAAATCCTGAGACTTGCTGCAACACGCAAACTCATAGAAGAAATTGGCGACCAAAGAATTACAGGACAGTTTCAGAGCTTATAATTCGCGGATGATACCTTGATTTTCTATAGTGCACACCGAAGCCATATACACTCTCTAAAGTTTATATTATATTCTTTCGAACTACTTTCAGGATTAAAGATTAACTTTGATAAATCTACGGTGCTTGGGATGGATTTACTTTCCCATCAAACGAGAGGCATTGCTCCAAATTAATTTTGCTCCAAATTAATTCAGACAATGATGAATTAATTAGGTTTAATTGTGTACAGTTCCGTTCCTTTTCTTGACTTTTTTTGTTGTTCCTTTTTGGATTCTTTTACCATCTTGCCGGTTGTCCTTTGAACTTGTAAAAAACAAGGAATAATTATGGCATGGTTTTTGCATGTTCTAAAAGTTTTTCCAGCATGGCTAAAAGCACAAGGTAGATCCATTCCCCAGTTGCTTCGACAGCTAATCTTTAGGTCTGATCCATACGAAGTGAACGAAATTGAACTTCCAAATTATTTTTTTTTTCATTTTTTATTTTTTTTTAAAAAAAACGTCCATCTGTTATGTGTCCTGCTGTTGTGCTTCTCTATGCCATGCGTTGTTGCCATGTCAACCAAAAGCTGCCAAGGTATCCTCTTTCCATATAATAATTATTTTTTAGATACACTACTATAAAAAAAAGCTACGAGAGTGGTTTGTAACCGTTGTAATAGATCGATCTATCGCAGCGATTACGTAACCGCAGTCATAGGATATCTATAATAGCGGTTTCTTAACCACTGCCATAGATCTAGTATAGCGATTGGTACGGATATGGCAGCGGTTACAAAATCGCTGCCGTAGATCTTGAATAATTAAAAAAAATAAAATTTTTATTTTTTTATATATTTTATCTGATAAATATAGATATATAACATAAAAAAATATAATAAACATAAAAATTATTCTGAAATACTAAAATTTTATTATCGAATAAAATTTATTATAATATTTTTTAAAAAAATAAAATACATCAAAAGTCTCCTAAATCTATATCATTGTCGTCATCCGAAGTCGGAGCTGGAGCTGGAATGCAAGCCAATATATCCTCGAAGCTCGTGACTCTAAAACACGTGCTGAGCATCGACATCATGTCTCTTACGATGCCCTCCAAATGAGATGTGCGCTCTTCAGCCCGATCCGCCCGCGTCGCAGCATGATCTGCCCGTGCCAACAACTCCTCAAGCTCCTTCCGACTGACGATATCGAAAGTCTATGAGGAGACGCTCGCCTCGGACCAATAGCTCATCGACATGTGTCCGGGCTTACATCGGAACCTCTTAGAGTGCTCAGACCCCAAGACCTGAGACGGATGGTCATGGGGCCCAGAGGTATCCGGGCCCTTGCTCGTGAGCGCATCTAACTGATCCTGTAATTATAAATTAAAATACTGGGGGCTGAGGGAGGGTCGGATGGAGGGGTGGAGGGGCTGGGTGGGGGTGGCGATGATAGTAAAATTCAAATTATTTTTGTATAAACTATTCATGTTAAGCAGATATTACAACAGCATGAGCATAACAATCAGTGAAATTTTAGAATGGTTATCAGGAGACGTATAGTTTTAGATCATTCTTCATCTCACGAGTTCAATTTTATAATCACCACTATAAAAAATGATTAAAATAGTAGTCAAAATCATTTATAAAAGAAATTATCTCATAATTAGACACCGTTTGATCCTTTAATTAATCATTTATTATTTAATGATTGAAACTAACCTATACTAAATTGATCAAAATAACGATATTCGATTAAAGTAAAATTTTGATAGTACGCTACAAACATCGCCGAGATCATCGTTGCAAATCTTTGGATCCATCGGAGGTCTTCATCTATCAGATCATCGCATCGTCGTTCGTGATCGTCAAAATTAAATTTTTCTGATCGACGAAGCTAGGGCCATCGGATCGAGGCGACCTTGTGCGACAACACTCTAATGATAATTATTTAGATAATGAACGATGAAGATAGACATTAAATTTTAAAATTATATAATATTTTTAAAATATATATATATGGCAGTGGTTACAATTAACTGCTACCATAAATCGAATTATAGCAGCAATTCTAACTAACCGCTGCTTTAGATTCGACTTATGGCAGTGGTTACAATGAACTGCTGCTATAGATCGACCTATGACAGCGATTTTTTATAACCGCTACTATAGATCCGACCTATGGTAGCGATTTTCATTAACCGCTGCTATATATCGGATCTATAGCAATGGTTACCAAAACTGCTGCTATAGGTCCGACCTATAGCAGTGGTTAACGAAAATCGCTGTCATAGGTGCTATTGCAGCGATTTCGAAAACCGCTGCCATAGTAAGTGCTGTCATAAGTCATTTTTATAATAATGACAGTATGCCAACCCACAAATTGACTGATTTTATTTTCATAATTAAATTTTGTTACTATAATTTTATTTTAGAAATATTTTAGGAATCACCTTCAATAATTAATATGAGATTGTTCCTTTTGTATAGCATCATGTGATAAAGAAACATCTTCTATTTATTTATTTTTATTCTAATCATATAGTTGAATAATTATAGGACATAAACAATACAGTGTATCTCAAAAATTATGGACGAAAGTTTCTTTCTTATCGGTTGGCTTTATAAAATATTTAAATAGAACTAAGATCCTAAAGTCGTTTGGAGGAAGATCGAGCTTTGCCAATGATAGATCTTCCAATAATAGAAACCCAAACTTTTTGATAGGAGATCCCTTGAAAAAAATTCAATGTAAATAACAACAAGCTAATTGGTTTATCAGGAAGCACATGTGGTTTATCCGATATAGGAGTTATAGTCTTCATCCCATTTCTATGGTGATTAATACTCCTATGTAGTGGTTAGGAAGTGTTTATATCTGAATAAGATCTGAGAAGTATTCCTCGAGATGTGACATTACACTCATTCTTGGAGGGGGCTTGCATATGCGAGAGTATCCGTATATGACCGCGGATATGAGATTTAGGCGATCTCTAGTAACTCTCATAAAAAATCAAGATACATATGCAGACCACTAATGCATAGACTTGCGATGAAGAAACTCTATACGATATATATGATAGTTAAAATTTGGATAAAAAAACGTAGTCAAAGACCTGGTTCACTCTATTTCTTTTAGATAGAAACTGTTGGGGATAAATCCCGCTCCTGCCGAAGCCCGGCCCGATGCTCAGTCCAATGTAACCAGTAGCCGCTGAAGAGCTTTAGCGCCAAGGTCCGGGCCGAACTGCCTAGAGGCCGAACTCCCCTGCGCCAAGGACCGGGCCAAACTGCCTAGAGGCCGAACTCCCACCGCCAGCCGAACTTCCTGGCGGCCGAGCTCCTTGGACTCCAAGCGGCTGGACTTCTTCGGGAGACGGACTCCTCCCAGACGCCCGTTCGGCCATCCGAGCTCCTCCCGGGTTTTCCCTTCAGCCGAACTCTCCTACGAGCCCGAACTCCTTCGGGCCCCACGGCCGAACTCCTTCGGACCGACCCCAGGCGAGCCCCTGCAGCCGAACTCCTTCGGACCGACTTCAGGCGAGCCCAAGTGGCCGAACCCCTTCGGACCGACCCTAGGCGACCGAACTCCTCAGCAAGCCCTGGCCGAACCAACTAGCAACCTAAGTCCTTCAACTGGCCAGCCGAGCCTCTTCGGGCCTCTCGGCGGTCAAACTCCTCGGCAACCGTCCCGCGGCCGAACTCTACAGATGGCCGACCCTTCAGCCAGACGAACTCCCCCAGCTTCCCCCTCGGCCGAACTCTGTTACAAGTCCGAACTCCATTGGACGAACTGTCGCCTGCGGCAAGACCGGACGACGCCTTCCTCTCCGTACCGGACTCCGTGCGGCCCACGACTCGCCGGTATGGCTCCCACGATCCACCGGACGACGCCTTCCTCTCCGTACCGGACTCCATGCGGCCCACGCCTCGCCGGTATGGCTCCCACGATCTACCGGACGACGCCTTCCTCTCCGTACCAAACTCCATGCTGCCCGACGACTCTCTGCCAGACGGCACAGCCGTCACCATCAACTAAGCTCCGCTATAAAAGGACCCCTCCCGACATACTAAGGCTAAGCTCTCTGAACTCTCGACTCTCTAAGCTCTCCTCCACATCTCTAAGCTCCGGAACTCATTCCGAGCACTCCATTACTGTTGGTCGGAAACTAACTTGACCGTCGGAGGGTCCTGCCGGAGCCACCACCCCACCGGTTCCGGACGGGACTTCGTTTTGCAGGTCCCCGGCGGCGCCCAGCGGCCTCGATTGCGGCGACCTCCGGCGGCGACGGATTTCTGCACCAACAGATTGGCGCTGGAAGAAGGGACTGAACCTTCGAGGTTTCCTTATTCTTAAAGGAGTGCTCGGCGACGATTTTCTTCCCCTGCTCCGGATCTCTCTTCTCCCTCTTCAGTATTCCTTTTCTAAAAGAAAAATGCCCCCCAGAAGAGCCTCGACCCGGAGGTCGGCAGCCTCCGCGGCCCGATCCCGTTCGGGTCCGTCCGCTCCCACTCCGGCCCCGGCGACACGGGCCCGCTCCGTACCCGCGGTGGATGCGGAGCAGTTCGACCTGCTTGCCCAGCAGGTCCGCGATCTTACGGAGGTGGTGCGGGCGGTGCAGGCCACGCATTCGCAAGGTCCGACGCCCACTCGACCGGCGCGGGGTTCCCCGGAGCCCGGGAACCCAGTCCAGGAGCGACCGATGTGGGCTACCCGACCTCCGGCCCTCGGGAAGAGAAGGGCAGCCGGCAAGGAGCCCCTGCTCGGACCGCGGCTCGACCCAGGGAGAGGCTTCACACCTATTCCGCGAGAAGACCTTGGGGATTAAGGATCGCGAAGACTTCCTGGATCAAAGGCTCTTGGAGATGGGACGACGCATAGAAGAACTTCGTCATACTCCTTCCTCCCGCGGTAACGATATTTGCACTGATCCTCCCTTCTCACAGAAAATTATGCAGGAACAGGTACCGCCGAACTTCAAGCTCCCGCATTTTGAAAGCTACGATGGGACCACCGACCCGGTCGACCATTTGGAGGCTTTCAGGACTACGATGTTGCTCCATGGCGCGCCTGATGCCATCTTGTGTCGGGCTTTCCCTTCTACCCTCAAAGGAGCGGCCAGGAATTGGTACTCGGCGCTTAAGCCGGGCACCATCCTGTCATTTGACCAAATGAGTCAACAATTCGCGGCCCACTTTGTCAGCAGCAAAGCGGCCGCGCAGAGGCTCGGATTCCTTGTTGGCCATCAGGCAAAAAGAGGGGGAGCCCATCCGGGCTTACGTCACCCGGTTCAACGCTGCCGCGCTGGAAGTCCGGAACCTGGACCAATCGGTTGCTATGGCCGCGCTCAAGGGCGGCCTTCAGAAGAACGACCTGTTGTTCTCCCTGGAAAAGAAATATCCCAGGGATTTCGCTGACATGCTAGCTCGGGCGGAAAGCTATGCCCGGGCAGAGGAGGCTTTTGAGGCCAAGGATAATGAAGCTCGCGACAAGCGACGAGTAGGCAGAGCGGGAAGGCCCGCCGAAGAAAGAAAGCGCACCGAAGCTTGGCCGCGCTCCCGAACTCCCGCCTGGTCGCGGGCGAGCCCGGACTCCACCTCAGGCTCGGGGGCGGGAAGCCACCGACGGAAGGGCACACCGAAGTCCCCCCCGACGCCGAAGTCCCCTCCGGCGCCGAAGTTCCCCCCGGCGCCGAGGTTCTCCCCCGCGACGAGGTTCATCTCCGCGCCAAGGTTCTCCCCTCCGGCGGCGTTTTCACAGCTACGCCCCCCTCAACGCCTCGAAGGCTCAAGTGCTGCTGGAGATCAAGGGAAGACTTCCGGAGCCGGAGAGAATGCGTTCCCATCCCAGAAAATGCAACCCCAACAAGTTCTGCCTTTACCACCGTGACCACGGTCACGATACCGAGGAGTGCATCCAGCTCCAGGATGAAATCGAGGAGCTGGTCCGGCGGGGCAGGCTTGGCCGATTCCTGCAAAGACAACCTAAAGAGCGGGAAGATCGGCCGAGAATGTTGCCGCCGGATGGAGGAGGATCGGCAGGAGGATCGGCCGCCTCTTGGCGTCATTAACACCGTCTCGGGAGGACCGCAGCGGGGAAAGACCGACGGATCCGAGGGACCGGCGAAGAGGCAGAGGACCTCGGAGCCCGTGACCTTCACCAAGGCAGACGCCCAAGGGATCCGATTTCCACATAACGACGCGGTTGTAATCTCTTTAAACGTCGCTGATTATGATGTACGCCGCGTTTTGGTGGATAATGGAAGTTCGGCGGACATATTGTTTTATGATGCCTTCTTAAAAATGTCCCTACCTGACACCCGCTTAGGGCCTGTAAATTCCCCCCTGGTAGGATTTGCCGGACACGCCGTTCCGGTCGAAGGCATGGTGACTTTGGCGGTGACGGCGGGCCAATCCCCAAAATTGGCCAAGGCGCGGATCGACTTTCTGGTCGTGAAGACCCCGTCCGCCTATAATGCAATCCTTGGGCGACCCGGCCTAAACGCATTACGGGCGGTTGTGTCAACCTACTACTTAAAGATGAAATTCCCGACGAGCCACGGAGTCGGCGAGGTCAGAGGAGACCAGGCCCTGGCGAAGTACTGCTACTCAGTTGCCCTGCGCGGGGGAGACCGGCCCGACCCTTGCCTTGTTGATGGGCTGGACGTCCGCGACGACCTCACTGAAGAACGGGGCGAACCTGCGGAAGACCTCGTCCCTGTGTCCTTACACGACGGAGACCCGGGGCATGAGGTGCGGATCGGCTCCAACTTGGCGGCCGAGGTTAGGAGACAGCTCGTCGCTTTCCTCAGAAGGAATGCGGACGTCTTCGCCTGGGCCCCAGCGGATGTACCAGGGATCGACGCCGATGTTATAGAGCATCGGCTGGCCATCGACCCAAGGCACCGACCCATCAGAGAAAAGTTGCGCCACCAAGCCCCAGAGAGACAGAAGGCGGTAGCCGAAGAAGTGGATAAGCTCCTCGAAGGCCGGACTCATCCGGGAGGTCAACTATCCGACCTGGGTCTCGAACGTGGTCCTCGTCAAAAAAGCAAACAACAAATGGAGGATGTGCGTCGACTTCAAGAAGCTGAACAAAGCCTGCCCAAAGGACAGCTACCCCCTGCCGAGGATCGATCAGCTGGTGGACGCAACCTCGGGCCACGAGCTCCTCACTTTTATGGACGCATTTTCTGGTTACAACCAGATACGCATGGCGCCCGAAGATGAAGAAAAGACCACCTTTATTACTGACCGAGGTCTCTACTGTTACAGGGTCATGCCTTTCGGACTCAAGAATGCAGGAGCCACCTACCAGCGCTTGGTCAATAAGGTCTTCAAGGGGCAGATCGGCCGCAACATGGAGGTGTACGTGGACGACATGCTAGTCAAAAGCCGAGCCTCGACGGACCACCTCGCCGACCTTGAAGAAACCTTCGGATGCGCTTAGGAGGCACAAGATGAAGTTGAACCCGACCAAATGCGCCTTCGGCGTGACCTCCGGAAAATTCCTAGGATTCATGGTGTCGAGACGCGGAATCGAGGCAAATCCCGAGAAAATCCGAGCCATCCAGGAGATGACTGCCCCGAAAACAATTAAGGAAGTTCAGCGCCTGGCTGGGAAGGTGGCGTCCCTGAACCGCTTTGTCTCGAGGTCGGCCGAGCGGTGCCTGCCTTTCTTCCAGGTCCTCAGGCGACCGAAAGATTTTTGCTGGACAGCGGAGTGCAAACAGGCATTCGAGGAGCTTAAAAACTACCTCGGCGCGCCCCCACTGCTGGCAAAGCCCGAACCTGGAGAAGGGCTGCTCCTATACCTAGCTGTCTCTCCAATGGCCCTGGCGGCTGTCCTGGTCAGGGAAGATGCGAAGGCGCAACAACCAGTCTACTACGTGAGCCGAGCCTTGAGGGACGCGGAGACCAGGTACTCCAAGTTAGAAAAACTAATTTACTGTCTTCTGATCGCAGCCAGGAGGCTCCGACCTTACTTTCAGGAGCATACCATAACGGTCCTCACGGACCAACCAATAAGAGCCGTCCTCCACCGAGCAGACGCTTCAGGAAGAATCGCCAAATGGGCGATCGAGCTCACGGAGTTCGACATCAATTACCGGCCCAGGCCATCGATCAAGGCTCAGATACTGGCGGACTTCGTGCTGGAATGCACCGCACCAGTTGAAGCCGAGCTTGAATCAAGCGAGACTATCATCGGAGGGAGACCAGGCCCCAACGAAGCCGAGCTGTGGCGGTCGAGCTTCCCTGAAGAAAGGGCCGACCTTCTTGAAGGCGCCTGGGTTCTGCATGTGGATGGCTCATCCAACTCTAGCGGGGCCGGCGCAGGGCTGGTCCTGGTTAGCCCCGAGGGGATCGTCACCGAGTACGCATTGCGCTTCGAGTTTCCCACAACCAACAATGGGGCCGAGTATGAAGCGCTGATAGCCGGGCTGCAGATAGCCAGGGAATTGAAGGTGGGTCGGCTTCAAGTCTATAGCGATTCCCAGTTGGTGGTCGGTCAGGTCGGCGGCAGCTACGAGGCGCGGGAGGAAAGCATGGTGATGTACCTCGGGAAGGTGAAGAACTTAATACCAGCCTTCGACAGCTTCGACATTCGGCACATCCCAAGGACCGGGAATACAAGGGCCGACCTCCTCTCCAAGTTGGCCACCTCTGCCCCGGCCGAACTACCAAAAGAGGTGTTTCTGGAAACTCTGAAGTGCCCGACCACCGAGGAACCTCAGGCCGTCCTGCGGACGGACTTCGAGCCCAGCTGGATCGATCCGCTGATCGCCTACCTCGAAGAAGGGGTCCTCCCTCACGACCGGAGAGAAGCTCGGAAGCTCAGGAGTCAAGCCTCCCGCTACGTCTTGTACGAGGGCAGGTTATATAAAAGGTCGTACTCCCTCCCGTTGCTGAGGTGCCTCCGACCCTCTGAGGCCTGCATCGCGCTACAGGATGTCCACGAAGGACTCTGCGGAAGTCACGCGGGAGCCAGATCCCTATCGCAAAGACTACTTCGGCAAGGGTACTACTGGCCAACCCTACTTCGTGATTCCACGGAATACGTGAAGAAGATGTGACCGCTGCCAGAAGAACGCCAGCGTGCAAAGGCAGCCGGCATCCGAACTCACTCCGCTCACTGCACCCTGGCCCTTCGCGCAGTGGGGGATGGACATCCTCGGCCCCTTTCCCAACGGCGTCCGGACAACGGAAGTTCCTCCTGGTCGCGATTGACTACTTTACCAAGTGGGTCGAGGCGGAACCACTAGCGAAGATCACCGAGGCCAAGGTGCAGGACTTCGTCTGGAAGACGCTGATCTGCCGGTTCGGTCTGCCCCGAGCCCTCATAACCGATAATGGGCGACAGTTCGCTGGAGCCCGGTTTGCCGAGTTCTGCGAAGGACTAAACGTCTCCCACCACTTCACATCGGTGGCTCATCCGCAAGCCAATGGGGAAGCCGAAGTGACCAATCGGACCCTGCTGCAAGGCCTCAAAACGAGGCTCGACAGGGCAAAAGGGGCCTGGGCAGACGAACTCTACCACGTCCTCTGGGCATACCGAACAACGCAGAGGGTACCGACCGGCGAGACGCCCTTCGCCTTGGCCTTCGGCACCGAGGCAGTCATCCCGATCGAGCTCAAACTTCCATCTGCTCGAATCGTGGGCTTCAACGAGCAACTCAACCCCCAGGACCTCAGAGCCAACCTCGACCTTCTAGAAGAAAAGAGGGAAGCGGCCCGCATCCGGATGGCCACCTACCAACGGAAGGTGGCTCGGTATTACAATTCCAGAGTCAAAAAGCAAGGCGTTCAGAGTTGGGGATTTGGTGCTCCGACGAGCAGCCGTCTCTCAGCCCCAGAGTCAAGGGAAGCTCGTCCCAAATTGGGAAGGTCCGTACGAAGTGGTAGAGGTCATCCGACCTGGAACCTATCGCCTAAAGGAGCTCGGAGGACTAACGCTTCCCCGACCTTGGAACTCGGAAAACCTGAGAATGTACCACCAATAGTTTCCCTCAATAAAACCTTGTTGCTCGACACTATCGTTTCAGGGTCGCTGAAAAAAAAAAAAAAAAAAGAAAAAAAAAAGGAAAAGAAAAGAAAAAAGCGGGATGGGGGGAGAGCGGAACGGTCCTCATGTGCCCCCACAGCCGCTAGGAACAGGAGGAGAACCTCGTCCTAGCACGTGAGCAAAGTCAAAGGCCCCGTTCCACAAAGGACGGGATGGGGGGAGAAGCGAGGACGACGGTCCTCATGTGCCCCCACAGCCGGCTAGGAACAGGAGGAGAACCTCGTCCTAGCGTGAGCAAAGTCGAAGGCCCCGTCCACAAAGGACGGGATGGGGGGAGAAGCGAGGACGACGGTCCTCATGTGCCCCCACAGCCGGCTAGGAACAGGAGGAGAACCTCGTCCTAGCGTGAGCAAAGTCGAAGGCCCCGTCCACAAAGGACGGGATGGGGGGAGAAGCGAGGACGACGGTCCTCATGTGCCCCCACAGCCGGCTAGGAACAGGAGGAGAACCTCGTCCTAGCGTGAGCAAAGTCGAAGGCCCCGTCCACCGAAGGACGGGATGGGGGGAGAAGCTCGGACGACGGTCCCGGATGTGCCCCCACAGCCCGTTGGGAACAAGAGGAGAACCTCGTCCTAACGTCCAAGGCCGAGCAGAGTCTAGGTCCAGAAGAAGGCCGCTTCAAGCCCCGGGAGACGGGATCTCCCCCAAGTCTACGGACTTCAAGCTTCACTGCAGCCTCAAGACTGGAGGTCTCCTCCAAACATCGACGGACCTCCCCCAAGCCTCAGCTTCAACTTCAGCGTCAATATTGGCTGGAGATGAGACCTCCCCCGAGCTTCAGCTGCAATAAATGCGGAGCCTGGAAGAAGACTTCGGCAGTCGCCTGTTTTGGTACTCCCTTCCTTCAATTTTTGAACTCGGGAGTGGGGGGGCTACTGTTGGGGATAAATCCCGCTCCTGCCGAAGCCCGGCCCGACGCTCAGCCCAATGTAACCAGTAGCCGCTGAAGAGCTTTAGCGCCAGGCGCCAGGCCGAGCCCCTACCACGGCCGAACTGCCTAGAGGCCGAACTCCCCTGCACCAAGGTCCGGGCCGAACTACCTAGCTGCCGAACTCCCCAGCCCCAGGCTCCGGGCCGAACTCCCAGCGGCCGAACTTCTTCCAGCAGGCCGAACTGGTCAGCTTCCGAGCTTTTTCCGGACTCCCAGCGTCGAGACCAAACTTCCTGGGCGGCCGAACTCCTTTCGGACTCCCCACGGCCGAACTCCTTCGGACCGACTCCAAGCGGCCGAGCTTCAATGAAGTCCCCTCAGCAGTCGTCACTCGGCCGAACTCCGCAGCGGTCGCCCTCATCGAACTTCGGCCGATCGAGCTCCTACCGAATTCTCAAGTGTCCAAGCCTCAGCCGAAGTCCAACAGCCGGCCGAACCTCCAAACGGCCGAGCTTCGGATTCTCAGCAGCCGAACTCTTCAGCGGACGAGCCTTAGCTGCATACCTCCAGCCAGACGTCTATGGGAGCCGAACTCCCTCCTATCTTCTTCTTCAGGAGCCCGAACTCCTCCGAAATGGGCACACGAAGGCCTTCAACCCTTCATTCGGCAAGCTCTGCAACCGCCGCAGGCGATAGCGACCCACTGTCAGGCGGCGATGGCTGTCACCCTCAATCCGCCGACTCCAGGCGGCGATGGCTGTCACCCTCAATCCGCCGCACACGGCACCAGTGAGACTGACTCCGCCGAACCTCGAGCGGCCCGCCAGCACGCGGCTGCAGTTGTCACCATCAAGCTCCACTATATAAAGGACCCTCCCGACACGCTAAGGCTAAGCTCTCTGAACTCTCGACTCTCTAAGCTCTCTGAACTCTCCACTCTCTAAGCTCCGGAACTCATTCCGAGCACTCCATTACTGTTGGCCGAAAACTAACTTGACTGTCGGAGGGTCCTGCCGGAGCCACCACCCCACCGGTTCCGGACGGGACTTCGTTTTGCAGGTCCCCGACGGCGCTCAGCGGCCCCGATTTCGGCGACCTCCGGCGGCGACGGATTTCTGCACCAACAATTGGTATACAGGTAATTTATTATGGTACATAGTTAATCTATACTAGGTCATAATTAATTTAGTATAGTACACAGTTAATCCATAATAGATACATAGTTAATTTATTATAGTATATAGTTAATTTATTATGTTATACAGTTAATTAATCTTTACTGGGTCATAGTTAATTTACTATAATACACAGTTAATTTATTATAGATCACAGTTAATTTATTATAGTATACAGTTAATCTATAATAGGTACATAATTTATTATTGATACATTGTTAATTTATTATGTTACATAGTTAATCTTTACTAAATCATAGTTAATTTACTATAGTACATATTTAATTTATTATGGATCATAGTTAATTTACTATAGTACACAGTTAATCTATAACAAGTACATAGTTAATTTATTATGGTATATAGTTAATTTATTATTGGTACATAGTTAATTTATTATGTTACACAGTTAGTCTTTATTGGGTCATAGTTAATTTACTATAGTACATAGTTAATTTATTATAGTATATAGTTAATCTATTATGATACATAGTAAATCTATATTATTTTGGCATGATACATAGTTAGATTCCTCTAAAATATGATGCTTACATTATTTTTTTGGTGCAGGCATGGGTTGTTGAGCATGCCAATAGTCCACTTGGAAAGCATAGACCATCATTTATTTATCCCTATCTCTTGCGTTGGAACAATATCCCGTTCCCTCGCAAGGTGGAGGTGATAATCGAAGCTATTAAGAAATTAAAAAAGTTTGAGGTATTAGCTTTTGCATTTAACATAATACAAATTTCAGTTGAAGCATAACTTATCTTTTTAAAATTTTTCTATTTCATAATAGGTGATCCAGAGGATTGAGCCTAAGGAGGATGAGGTGCACCTCCTGTCACAAAGGCCACAAGGGGCAATTTCAATAGAAGAGCAGACACGTATAAAATTTATTTTTTTAAAATTTTTTGTACTCCATATTAGTTGTCTAATTTTTATATCATTTTCTATTTGGCACACACATGCAATGTATCGGTACATGGTAAAGTTTATCTTGCACACACTTATAATGCATTCTTAGACATTTGAGATTTTGCTATATTTTTTTAAATTTGCTATTGTATGTCATTGTCTTCATGTGGCATACACTTTTTTTTCATTTGGCACATAGCCATTTGGCACATAGTTCATCTTATTCTCACTTATACCATCTCCAATGTTTTTATGGTTTTTCAGGATCCATCATCTAGCCAACCCAAATAAGATCCAATTAATGCTTTGGAGACGTGAAATGCAGCAGTTGAGAGGTCCTTGATTAGTCATGGCTTTCACTTAGAGGATCCTCAACCAATTGAGGATATTGCATCGAAGGTTGCATGGATTATTGCCTTTGATAGGAAGGCTTTCGTGCATCGAGAAGATGCTTTAGACAAAGACTTAATGCCGGCAGTTGATATTACAAGCATGACTGTAGATCCTTCTAAGGTGAGTACGATGCTGTAGTTTTAATATTCATGTATAGAAATGATGCTATTCCTGACCTAATTAATCTTTATTATTAAGGATGGATTAATGTTTTATACATGAAGAAACCACCTGGCTATAGTGGACACTACCATAGCTCATAGTAGTGAAGCAATGGAGGTAATTTTCAAAAAAAAAGTACTTAAAGATATATATTTTTTTAATATCAATGCTTACTACTAATAATAAATAATATACATTTTTTTTAGATCAGTTTCATGGTTGGAGTTAAGTGCGAGAAAGAAGATGCTACTGCAAAATTGGTGTCCTCATTATGCAGGCGGATAAAATTAGAAGGTCAGAAAAGAAGGCCCATGAAGAAGAAAAAGGTCACGTCATACCTTCTTAAGACCTACAAATGTGCAAGAAAGAAATAGCAGGAAGAAAACATAGGTGAAGGAAGCATGGCCTTATCCACTAGCGAGAGTGATGTAGATTCTCATCAGTTTTTAGTTTTGGAGTCTATCACTACTGCATTGATAGAGCTAAGTTAATTAGTTAAGGAATAAGGAGATCCTCCCCCGCATAGCGAGGTTTAGGAATTTTTTGATGTATCGACTAACTGTGTTTGTATTATGTGCTTGTATGACATATAATAAACATTCAATACATTTACTTTAAATATTTCTTATATTTTGTCACTCTTAGCATATTCGAGAGTTTTCAATATTTATAGATATTGAGTCATCAGTGCTGCCAGATAAGCCAAGATGATTGAAACATAGGCGCACATATCATAGAAAGAGGATAAATATATTACCATTATTTCTTGAAGCATCTATTGATTTCTATGTTGATGGTGATCACTCCGAGTAAGTAATTATAATGTATTTGCATGCATCCCATTATTCATAACTTGCTCTTTTGTTATCTCAAATAAGTTATTTTGTTAAACCACATCCCATTATAATATTCATGCATATTTTATATAGTGAGACTATCTAGGAGGATCCAGATACTTCTAAATCTTTTTGCACATGTAATGCATTAGATTAGCTTCTTCATGGTGGACCAATACGAAGTGATATATGAAAATTAACTACTCCCAATTTTTCTTGGACAAAAATTTTATTTAATGATCTTAATAATTTTATTTGCATTAAATGTAGCTTGTTAATATATACTTCCATATTATGGAGCTATTCCACATAGAGGATAGGGAGCCTATGGAGAATGCAGCTTTATTTTTGCATTGTGAGATATAGATATGAAATTTAAGTATGTAATGCTAGATATATGAACAAAACTTATTCCAATAATTTATTTTACATGGCAACTAACGGGTTCATTTGGGTTACCCATCTTCTTCTTCTCATTTGTCGATGTAGACTGTTGTGCTTAAATGTCTTTCTGGTGTCACTGAAGTGACAGTTGAAGTCACCAATCATATCATAGATTCAGCACAACTAAGTATATAGAAATGATTGGCTGATATTCGATTATCAGATCTTTAGCATTGTAGGTACTTATTCATTCCCATGAACACTTCATGGCATTGGTACCTTTTAGTTTTAGATTTAAAGGAGCAACGATTTGACTGCTATAACTCGTTGTGGAGCTTCAATGTATTTGACGATGCAAATAAATATATATGTAACATTATATCCCATTTATTTGTTTCTTTTATTTTTAATAACATCTATAACTAATGTGTTGTATTTCATACCATATGTAGACAACATTCGTGCAGTTATGGTTGTGTGAATGAGTAGAATTACACATCCCTAAATCCCAAGTTTGAGATGTTCGTGACTATTTACAGCAGAAATATGATATTGTTGATTATGGTGTGCATATGATGATGTTTGTGGAGATACTTACAAGAGGTAGCTCAAGGCCATTGTGTGATGTTTTTAAGGATGCTCCATTGTATAGGAGTTGGGTTACAGCAAATATTCTGTTTCATGAATATTGTATATCATATAAATAATTTTGATTGTGGTATGAAAAGAAGATGCTAGTTTCTAAAGATTAGGATATATTATTTTTGTAACCTTGGTGATTAATTCCAATTATAAATTATGACATTGTACTGATTATCAGTTATACTTAATACCATCCAAAATTTTTCAGTATAAAATTTGACCTTATGAGCTTTTGTGGTTTATGTTTCAGTGCTTGATGGCTTCCATCAAAAGTATATAACATGATGATGTTTAATATTATGAATTATAGATTGTGCTATAATACTTCAATAGCATGCTACGATATTTGAAAAGTATGCCAGTTTAATGACTGTTACACAATTAATTCAACACTGCACATAGTTAAATAAATCCTACATACAGTATTTTTAAGACTGCATATAGTTAAATGAATCATGCACACAGTTAATTTAGACTGCACATAGTTACATGTATCATGCACATAGTTAAATAAATCATGTACACAATTAATTTAAGACTGCATACAATTAATTAAATGATGCACATAGTTAATTAAAGGATGCACATAGTTAAATGAATCCTGTGCATAGTTAATTAATCAATGCACACAGTTAATTCAATATTGCACACAGTTAAATGAACTCTATAAGTCTCATATCATATATACTCTATGTTAATCCATAACTGGCACGCTTTTGAAGTATCGAAACATGCCAAGCTTTAGAAGTATCATGGCACGCTTTTGAATTATCGAGATAGATTTTAATTTTAGAAGTATCATGGCGCGCTTTTGAAGTATCGGGGCATGCCGAGCATTTGAAGTATCACGGAATGCTTTTGAAGTATCATGGCATGCTTTTGAGATATTGCGGCATGGTTTTTATAGCTTTACACCATTAATTGAATGCTGCAAATAATTAATTGAATACTACATATAGTTAATTTTATTCTGTACATAGTTAAATGAACTCTATAAGTTATAGTTAAATTTAATCTTGCACATAATTAAATGAATGCTGAACACAGTTAATTAAATGATGCACATAGTTAATTAAAGGATGCACATAATTAAATGAATCCTATACACATTTAATTAAAGACTACACATAAATAATTAAAGGTTGTATACAATTAATTCAAAGCTATACATAGTTAAATAAACTTCATAAGCTATGGTTATTTCAATCTTTTATAGCACCATGCTATGCCCATGTCGACACCCCGTACGACATGCCTGTGGTCAATCCCATGACATAGTCCAATTCATGTCATCAAAAGGACCTATCATTGATGAATTTGAATATGCTGCTTCACACCATATATACTCTTAGTTAATTCATAACTGACATATTTTTGAAGTATCATGGCATGCTTTTGAAGTATCGAGGAATTACAAGCTTTTGAAGTATTGCTGCACGCTTTTGAAGTATTGTGGCTCACCATACTTTTGAAGTAGTCGGGGCATGTTGAGCCTGTGTGATCTTAAATTAACTATGTGCAGTCTTAAATTAACTCCATATAAAATTTATTTAATTGTATATAGCCTTAAATTAATGATGTACAGTATTAAATTAACTATGTGCAATCTTAAATTAACTATGTAGTATTTATTTAATTATGTATAGTCTTAAATTAACTGTATGTAAGATTTATTTAACTGTGTACCATCTTAAATTAACTATGTGCAGTCTTAAATTAACTATGTACAATATTAAATTAACTATGTGTAATCTTAAATTAACTATGTATAGTATTCATTTAGTTGTGTATAGTCTTAAATTAACTATGTTTAGAATTTATTTAACTATGTGCAGTCTTAAATTAACTGTATGCAATCTTAAATTAAATTTATGCAGTCTTAAATTAACTGTATATAGTCTTAGATTAACTATGTATAGCTTTAAATTAACTATATATAGTATTTATTTAATTATGTGCAGTCTTAAATTAATTATGTACAGGATTTATTTAACTATATACAATCTTAAATTAACTGTATGTAGTCTTAAATTAATTATATAATTATTAAATTAACTATGTGCAGCCTTAAATTAACTATGTATAGTATTTATTTAACTATGTGCAGTCTCAAATTAACTGTACATAAGATTCATTTAACTGTGTGCAGCCTTAAATTAACTGTACAGTATTAAATTAATTATGTATAGCTTTAAATTAACAATGTGCAGTATTCACACTACTACAAAAAAGGGCAACAACAGTGGTTCGTAACTGCTGTCGTAGTCCAAAAAATTACTGTCATAGGCTAGGACAGTAGTTCTTTAATCGCTGTTACTACAGCCATCATCGTAGCTCTATAGCAACGATTATTATAGTGGTTGTTTGAATCGCTATCATAAATAGTCTATTGCAGCAGTTTATAAATCACTGCAATAGATCGACCTATAGCAGCGGTTATATAACCATTGCCATAGGTTATCTATAGTAGCGGTTACATAACCGCTGTCGTAGATAATTTATAGCAGCAATTTATAAATCGCTGCCATAGATCTAATGCAGTGGTTGACACCATTTGCATCAGGAACCTATAGTAGTGGTTGGCACAAATATGGCAGCAGTTATAAAATCGCTACCGTAGATCTTGAATAATTAAAAAATTAAAATTATTATTTTTTTATATATTTTACTTGATAAATATAGATATATAACATAAGAAAATATAATAAATATAGATATATAACTATTTGCAGTCTTAAATTAACTATGTATATAATTTATTTAACTATGTACAGTCTTAAATTAACTGTGTACAGTCTTAAATTAACTATATACAGTATTAAATTAACTGCATATAGTCTTAAATTAACTATGTATAGTATTCATTTAATTGTGTGCAATCTTAAATTAACTATATATAGGATTCATTTAACTATGTGCAATCTTAAATTAATTTTATGCAATCTTAAATTAATTATATGTAGTATTAAATTAACTATGTACAGTCTTAAATTAACTCTGTGCAATCTTAAATTAACTATGCATAGAATTCATTTAACTGTGTACAATCTTAAATTAACTATGTAGTATTAAATTAACTGTGTATAGCCTTAAATTAATCGTATGCAGTATTCATTTATGTACAGTCTTAAATTAACTGTATGTAGTATTAAATTAATTATGTGTAGTATTTATTAACTATATACAGTCTTAAATTAACTGTGCACAGAATTTATTTAACTATGTGCAGCTTTAAATTAATTCTATACAGTCTTAAATTAATCGTGTGCAGCCTTAGATTAATTGTGTGTAGTCTTAAATTAACCATGCATAGGATTCACTTAACTATGCATAGTCTTAAATTAACAGTGCATAGAATTCATTTAAGTGTGTGCAATGTTGAATTAACCATGTGTAGGATTCATTTAACTATGTGCAACTTTAGATTAATTATGCGCAAGATTTATTTAACTGTATACAGTCTTAAATTAAATTATATATAGTATTAAATTAACTGTGTATAGTCTTAAATTAACTATATGTAGTTTTAAATTAACTATGTGCAGTCTTAAATTAACTATATACAGAATTCATTTAACTATGTGTAACCTTAAATTAATTATATGTAGTATTAAATTAACTATGTGTAGCCTTAAATTAACTGCGTGCAATCTTAAATTAATTATGTGCAACTTTTAGGATATATTTAACTGTATGTAGTCTTAAATTAACTATGCGCCGGATTCATTTAACTATGTGCAGCTTTTGAAGTATCGTGGCATACTTTTGGAGTATCATGGCATGCTTTTGAAGTATCGCGGCATGCTTTTAAAGTATCCTTACACGCTTTTAAAGTATCGCGGCATACTTTTGAAGTATCGTGACACACTTTTGAAGTAACTTTCGTATCATTATTTCAAGTATATAGAGCAGTTAATTTTTTTATCATGAAATATTATTTCAAGTATAACTTCCATATCATGGCATGCTTTTGAAGTGTCATGGCATGAAATGCTTTTGAAGTATCGTGGTATATTTTTGAAGTATCGCGGCATGCTTTTGAAGTATTCAATTGATAAATTAACTATATCATCATATATTAGAGTGTGCCAATATATCATACTAATACTAATGATGTACCAAATTTCATTGTATTCAGAAAATAGTAATGCCCAAAATTTATAATTCTTAGCAAAGCATATAAGTTCAATGAAGAAGCAATTGAATAACTAAAAAAAGATAGATATTTTTAGATTTTACAAGTTCACAAAAAATTATACTTTCACAACATTCGAATTGTCTACTTCTGGTAAAATAACTCCAATCTAAAATAGTACTCTATAGGATCATTACATGTCCTTTTATTGTGTCATTCCTTTTCGCATCGTCTACATTTCACATTTCTTGATGAATCTATCTGTGACACTCTTTTCTTCTTTCAAGGCCTGCCAGGACGAGTCTTTGTGATAGGAGGTAAAATACGAATATCATCTGAGATACTCTGGCTCACCTCAATATCAGAAATTGGATTGATGAATTCTGCATATTACTACTCTATACATTTCAGCTTGAAAATAATTATCGGTAAAGTGATATAATGATCTGTCAGCCTTCTCAATGCATGCACATGCATGCTTACATGGCATCCGAAAGATTTGCCAATCACCACAAGAGCATGTGCATTCCTGTAGGTCAACCTTACATGAGTACTTCATGTTCTTTACATTATAAATCATGATGCTTGATGTAAAGATAGATAACCTACGATCCTCTTTTGCATTTTTTTGCAATACCTTTTCAGGATAGGACAAAGATAGGTTTGGATGCTGTAACCCAAACTTCGTCTATCATGCATTAATTACATAATTTGGATTATTGTATGATCAATCATCTGAGGAATGAAAAGATATTGAGCTTTCAAGATCCAACTATTAAAACATTCAGCAACATTAGATGTCATTATACCCCAGCATGGACTTGAAAAGACTGAATTTGCCTAATACTTCGGGTTCACATGCGCTATAAAGTTTCTTGCACCTGAGACTTTTGCTATAAGTTTGCTCATTAATTTTTGAAAAATATTTAGCCTTGGAGTATATGCAGCAACATTTAATAAATAAACAAACCTCTTCCTTTGACTTGTAGGATAATGGACAAGCACCTACATGTAAAATAATAAAACAAGAACATATACAATAGTTGTATGTTAAAATACTTAACTAATTTAAAGATATGATTGATAATTTAGAAAAGGATGCTGCATACCTGATTTTTAAAATTATTTTTAACATGACGGATACAGTAGGAGTGGTAGCTATCTTTGAAGTGCTTTGGCACTGCTTTCATAAGTCCCTGATGTCTATCTATCATCATCATGAATGATTGTTCATGATAGTCGACACAAGACTGTAAGGCTTATTTTAAAATCCGACAAAACCAGTCCTAATTATCATCATTCTCTATATCAACAATGACGTGCTACAGAAAACATATCATCATTCGCATCTTTACTCATAGCACCAAGTAAAACTCCATCCTTATGCTTAATGAATGTTGCATCCATGAATATCAGAGGTTTACAACCTTTTATGAAATCATTAATTGATCCTTTAAATAAAATAAATAGACATTTATTAAATTGATCATCAAGGGTTTCATACTCCACTATGCTGCCAGGGTTAGTCTTAATAATGGCATTGCAGTACCATCACATCCATTAATAAGATACTGACCTCTAACCATAGGATTCCTTGGTAGCAGCCTTTTTCTCATGCCAAGCTTGATGATATGGCAATTCTACACTAAATTCATGATGAATATCTTTTATAATATCAGTTAGCTTATACAAAGGCATATCCTGAATTTTTTTCTTTACAATATTTGAAACCCAATGTTTTGAAGCCTTAGGATGAGATTGAACTTTCAACCCTACTCGGCAAGTATGTTCATTGTTCAATATTTTAATTGCAAATTTGTCTTGATTCCTAAAGTGAGAAGCATGAAGGCGCCATCCACATCCTTTATATGTATACTTAACGGTCACACGCTGACGATCATTCTTCATAAATATAAAATCTCTGTAATTTGCAATGCAGAAATTATGAATTATAAGATGAAGGACTACAACATTCTTGAATTCTTGACCTATACCCTCTATAGAGTTCTTCCAAACATCCAACATGTTCCTTAGATTAGGTTCATCTTCAATAGTAGTTTTTGTTTTTTTGACCACTTGAATAAAATTACTTGAGCTACCAAATGAGAAAAAAATGAGATGAATTGCTTTTCTTATAATTTTTTGAACAATTTACATGTTTACCAATTTCGGATGGGCCACTATCCCTAAAATGTAAAAGGATCATTTTTTTAACATATTAGTAAATATTGATTATCATATTAGATTAATTCTAATTAGGAGTACTAAAATTAATAGTAAATGCATATTATATTACCTCATGTTGATGATCATATTATGCGATTCAACCAATGATGAAGAATGATACACAACCATTTTAATTATTACAACTTTTAACTTTACATGTATTTCACATATATTCCAAACATCCTTATCCATAGTGAGCGTAATGAGCATCCTCGAATTGTTAGAAATATAGAATTTTATATTAATCATCGTAGGAGATAAATGCTTCCATCTCTTTGCTATTTCATAAAAAATATAATGGAGAGTTGTATTTTATGAAATTGAAATGATATGGGCTTCATTACCATAAGAGTGTACAGCCATAAAAACTAGATTTTCATACTTCTTACAATCCATGACTTTTAAAAATCTAGATGAAGTATTTAAAAAAGATATCAACAAATAATAAAGATGTTTAGGGCATGAAGTCAACAAAATAAGCTAAGAACAAATTTATACAGAATTTCAATACGTACCTGCACCTTAATTTCATGATAAAAATAAGAAGACTAAATGCAATATGGTAAGGTAAGAAGATTTGGCTATCTGCAAAGGCTACGAATAGTGAAAATCTGCGATATTATGGACATGGCAAACTAAGAAGGTTTAGCTATTTAGGAAGACTAAGAACAGCAGCTAGAATGGGTAACCTCATTCTCTACTATTTTTAATATTAATCAATGAGAATCTGCGATGAAATATGATCTCCTATAAATTGAAAATAATAGAAAAAGAAGTCACAAAAAATTTATAAATCGTAGATATGGAAAGAAGTTCAGAATGGAAGGAAGAATTGGAATAAGAAACGTTTTCAAATGGGGAGTCTCTAGAGTAACTTGGGTATTTTGAAAAAATAAATGGTGTCAAAAGAATATTTTATTAAAATAAGATTAAAGATGGGGATCGAAAATTAGGGTCTTAGTAAAAGTTTTCGTTATAGCAGCGTCAAATAACGAACCGGTAGTTTTAACCAATTGGGTGTTGAACTATGTCATCTAGTGGCGACGATGGCTTCTAAATCTTCCTCCTCTCGGATCAACATTCCAGAATCTCCTCCTACTCCTGGAGGCATCACTGCCGGAATCTCCCCCTCCTCCTCCTAGTCTATCGTCCAATCGAACCTCAAAGTCCAGAGCTGAGACTCAAAATCCACCGCTAGAATCCCAAATGTGGTGGATATCCTCCAAGAGAGAGGCCTCGTCGAGTTCACCACTAGCGAGAGTCTCAGTTTCGCGGACTCCAATCCTAGCATCAAGCTTGTTAAGGTCTACTGCAGCTTCGACCCGACCGCCAAAAGCTTGCATTTTGGGAACCTCCTCAGCCTCATCTTCCTCTCCTTGTTCTGGCGCTACGCATACAAGGCCGTCATTGTGATCGGTGGGGGCAGCGGTTGCATCGGAGACCCCTCTGGCAAGAGCCTAGAAAGGCCGAAAATGGAATCGAAAGCATAGAGAACAACGATGTAGGGATAAAGAATTTGATTGTTAAAATCTTAGGAAGAAAGATTGAGAATGGGAATTCGTTAGAACAATATTTAATTTTTTTAAATATAATTTAAAACTAAATCAAACTAGATTTATTGAATAATAAATAAAAAATAAAATTAATCAAATTTGAAAGCATGCGAGGGACTATTATAAGACATATTTTTGTTTTTTATGTAGAAAATATTCAAAAATACCATCAAAAGAAGTAGAAGGAAAGGTTTTGGATGGCTTATAAGATTAGGTTCTAATAAGATCTTTTTATAACCAACCAATATAACAGTTGACGATCATTTCTGAATTGAGACTTTTATTGATTCATTAAGGTCTTTAATAAAAATTTAACGGTCAAAACTTTAATAAAGAGCTGAATGATCAAAAAATAAAAATGGGCTTAAAAGCGATCGTTGGTAATTAAGAGCCCAATGGTTAGAAAATTAATATCATAATAATAAAGAGAGATTAAATTATTTAAAAAATAAAATTAAAATAATGTTAAATGATTGAAGTAGAATTTAGAAAAATTTTGAGTTTTTCTTTATTGCTCAAGGATGGCTACTCAAGAGAGGAGGTGAATTAGGTATTTAAAAATTTAACTTCAAACTTATGCAAACTTTACTACTTAAGTGCTTAATGAAATAAGTTATATAATGTGTATTGAATAAAAGTTATAAAGTAAATAGCATACAATCACAAACACGATAATTTTATAGTGGTTCGGTGCCAAACTCAGTGTCTACATTCACTCCCTAAGTAAACCACTTAAGAATTTAACTATAATTACTTAACTTGATTATAATTTGATTGTTTTACTTGGGTTTACAATCTAATGCAGTTAATTTTAACCTTGGCTCACCAACTACAACCATATAAAAATTATTTTTTCAGGCTAACAATCAATCCTGATTGATTTTAACTTTGGCTTACCAATCAAACTATACAAAGTCCAACTCTAGGCTTGGACTAATCCAAATTTCTCATCCTAAGAAATTTGAAACAAAAATAAAAAATATAATTAACACAAACTCTTTGGAGCTCAAAAGAAGAAAATCTAGATTGCTTTACTTATAGGCTTGATTTCTTCTCCTTGAATACTTGAAAGAAGTAGGAGATCATCTTCAATGTCAATGAACTGACTTCTCTCATATTGAAGATGATGGAAAGGTAGAAGTTTATCTGGAAATCACTTCTTCCTTTCACTCTTTAGCTCACAAACTTGAAAGTTAAAAAAAAATGCTTGAAAGCTCTTGAATATATGCTAAAAAAGATGTCTTTTATGTCTAAAAATATTTTCTTATGTATTCCTGAGGTTTTCCACCATCATAAGTCATTTAGAAGAACTTCAGCAAGTGATCTAGCCGTTGGTGATACAAAAATAACCGTTGGGAGGTTTATAGGATAAAAAAGCTGCGAAACCAGAAACTAACCATTACGATCACTGAGTCGGCTTAGTTTTTAGCTTAATTAACTCGGTATTAGTGGACCAAAAAATATTTATTTCTGTCTTCTGATGTCTTCTGAGACTAGATCGGCTATTTTTTGACTAGGTTGACTCAGTTGAAGACTGAATCTGCTAAATCCTCTGGATCTTGAATATTCATCTTTCTATGCTTTTTATCTTTTGTTTCCACTGAAACTAGATCGGCTCAGTTTCTAAATGGGTCGGCTCAGTCTATTTGCCAAGTATGCTAAGATTGTTTATGAGCCTTTCTTCTCTAATTTGATTTGCAGACTAGACTTACCTTCTTAACTTGATTTTATCTTTATTAAAATTTTTTGAAAAATGTGTCAAGTCTAAAGTTTCATCTCTAAAATCTTGAGTGATGATTCTTTATTTTGATGATGAAAAATACTTAAAGTTTATGAGCTTTTGAAATTTATAACTACACATCCTCATAAACAATATTAGTAACTTAACAATTTATACTTAACTACTTTTATTATCATTAAAATCAATTTAGGATCAATAATTTTCTTCTTTTTGATGATGAAAAAATTCTTTGAGTATAATCTTTTCTTTAAATTTTAAAATAATATATACATTCAATCTTACCAATTAACTTATATATCATATTCATTCAAAATTTATCAATTTACATATGTTCCCTCTGAATATGATAATTATGTTCAATTTAATTTAAATTTTGTATTACTCTTCCTTACCATGTGCCAAAAGTTTCAAATTAGCAATTTTGAGTTATAATCTACTACAAATTTATAATTCCAATTTTTCAATTGTTACATATTTTGATACTCATTCTTCATTCAATTCTTACTTAGGTGATGCCCATTCTTCCCACTTGATTTTATTTCAATTGATATCGATTTTTATACTTATTTTTCTCTCCCTTTTTGTCATTATCAAAAATTAAAGATGCAATGTAAAGAGAAATGTGAGCAAACATGAAAGGATATAAACTTCATTCATTCATAAGAAAAATTTGATACAATGTAAAACAAAATCAAACTTCATTTATTCATTCATAGATACAAAAATTCCAAAATCTTAAAATTCTGAAGTTTGAACAATACATAACTTAAATATTCACAACTAAAATGCTCTAGATGTTACTACATGTATCCTATATGCATCTTAATCTAAACTAGGCTCTAGAGGGTCAGAGGAAGCTAGATCCATGGGTGTAGAAGTATGCTATTCAGCGAACACCTTTCTCACAGCATTTTTCATTAATGAAGGAAAACTACCAAAAATTGTATCATACACTCTATCAGATAAGCACTGCACAATCTCCTCAATTTGATTTTCATCAAGTCTAACAATGGATAAAGATGGAGCAAGCACAGGATGCTATGGCATGGGCTCTGGCATATTTCTTTCTTTCCCTTCCTCATCTAACTTTACCCAATTACCATTTACCTTTTTGAATTTCATCCTTTGCATTAACTTCAGATTATATGTATCATAGTGCTGTAGTTTCTTACTGAGTTCTCCCTCTAGGCTAACTCCAAAATCTTGAAAGACTAAGATCAGGAACATCTTATATGGCAGAGCAGGCTTTCTTCTTTGAGATGCTTCTTGCATCACCTTCAAAATCAGAGCTAGAAGATTAAATTTTTCTCTCATCAGTATGTAATACATAATTGCTATGTCATTTTTTGTTAGAAAATCAAATCTTTCTATTCTAGGGATGAGAATTCTAGTAGAAATATGATACAGAAGTCTATGCTCCATTGATAGATCTCTAGCATAAATCATCTTGAAATGCATAGCATCGTCTCTTCTAAATAGCAAATGCAATCCACTTGCTCAATCATCAAGTCTTTCATCTCCAACAGTGGGTGCCCTAAGCAAACTACCTAGCTTTTCCACAGTCAAATTTATCTTAACTTTCTTTGCTTCTATTTCAAAGGAATTCAATCTAACACTAGCATTTTTATAGAATTTTCTTACAAGATTTGGATATGTTAGAAAATTAATACTAGAGCATAAGTATTTCCAACCTTGATATTTCAGATATTTTCCAATCTCAAATCCTTCTCTTTCTAAGAAATCAAAATCAACTCTCCTACCCATTGTTACTACCCTAGAAGAGAGAGGCATGGGTGTAGATGATGGAGACGGTGGCAATTTCAGAGAGGGAGGCTAAGTAGGTTGAGTAGACACTGCCAGAGGAGGTGAAGAGGGCTGAGACGACCCAGATGAATGATCTTCATGGAATTTTGTTCGTCGTTCTTCACCGTGAACCCCTTTTCTTGGTGGTGGAACTAGATAGGTGTGCTTAATCCGAGGAGTTACTAGACGTTTCTTAGGTGCCATGAATCTAAAATCCTCCTCAAAATGTAGTGCAAATGGATTTCCAAGGAGAGGGTTTGGAGTTCCTAGGGTTTGTTTGATAGACGACTAAGAAACAAAATCTAAAAGACCATTGGTCATTCTGTTTAAAAAAAATAGAACTTTCGACAACTTAGCCGACTAAGTTTTTAATGAAAAAAAATTGAGTCAGCCCAGTACTGGAATGACTAAGTTTTCTAGAAGAAAAATAGTGGGTCAGCTCAGTTTGGCATAGAGCTGAATTTTCTAAGTTTCAAGGCTAGAAATTAGGCAATTTATCATACCTTTCTAAATGAAATAAAATGTGAACAAATTCAAGCAAATCCATCATATGAAAACCAATCATTTTAACATCAAATGCTCATTTAGACATTTTAAATGAATTGGATCAAATAAACCTAATTGCTTTCTTATTGTACAAAATCTTTCTTCATTCAAGAATTTGGTAAAGATATCTACAACTTGATTTTCAGTAGGCACATATTCAAGAATTATATTATTATTTTGAACATACTCTCTAATAAAATGATTTCTTACTTCTATATAATTTATTCATGAGTGTAATATAGAATTTTTAATTAAATTTATGGTACTTATATTATCACATCGAATAAAAATATTATTATAAATGATACCATAGTCTTCTAGTTATTGTTTGATCCATAAAAGTTGAGCATAATTGTTAAAGAAAAATTCTGATTTTTTGGATCATGTTCGTTCAGATCTGATTGGATCAAGAGATATATTTCAAAATTTTTTCTCTTTGATCCAGATCAGATCTGAGATGTTTCAGATCTAATTCTTATTATTTTAATAATAAAAATAAAATTTAAATAAATTAAATTAAATTTAATTTATCTTGATGTAGGATAATCCTATTATCCGTTGATGATCCTGTAAGTAGCAGAAGGTTCTGGATCTAGCCACGCAAGTACCTGGTCTCTATCGATATCCACTCGAACTGGATCTGGAGATTCTCTTTTTCTCTATTACGTCTCCAAAAATCAGATCTGAATCTGATTTGGAGGATCTTTAAAATGGCTTTCGAAGATCAGCAGTTGTCCTTTGTAGCAGCGCAGCCTTCTAGCTTTCTGTCATCTTTTTCTTGCCTAGATTGCACCAACTTAGATCCCAAACTACTTTGGGCATGGAGAGGAGAGGGAGAAGATGGTCTTGGCATGGAGGAGGAGAGAGACAGCCTTGGGGCATGGAGAATTATTCATCTCTTTGAGTTGAGCGTAGGATCTTATTTATAGACTATGCGTGATCCAACTCCTCTTCTTCCCAACCAATCATAACCCTTTATGAAATCAGATCTAAATTCGATTGGTGGAAATAAAGTCCCTTGGATTCATCCTTAGATGGTGCCTAAATAGTCAAAGTTGGTTCTTAGGAGGAGTCTAATCGGAATCCAAAAAGGAGATGGAGTCTCTGTCCAAACTTTGGACTCCTGGGCACCTCAAACTTAGGCGCACGCCATCCTTGGCATGCACCCTCCTCCTTGCCAGTTTCTGATAGGGGGACAAGCCCCCACCAGCTCTCCAATAGGTGCGTGACATGTGGACAGAAGTCAAAGTATCAATGGTCAACATTTGGCTAGTCAAAGATCAACTTTTGACCAAAGTCAAAGGATGAGAAATGGTAGGTGACCAAAAATGGCAGGTATTGTCTTACAAAATAAGACAACCCTTTTCTGATTTGGACAGGTTCCAGTCAGACCAAGTGAAGGCCTCTGATGATGTAGAACTATTCTACAACTAGTCTAGACATGCATCAATCATATCTTATATGATGTTAAAATTAAATAATTTTTATTTATTATTTTTTAGATATTATTATAATAATTATAATATTAAAAAATAATAAATAAATAGATCTAAAATATAATTTAATCAAATTAAATTAAAAACATGCAAGACTATTCTATAGAACTATTCTATTTTAGAACTAATCATGCATATTTTCTAATCTTAGATCCAAATCATTTAATTTTAATTTTTTTATTTTAGATCTGATCACATCTCATGTGACATCTGAAATCACTTATTTTTGATTAAAATAAATTTAAAATTAGATCTAAATATTTTAGAAACTTGGCTCTGATACCAGTTGAAGGAAAATCCTGAATTTTTGGATCAGATTCGTTCAGATCTGATCGAATCAAGAGATATATTTTAAAATTTTTTCTCTTTGATTTAGATAAGATCTAGAATATTTTAGATCTAATTTTTATTATTATAATAATAAAAATAAAATTTAGATAAATTAAATTAAATTTAATTTATCTTGATGTAGGATAATCTTATTACCCGTTGATGATCCTGTAAGTAGCGGAAGGTTCTGGATCTAGCCATGCAAGTGCCTGGCCTCTACCGGTATCTATTCAGACTGGATCTAGAGATCCTCTTCTTCTCTATCACGTCTCAAAAAATCAGATCTGAATCTGATTTGGAAGATCTTCAAAATGGTTTTCGAAGATCAACAGTTGTCCTTTGCAGCGGCGCAGCCTTCTAGCTTTCTATCATCTTTCTCTCGCCTAGATTGCACCAACTTAGATTCCAAACTACTTTGGGCATGGATAGGAGAGGGAGAAGATGGTCTTGGCATGGAGGAGGAGGAGAGAGGCAGCCTTGGAGCATGAAGAATTATTCACCTCTTTGAGTTGGGTGCAGGATCTTATTTATACTATGCATGATCCAACTCCTCTTCTTCCCAACCAATCACAACCCTTTGTGAAATCAGATCTAAATTTGATTGGTGGAAATAGAGTCCCTTGGATTCATTCTTAGATGGCACCTAAGATCAGTCAAAGTTGGTTCTTAGGAGGAGTCTAATCAGAATCCAAAATGGAGATGGAGTCCCTGTCCAACTCCTGGGTGCCTTAAACTTGGGTGCATGCCAAGGGTGGCGTGTGCCCTCCTCCTTGCCAGTTTCTGGCAGGGGGACAAGCCCCCACCAGCTCTCCAATAGGTGTGTGACATATGGATAGAAGTCAAAATATCAATGGTCAACATTTGATCCGGCAAAGGTCAACTTTTGACCAAAGTCAAAAGATGAGAAATGGCAGGTGACCAAAAATAGCAGGTATTGTCTTACAAAATAAGACAACCCTTTTTTGATCTGGACAGGCTCCAGTCAGACCAAGTGAAGGCCTCTGATCGAGCACAAACTCCTTTGGCTCAGTCAGGACAACTATTTATGATAGTAAAAGAAGAACGTTAGGTTCAATCGAGTGCTAGCACGATTTTCTTGAACCTAATTGAATCTCATTTAGATCAATTGAACTGGATCAGTTCAATTAATGATCACCAGATTCAAACCCTTGTTTGTGTGACCTAGTTAGGTTCAGTTCTATATGGTAATGGGATATGTCATGATCTCTATCATCGACATCATCGAAACTCCTTTCGATGGATCAGAACTCTTCTGATTCGAACAGCTAGAATGATCGATCATCTAAATCATTCTAATTGCTCCCAAAATCCACCAGTGACACCTAGCAGTATATGGTGGCAACCCATCAGAGCTGAATGCGAATCTCTTGGTGCAGCTACCTATGTGATTAAGTTCTTCTATCTTGAGCCCCGATCAGATTAGGGTTAAGGTGAACTCATCAAACCCTAGTCTCTGTCATATGATGTAATCATTCGATTCAAGTCCGATGTGAAAATCTAAATAGAAACTCTTTCTATTATTTCACTCTGCCATGGCCATGGGCTTCTGGACTTGATTCTCATGATCATCATAGGGCTGCTCCTCTACCACCGAGGTAGATAGATTCCATCTTGATGCAATCCAGTTCCTACAATGAACATGCTATAGCCAACATACACCTCAGGATTTCGAATGGCTAGGAGATCGAGTTATGGTGTAGTCAAACTATAACACCCTCAAGGTGAACTGCCAATGCACCTCAGATCAAAGAATCAGATACACCACTACAGCATCGAGTCAGTCATTGATGAGAAGGTAGACTTTCTAATGACTACTCGAGGTGGTCACGCTCAGTGCCCTCGTTCTCTAATGAGTATCTGTACTCTCACTTCGATGTCTCCACATCGTAGACTCAAGACTCATCTATTAAAGAAAGCGATTGTACACCAACCTTCCGAATCAATCACCATCCTCGTGATGATCCTATGGTCGGGAGCATTTTATGAGTTAATAATAATTATTCGTGTCTTAAATTTTCAACTCTTAAAAATATGAATTATCATTACCATTAACTCAAAGGATGTATCATAGATACTAAATACACATATGTGATAGAAAATAATCCATTTTATTGATTATAGTTAAAATTATAATTTTGCCCCTAGAAGTATATTACAAGTGTCAGTCAATTATGGCTTCTAGGGCACATATATCTAACAATAACAACTCTCAGCAGCAATATATTCGGCTTCTACTATAGACAGGGCTACTGAGTTTTATTTCTTACTGAACCAAGAGACCAAGTTCACTCCTAGAAACTAACATGCACTGCTTGTATTCTTTCTATCTAAGTAGCAACCAGCAAAATCTGAATCACTATATCCAATTAAGTATAATGAAGATTGTTCAGAATACCATAAATCAATATCTTGAGTATTTATTGGATACTTAAAAATTCTTTTAACCATGACTACATGTGATTTCTTAGGATTTGATTAATAACGTACACACATGCATACACTAAATATTATGTCCAGTCTGCTTACAGTTAAATATAGCAAAAATCCAATCATACCTCGATATAGCTTAGGATCTACTATGTTTTCTTTTGGATCTTGATTAAGTTTGTAACTTGTGCTCATGGGGGTGCTACTTTCTTTGACACTCCCCATCCCAAATTTTTTTAACATTTTCTTGATGTATTTTTTTTGGTTGATGAAGTTTTTCTCATTTGATTGCTTGATTTGAAGTTCAAGAAAAAAATTGAGCTCTCCCATCATGCTCATCTCGAACTCACCCTGCATGAGACTAGTAAATTCTTTATACAAAATCTAATTAGTAGCATCGAATATAATATCATCAACATATAATTATATAATTAATAAATCACTTAATTTTCTTTTAATAAATAGTGTTTTATTTACATTATCTCTCTTAAATCATTGTTTAGTAAAAACTTACTCAATCCATCATACCAAGTCCTAGGTGCTTATTTTAATCCATATAGAGCTTTCTTAAGTTTGTACACATGATTAGGTAAATCTTAATTTTCAAAATTTAGAGATTGTTCTACATAAACTTCCTCCTCAATTAAACCATTTAAGAATACACTCTTTATATCCATTGAAAAAAGTTTAAAATTCATGAAGCATGCAAATGCTAAGAGCAATCTAATAGCTTCAAGTTTAGCTATGGGTGCAAAAGATTCATCAAAATCAATATCCTCTTCTTGATTGTATCCTTGTACAATCAATTTAAATTTATTTTTAATTATATTATCCTTCTTATCAAGTTTATTTCTAAAGATCAATTTAGTACCAATTACAAAAGTTTTTAGATCTTTCAATTAATTCCTAAATTTTATTTTTTTTCGAATTAGTTTAATTCTTCTTGCATTGCTAATATCCAATTAGGATTTTTTTCAGCTTTCATTATATTTTTAGGTTCAAAATATGATATAAAGGCAAAGTGATTTATAGCTTTCCTAAGTGATGCTCTAGTTCTAACACCATGAGATGGATCATCTATTATTAATTTCTTAGAATAATTATAATCATACCTCCATTTCTTTGGTAAGTTGGATGTACCTTGTTTATCTTGAGATTGTGATAACTCTTCTTCAATCTCTTGCTCTTTATCTTCTTTTTCTTGAGAGGGAGTATCTTCAAATGTTATATTTTTTAATTTTTTAAAGATTTTCTACATCTACATCAAGCTTTTCTTCTCATATTTTTAGAGAGTTAGTTTCATAAAAAATAACATGCACAAATTCTTCTACAATCAATATTCTTTTGTTAAATACTCTACATGCTTTACCATGTGATGAATAACCTAGAAATATTTTTTTATCAGATTTTGCATCAAACTTTCCTAGTTTATCTTTACCATTTATTAAAATGAAACATCTACATCCAAAAATTTTAAAATATGAAATATTAGGCTTCTTTTTTTATAAAGTTCATATAGAGTTTTCTTTAAAATTAATTTAATTAATTCTCTATTTAGCACATAGCATGTGGTATTAATAGCTTCCGTCCAAAAATATTTTGGAAGGTTACTTTCGCAAAGCATGGTTCATGCCATTTTAATTAATATTTTATTTTTTTCTACTATTCTATTTTGTTGGAATGTCCTGGTGCTAAAAAATTATGATTGATTTTATTTTTAAAGTAAAAATTTTTAAATTTTTAAATTTTGTGCCATGATCACTTTTTATATACAAAATATTATATTTTTTTCTTTTATTATTTTATTAAATAGATCAATAAATATATCAAAAGTATTATCTTTATGAGATAAAAATAAAATCCAAATATATCTTGAAAAATCATCAATCATAACAAAGCCATATCTTTCTTCTCTAAGACTAGTAGTTGAAATAGGTCCAAATAAATCCATATGAAGTAATTCTAGAGGTCTAGTAGTTGAAACAATATTTTTAAATTTGAAAAAAAATTTTGTTTGTTTACCAAGTTGGCATGCTTTGCAAACTTTATTCTTTTCAAAATTTATTTTAGATAAATTTTTTACTAAATCAAGTTTAATTAATCTTACTAATAAGTCCATACTTGCATGACCTAATATATTATGCCAAATCCAACTCGATTCATTTAGTTTAGCATTCATAGCAACAAGATTGTTGCCTAGAGATAGCAACCCAAGAGGGAGGGGGGGCGGGGGCTGAATTGGGTTCTTATAAAAGCTTTGGCTAAATTTAAGTCTAAGTAATTATGTGCTTTGATTTTAATCTAAGTGGTGAGAATGAGATGTATATAATATGAGCGGCAGAATTAAGATAACAAAATCAAACTATGAAAGTAAAATAAGAATTATAAGCATGCAAAGTATATAGAGAGATAGAAAAAAAAAGCACAACACAAATACACAAAGATTTATAGTGGTTCGCAGCAATCCACTCCTACGTCCACTCCCTAAGCTTTTCTTGAAAATTTTACTATAATCTATCCTTGATTATAGTGTGTTTGTTTTTTCGGACTTACAAACAAACCTAGTTGGTTCTCACAGGAGCACCAACCAAAACCTAACATTGTTAGGTTTTCGGGTTTACTAATAATCCAGTTGGTTTTCTAGGATCACCAACCAAAACCTATAATATCCAATTCTAAACGTGGATGGGTCTAAACTCTAAGTTTCTTTCCTTCAAAGAAACTTCTAAAAAAATAAAAAATATAAGTAAAATTTTAGCATAATATAAAAAATAGAGTATAAGCTCTTTTAAATTTTAAAAAATAAGATGATAATGTGCTCGATTGAAGCTTGGCTTTTCTTCAAATTATGCTTGAGAGGATGTGGAAGATGTTGGAGAAGATTGCTTTGAAGGCTTGCTAAAATCTGTGCACAACACTTCTCTATTTTTTTTTCTTTGGATATTCAATGTTCCTCACAAAATCTAAAAGATTTTCTCTCTAAATCTCTTAATCTCTTTCTTTTATTTTTTTTAATTGATTCTCTGCCTTTAAATATCTTTAAAGAAGGTTGGAGTGAGAGTTCTTAGCCATTGGAAGCTCTGAAATAGCCTGTTGGGATCAAAAAATAGCCTATTGAAAAACTATCCATTGAAGGATATGCCTGCGTAGATCGAGACCTCTCGATTTTTTCACAAGACCTCTCAGTCAGATTTTGAGGACCTCTTAATTTTTTACGAGACATCTTGTCAGAACTGTGAGACCTCTCGAGAAATCTACGAGACCTCTCGCTCTCAAAGCACAGAAATAAAATTTTTATCTCCTGAGAATGAGACATCTCGAGTTCAATTTAAAATCTCTCGAGACTGTGCCAGAATACTATTTTATTATGCCAGACCACTCGAGAGCTCTTAAAAAAAATTTGAGATGTCTCGAAAAATCTTGACTTCATTTTTTTTCAATGTTTCACCTTCCAAACTTGAGTTTCTTGGCCCCAAACTCTTTTAAACATAATTGCTTCCTTCAATTTTAATTTCTCTTCTTTCAATCATACTTTCTTCATACCAAGCCATCTAAATATGTATGAATTTGATCTTTTAAGTATTTTGGCATGTCATCTTGAGAGGATTTATTCTGGAGATAAATTCTTCATTTTGGATACTTGAAAAATCCTACACACATTCTTGAAACACATGATTAGATATATAATATACTCAATATTTTAGAATCATCAAAATCAATCTTAGGATCAATAATCTCCCCTTTTTTGATGATGACAAAATCTTGAGTATATGCATAATAAAAGTAAATAATGTATTTCTATGCATTTTGCTAAAAAGTATCATGAAGTATAGATTAAACACATGAATGAGTACTTCATGAATGTTCTCAATTATTTTTTTGATTCATTGCACATATTTCATATACTCATAAAAAAAATATTTCAATTCATATTAGTGAGTATTAAGTTTTTATTTCAAGCATCAATATAATTCATTGAGTTTCTTCAAGCATATACTCAACATTTCTCTCCCCCTTTTTGACAGCATCGAAAAGCTCATTGGAAAGAAATAAGAAATAATCATCAAAATCAATAATATGATTGTATCAAAGTTAGAATTGTATTAAGATCAGAAAATTAATTTATATGAGTCATCAAAATCAACATCAAAGCATTACATTAAGAGATGTATTAAATTTATGAAATCATTTAAATGAATCATCTTCCTTTTGAAAATTTATCATTTGACTCAAAATAAGTTTTAAATATTTATTTTAATTTTAGAAATTAGCTTAAATTTAAATATTATATGCTGTTCCTCTTTTTGAATGAATATGATCTTTATTTAGATTTTCAATTATGCACTTTTAAGTTTTAAGAGGAATAGAGCTTTTCAAAATATTTGAATATGAAATCAAGCATAATATATACTTTAATATTCTAACTTTTTTTTCTAAAAAAATTTTGGTCAATTAGATTTGAAAAAGGTATGTATTGGGAATGTATCGAGCAAAGTAAAATAAACAGTATCAAAAGATAAGATAGTCACATTTTCAAATTTATTTCTTTGAGTAAAATATTATTTCAAAACAAATAATTCATAAGAATTTTGCAATGCACATGAGAAATTTAGGATCAAATTTGAATTTTCAAATGGATTTCAAAATTTAATTCCTTGGAGTAAGAATATATTTTCAAATTAGTCAAAAAATTTTTAATCAAATCAAGTTAGAAAATATCTCTCCCTCTGTTTTTCATACTTATAGTAAGATTAATTTACTTTTCAACTTTCTTTCCTTCTTTATTTCAAATCAAGCAAATTCAACATGAATTTAACCACTAAATTTAGATTTTTAAAATTTAAAATATATTTTTAATTTTAAAGGCTTTTTTATTAAATGATTACTTCTTCTTTAATATTTTCTTCTCCTTACTTTAACAAATAGAGTCATTTCTTTGAAAGATTTTCTTGATACCAATTAAACTAAGTTTTAGATCAAATCATGATTTTCTTGGTTCAATACCATTTAAAGATTAATTTGCAAATTCAGCTTGATACCAATGATTTTAGTTTTGAATTAAATCAAGATGAATTGATTCAAATTAAATAATTTAAGGATTTAGAATGATAAATCAATTTGAATTGATATCAGCAAATTAGTTAAGGCAAATCATAAAAAAAATTTTAGTCATTCTTCAAAAAGATCATTTCTTTCTTTTCATAAGAAATATCAAGCAATTAGATTCAGAAAAGATATGTATTTTTGAATTTATTTCAAATGATATCATATCAAACATATAGCTGTGTAAAATCATATTTGAAATAAAGACATTCTTCTCTTTTTGCCAAAAGATAAATCAATCAGATACATGGCAATAGTAAGTTGTTTGATATCAAATAATTAAAACTAAAGTTCTCTATGAATATTTAGCAATTTAAAACATTCATATCCAATAAGAATCTTTTAATTTAAATTCATTAATTATAAAATTGATATGGGAAGACTTAAAATATTATGCTGAATTTCAAAATAAACCATTTCATCCATAGCATGATATATAGAGGAGAGCATATTAATCTTTAAAATCAAAGCATTCAAATTATTGCAAGCATCAAAATCAATCATACTTATCAAAACATGAAAGGAGTTATCATATGCATACATATTAACAAATCATTAAAGTTAATACATCAAACTTTCAATTCATAGAGTATGATCATTTTAAGCAATGATAAATCATCAAAATCAATCAAACATGCTTAATAATTATGCTAATTAATAATCAAAATATATTTAGCAAATAAAGATGGCATGGTGTGAGAATAGTTTAGATTTTACCAAATAGCACCATCCATCTATTTTCATTTTCAAGGCATCCATAAAAATTTTCTTCTTTTAGCTTCATTGGATCCTTGGTATACCTACAAAATTACTTCATAATTTTTGGTACCCAAGTTTTCTTGGGTCCATTGAAGTTAGTGCTCAAGGTTTCTTTTGGAACCCAAATTTGTCTAACCAAAGTATGGCCAATTCTTTTAAAATTGCATTCCAAAAATTTTATGGCCAATTTGATTACATTTAAAGCACTTAAAAGAATGATCTTTGATGGAAGCTCTTGTAAAAATACCTTTTATAGTTTGCTATTTTCTTGAAGTATTAAAATCGATTTCTATTTTATTGAAAATAGCCCCATTGGATTTTACCAAGGATTGAAGATTTTCAAAGCTAATTGTAAACTTTTTAGCTATAGGTTTCAAAACCTCAACTTCTCTTCTTAATTTCTTGTTTTCTTCCAAGAGCTCTTTCTTTTCAATTGAAAGATTTTTATTTTCTTTTAGAGAAGATTTTAGAATATCATTTTCTTTTTAAGCTCAAGAATTTTTTTATCTAAAGAATTCTTTTCAGATTTAATCTTTTCTTTAAAGAATTCTTTTCTTCCATTAAATTGGAAAATTATTCTTTTTAAGCTCCCTACTTTTCTACCTTAACTTTTTAAATTCATTCATAAGTTCATTAAAGGCTTCTTGAAGCTCATCAAATGTAAATTCAGAAGAATTATCAATGTTTATCCTCATCATTTTGAGCCATCAAGCAAGGATTTATGATGCTTTCTTCCTTTTTCTCATTCTTTTCTTCTTTGCTTTGCTCCCCCTTAATTGATGCATTCTTCTTCTTTTGTTTCTTCTTCTTTTTCTTCTTTTCATCCTCACGAGACATAAGGCATAGGTTGGGGTGAGCTTCTTTTTCCTTCTTGAGAGCTTGATTCTTCTATTTGATTTGCTCCCTCATAAATTCTTTTCAATTTCTTTCATACATATTTTGCTGAAATACATGAAGAAATTGCATTAAATACATTTAACTCTAAGGAGCAATAAAGTATATTCATGGCCTTAGCATTAAGTTGGGCCATTTCTTTATCATGCTCTTTCAATGCTTTGGGGATGTGTGAGCCATCGATTATAATCTTCCATAGGTTATAATCATGTGCTTGTATGAAGATGCGCATGCGTGCTTTCCAATAACTATAATGTGAGCCATTAAAAAGTGGAGGTCTATCTATAGAATATCCTTCACTAAACAAAGACTCCATTTGGATTGCCATAATCTTTAGCTCTAGATGGTTAGGTCAATAATCAATAACAGAGCACCTACTCTAATACCAATTATTGCCCAGAGGTAGAAACCCAAGAGGGGGGGTGAATTGGGCTCTTATAAAAGCTTTGGCCAAATTTAATTCTAAGCAATTATGTGCTTTGATTTTAATCTAAGTGGTGAGGATGAGATGTATATAATATGAGTAATGGAATTAAGATAATAAAATCAAACTATGAAAGTAAAGTAAGAATTATAAGCATGCAAAGTATATAGAGAGATAGAAAAAAAAAGTACAATACAAATACATAAAGATTTATAGTGGTTCGGAGCAACCCACTCCTACGTCCACTCTCGAAGCTTTTCTTGAAAATTCTACTATAATCTACCTTTGATTATAGTGTGTTTATTTTTTCAGGCTCACAAACAAACCTAATTGGTTTTCACAGGAGCACCAACCAAAACCTAACACCGTAAGTTTTTTGGGTTCACTAACAACCCAGTTGGATTTTTAGAATCACCAACCAAAACCTACAATATCCAATTCTGAGCTTGGATGGGCCTAAACCCCAAGTTTCTTTCTCCCAAAGAAACTTGTAAAAAAAATCAAAAAATACAAGTAAAGTTTCAGTACAATATAAAAAATAGAGTATAAGCTCTTTTAAATCCTAAAGAACAAGCCGATAATGTGCTCGATTGAAGCTTAGCTTTTCTTCAAATTATACTTGAGAGGATGTGGAAGATGTTGAAGAAGATTGCTTTGAAGACTTACTGAAATCTATGCATAATACTTCTCTCTTTTCCCTTTTCTTTGGATATTCAATATTCCTCACAAAATCTGAAAGATTCTCTCTCTAAATCCCTTAATCTCTTTCTTCTATTTTTTTTAAATTGATTCTCCACCTTTAAATACCTTTAAAGAAGGTTGGAGTGAGAGTTCTTAGCCATTGAAAACTCTGAAATAGCCATTGGGATCGAAAAATAGCCATTAGAAAACTATTCATTGGAGGCTGTCCATACAGATCGAGACCTCTCGATTTTTTATGAGACCTCTCATCAGATTTCGAGACCTCTCGATTTTTCATAAGATGTCTGGCTAGAATTGCAAGACCTCTCAAAAAATCTACGAGATCTCTCGCTCTCAGAGCATAGAAATGAAGTTTCTATCTCCTGAGAATGAGATGTCTCGAGTTTAACTTGAGACCTCTCGAGACTGTGTCAGAATACTGTTTCATTGTGCCAGACTACTCAAGAGCTCTCGAAAAAAATTTGAGACATCTCAAAAAATTTTGACTTTATTTTTTTTAATGTTTGACCTTCCAAACTTGAGTTTCTTAGCCTCAAACTCTTTTAAACATAATTACTTCCTTCAATTTTAATTTCTTTTCTTTCAATCATACTTTCTTCATACCAAGCCATCCAAATATGTGTGAATTTGTTTTTTTAAGTATTTTGGTATAGCATCTTGAGAGGATTTATTCTTGAGATAAATTCTTTATTTTGGATACTTGAAAAATCCTACACACATTCTTGAAATACATGATTAGATACATAATATACTCAATATTTTGGAATCATCAAAATCAATCTCAGGGTTAACAAAGATACTCAATGTTTTTATTTTTAAGTTCATCAAGATCAATAATATAAACATTCTCCTATCTTTTCCTATGAGTTTGATGTTATCATTTAAAGAACTACTTACAATGTAATGAGATGATTTGAATGAAACATTAAAACCTTTATCACAAAGTTGACTTATATTAAGCAAGTTATGCATCAAACCTTCAACATATAAAATATGTTCTATGCTAGTAGAGGGCGTTATCAAGATATTAGTGAGACCAACGATTTTTTTCTTTACCGTTATCTCTAAATATCGTAACACCTCCATTTTTAGCTTCAAGAGAGATAAATTATGATCTATCTTTCATCATGTGCCTTGAGCATCCGCTAGCAAGGTACCATCTTCTTTTAGCTTTTATGGATGGCAAGCACACCTACACAAGTAATCAAGTAAACTTAGGTACCCAAGCTAACTTGGATCCTTTTGGATTAGCATAAATGATGTCTTTTAGAACTCAAATTTATTTTATCTTTGATTTATTTAAATTAAATATTTATATTCTATAAATTTATATTCAATTTTATTATATTTGTAACATGTTATGCTTCTACCATAATTCTGAGATTTTGCATATACATTCTTTAAAAATTTTTGCTTTTTTGATGGATTATATCCTATACCGACTTTATCAAAGATTATTTTTTGATTTTCAATTATTATTTATAAATTTTTAGAGCTTAGCATATATCTATCTACTATAGATTTTAATCTTGTCACTTAATCTTATAAGGATGCATTTTTTTTATTTGATTCATCTAGATTGCTTTGTAATTTCTTCATATCTTCTTCTATTTGAGCTTTATCTTTATTTAAAGATTGATTCTCTTTTTTTAGTTCTTTGTTCTTATGAGATAGCTTCTTAAAATCATAAAGTAGATCATTGAAAGCTTCATACAATTTTTCAAATATAAATTTAGAAATTGAATCATCATTGTTTACCTCATCCTCCAATGCTATAAGACAAAGATTTGCTTTTTCTTCTCTTTGATATTCTTCAATTCACTTGAAGAAGAATCCTCATCGTTGCTCCATGTTGCTTTGTATACTTTCCTTTTTGATTTCTTTAAGCTCTTCTTCAATAATAGACAGTCCATTAAAAAATGTCCGGGCTTCTTACATTCATAGCAAATAATTTGATTTTTCTCTTTTTCTTTTTTTCTTTCTTTGCTACCTTCTCACTTGCTGTAACTTCTTTTCTTTGGTTCAAACTTCTTCTTTCTTCTCATGAATTTGTTGAATCTTCTAATGATTAGTGCCATTTCTTCATCATCTTTCGAGTCTTCTTGGAAGTTACTTTTCTCTTTATATATGGCACCAGCTTTGAGTGTAATGCTCTTCTTTTTTTTTACTTTCTTTTCTTTTTCTTAATTCATGTTTAGCTCATGGATCATGAGTGAACCAATCAGCTCCTCTAATGCAAGACTATTTAGGTCCTTCATCTCTTGAATGGCAGTCACCTTTAGCTCCTAATTCTTTACCAAAGATCTAAGAATTTTGCATACAATATCACTGTTGGTATAATCTCTTCTAGGACTTTTTAAACTATTCAAAATATTAGTGAATCTTGTAAATATTTTAATGATAATTTCATGTGATTTCATTTTAAATAGCTCATATTTATATACCAACATATTTATATTTATTTTTTTGACTTAACTAGTACCCTCATGGATGACTTCAAGTCTATTTCAAATCTCTTTGGCTGATAAGCATGTTGATATCCTATTGAACTTATTAGCATCCAAAGTATAATATAGTACATTCATTACTTTGGCATTAAATTGAGCTTTCTTCTTATCGTGTTCATTCCAATCTTTTTCAGGTTTTAGAGTAGGCACTCTATCAACTATAACTGTAGGTGTGTGAGAGCCTAATATTATGACATTCTACATGTCATAATCTTGTGCTTTCATGAATATTCTCATTCTTGCTTTCTAATAAGTATAGTTAGTTCTATTGAATAGCGGGGGGTCTTTTGGTTGATTGCCTCTTAACTAATGAAGTCCCAATTGGGGTTACCATTTATCTTTAGCTTTTTGATAGTTAGATCAACAACTAATATTAGAGTATCCACTCTGATACCATTTGTTGCCCAAGGATGGCTACCCAAGAGGGAAGGGAGGGTGAATTGGATATTTAAAAATTTAACTTCAAATTTGTGCAAACTTTATTACTTAAGTGCTTAATGAAACAAGTTATGTAATGTGCAATGAATGAAAGTTATAAAGTAAATAGCACACAATCACAAACACAATAGTTTTATAGTGGTTCGATGCTAAACTCAGCACCTACGTCCACTCTCTAAGTAAATTACTTAGAAATTTAACTATAATCACTTAACTTGATTACCATCTGATTGTTTTACTTTGGTTCACAATCCAATCCAGTTGGTTTTAATCTTAGCTCACCAAGCACAACCATACAAAGATTATTTTTTTGGGCTAACAATCAGTTCTAATTGATTTTAACTTTAGCTCGCTAATCAAACTATACAATGTCCAACTCTAGACTTGGACTAATCCAAGTTTTTCACTTCAAGAAACTTGAAACAAAAATAAAAAATATAATTAATACAAACTCTTTGGAGCTTAAGAGAAGAAAATCTAGACCGCTTTGCTTATAAGCTTGATTTCTTCTTCTTGAATGTTTGAAAGTAGGAGATGATCTTCAACATCAATGGATTGACTTTTCTCGGATTGAAGATGATGGAAGGGCAAAAGTTTATCTAAAAATCACTCATTCCTTTCACTCTTTACCCCACACACTTAAAAGTTCTAAAAAAAATTACTTGAAAGCTCTTGAATATGTGCTCATAAAGATGTTTTTTATGTCCAAAAATATTTTCTTATGTATCCCTCAGGTTTTCCACTATTACAAGTTATCTAGAAGAACTTTAGAAGATGATCTAGCCATTGGAGACACAAAAATAGCCGTTAGAAGGCTTGTGGGATAAAAAGGTTGCAAAACCAGAAACAAGCTGTTACAGCCACTGGGTTGGCTCAGTCCTCACTGGGTCGGCTCAGTTTTCAGCTTGGTTGGCTTAGTATCAGTGGACTAAAAAATATCTATTTTTGTTTTTTGTTATCTTCTAAGACTAGGTTGGCTATTTTTTTAATTGGGTCGGCTAAGTTGTTACTAGGTCGGCTCAGTTGAAGACTAGATCAGCCAAATCTCCTAGATCTTGAATATTCATCTTTCTGTGCTTTTATCTTTTATTTCTACTGAGACTAGGTTAGCTCAATTCCTGATTGGATTGGCTTAGTCTGCATGCCAAATGTGCTAAGGTTGTTTGTGAGCCTTTCATCTTCGATTTGATTTGTAGGCTAAAGTTACTTTCTTAACTTGATTTTATCCTCATTAAAATTTCTTGAACAATATATCCAATTTAGAGTTTCTTTTCTAAAATCTTAAGTGATGATTCTTTATTTGGATGATGAAAAATACTTGGAGTTTGTGAGCTTTTAAAATTTATAACTACACATCCTCATAAACAATATTAGTAACTTAATAATTTATACTCAATTGCTTTTGTTACCATCAAAATTAATTCAGAGTCAACATTCTTTTTGGATTCTCTCCAACGGAAAGGAAGAAGCTTTGGATGCGGGCAGCGAGAAAGGATGTATCCTGGAGACAGGTGCTCGAGAAAATGCAAATTTGAATTCTCATCCTGCAAAAAAGGAGAATTTGAATATTGTTATAGAAAATAATGCAGATTCGCATTCGCAATTGGATGATTCCTTCATCATTCTGAATAATTATGATTGGTGGAAAGACATCACACTATTGGATTTCCTCAGGAAAGTAGGTAGGTTTACCGGAGTGGGTGTGATGATGGCAAAGGATAGTATCAAGAAAAGGTTAATGTCCAAGGAAGGAATGAGTTATATTAAGTTCACTTATCAGATATTGGAGGCTATGACTTCCTATATCTATTTGACAACATGGGTATTGTTGGTGCAAAATCTGATCGATGCCAAATCAAGCTGGAGTTGAGGAAGAAGAGGTCACCATCGAGGGCTTGCAAAATAAAGTCCCACCCAGAGTCGGTGGTGGTGGTTCTGATAGGATCCTCCGATGATCAAGTCAGCTCTTCAGACCAACAGAAATGGAGTGCTCAGAAAAGAATTCAATAGAATTTTGGGAAGGAGAAGAGAGCTTAGAGAAAACATATCTGAAGAATTCCTTTTTATAGATGGAGCCTATAGTGGACTGATAGTGACAGCCATAACCATTCGGTAGTAGATTGCTTGGGGTCGTGTGGGATTTGTTATGGAGAGAAAGAGGTATCGCCTATAGCAGACTGATAGTGACAGCCATAATCATCCGATAGTGGGTCGCTCGAGATCGTATGGGGTTTGCTATGGAGAGAGAGGTGTCACCTATCGTGATGTGCCCGTTCGTCGAGATTTAATAGTCGAAGTTTGGAGAAAGCAGGCATTGGTTGATGAAGAACTTTGACATATATCAATTTCAGAGGAGTTCGGACTCCTAAAGAAAATATAGCTAGAGAGGATCATCCAAGAGGAATGCTAGTTGAAATCTAAAATAATCCGCTAGAGGAACCTGACTGAAGGAGAAGTCCAAAAGGAGTTTGGCTCCTGAAGGAATCCGACTGAAGAAGAAGTTTGAAAGAAATTTGGCTCTTGAAGGAATCTAATTGAAGGAGAAGTCCGAAAGAATTTTGACTCCTGAAAGAATTTGATTGAAGAAGAAGTTCGAAAGAAGTTTGGCTCTTGGAGAAATTTGACTGAAGGAGAAGTCTGCATGAAGTTCGGCTTCTAGAGGAATCCGACTAAAGGAGAAGTCCGGAAGTAGTCCGACTGATGGAGAAGTTCGATCGAAGGAGAAGTCTGAGAGGAGTTCGACTGATGGAGAAGTCCAGAAGGAGTTCGATTGATGGAGAAATCCGGATGGAGTTCGACCATTGTAGGAGTTCGAAAGGAGTTCGACCACTGGAGGAGTTCAACTATTTGAAGGAGAACTCCGGAAGGAGTTTGGCTCATGGAGAAATTTGACTGAAGAAGAAGTCTGAAAGAAGTTTAGCTCCTTGAGGATTTTGATTGAAGGAGAAGTCCAAAAGGAGCCCGACTGACGGAGAAGTTCGATCGAAGAAGAAGTCTAGGAGAGGTTCAGTCACTGGAGGAGTTTGGCTACTAAAGGAGTTTGGCTGGGGTTCGATCGCTGAAGGAAGAATTTTTGATCGAAGCTCTTCTGTGATTACCAGTTGCATTAGGCTAAGTATCAGATTGGACTTCGATGGGAGCAGAATTTATCCCTAACAACAGTCCCCCCACTCTCGAGTTCGAAACTCAAAAAAAGGGAGTACAAAAAGATAACTATCGAAGTCCTTTTTAGGCTCTATATCTATTGAGGTTGAAGCTCGAAAAAGATTTTATCTCTTACCAAGGTTGAAGGAGATCTTATCTCCTATTGAGGTTGACGTTGAAGCTCGGAGAAGATCTTATCTCCAGCCGAGATTGAAGGAGATCTTATCTCCTGTTGAGGTTGATATTGAAGCTTGGAGGAGATCTTATCTCTAGCCGAGGTTGAAGGAGATCTTATCTCTTTGTTGAAGGGTTGGAGCTTGGGGGAGATCTTTCTCCAATCGAGATTGAAGGAGATCTTATCTTCTGTTGAGGTTGACGTTGAAGCTTGGGGGAGATCTTATTTTAGTCGAGGTTGAAGGAGATCTTATCTCCTGTTGACATTGAAGTTGAAGCTCAGGAGAGATCTTATCTCCAGTCGAGATTTAAGAAGATCTTATCTCCAGCTGAGGTTGAAGGAGATCCTATCTCCTATTGAGATTGATGTTGAAGCTCAAGGGAGATCTTATTTTCAGTCGAGATTGAAGGATATCTTATCTTCTATTGATATTGAAGTTAAAACTCGGAGGAGATTTTTTATTTTCAGTCGAGGTTGAAAGGAGATCTTATCTCCTATTGACATTGAGCTCGGAAAAGATCTTATCTCCAGTAGAGGTTGAAGGAGAGATCTTGTCTCCTATTGAGGTTGACGTTGAAGCTTGGGGAAGATCTTATCTTCCAGTTGAGATTGCAGGAAGATCTTATCTCCTATTGATGTTGAAGTTGAAGCTCAGGAGAGATTTTATCTTCTAGTCGAGATTGAAGGAGATCTTATCCCTATTGATGTAGAAGCTTGGGAAGATTTATCTCCAACCGATGTTGAAGTTGAAGCTCGAAAAAGATCTTATCTCCAATCGAGGTTGATTTGAAGTTGAGGCTCGGGAGAGATCTTATCTCCGAGGTAGAGAGATTTATCTCCTGTTGACGTTGACGTTAAAGCTCGAAAGAGATCTTATCTTCAGTCGAGGTTGAAGGAGATCTTATCTCCCTATTGATGTAGACGTTGAAACTCGGAGGAGATCTTATCTCCAATCGAGGTTGAAGGAGATCTTATCTCCTATTGACATGTAGAAGCTCGGGGGAGATCTTATCTTCCAATCGAGGTTGAAGAAGATCTTATCTCCTATTGACGTTGAGTTTGAAGCCCGGAGGAGATTTTATCTCAGCGAGGTTGAAGGAGATCTTATCTCCTGTTGACGGTTGAGTTGAAGCCAGAGATCTTATCTCCAACCGAGGTTGAAAGATCTTATCGCCTGTTGACATTAAAATTTGAAGCTTGGGAGAGATCTTATCTCCAACCGAGGTTGAAGAAGATCTTATCTCCAGTCGAGGTTGAAGGAGATCCTATTTCTTATTGAAGTTGAAGCTCGGGGAAGATCTTATCTCCGATCGAGGTTGAAGGAGATCTTATCTTCTATTGAGGTTGAAACTTAGGGGAGATCTTATCTCCAGTCGAGTCGAAGCCTCTCTTCTCACCTCATTTAAAATGAATGTGGCCTTCGACTTCACTCACATTAGGATGAGGTTCTCCTCCTATCCCTAATGGGCTATAGGGGCACATAAGGGCCATTGTTGGGGCCTCTCTTCTCATCTCGTCTAAAATGAGCGAGGCCTTCGACTTTGCTCACGTTAGGACAAGAATCTTCTCATATTTCTAATGGGCTGTGGGGGCATATAAGGATCATTGTCAGAGCCTCTCTTCTTACCTCATCTAAAATGAATGATGCCTTCGACTTTGCTCACGTTAGGATGAGGTTCTCTTTCTGTTCCTAACAGACTGTAGGGACACATTAGGGTCATTGTATGGGCCTCTCCCTCCTACTATCTTAAATAACTAGAGATCTTCGACTTGCTCATATTAGGACGAGATTCTCCTCCTATTTCTAGCATAGCACTAGAGACATAAGATGGATCGTTGAATGGGCCTCTCCCTCCTCCTATCTTAAATAATCGAAGGTCTTCACTTGCTCATGTTAGGATGAGGTTCTCCTTCTATTCCTAACTTAACATGGCAATAGGGGCATAGATGGGCCATTAAATGGGCCTCTCTCCTCCTTCTGTCTTAAATAATCGGAGGTCTTCGACTTGCTCATGTTAGGACGAGGTTCTCCTCCTATTCCTAAAATGACAATAGGGGCACATAAGGATCGTTGAATGGGCCTCTTCCCTCCTCCTATCTTAAATAATCGAAGGTCTTCGACTTACTCATGTTAGGATGAGGTTTTCCTCCTATTCCTAACATGACAATAGGGGCACATAAGGGTCATTGAATGGGTCTTTTTCCTCCTCCTGTCTTAAATAATCGGAGGTCTTCAACTTGCTTATGTTAGGACAAAGTTCTCCTTCTATTTCTAATATGGCCACTTTCGATTACTTCTTTCTGGTAGCACATTCTCAGATTTTCTAAATTTCAAGATCGTGAGAGCATTGTTTCTTCGAGCTCCTTCAGGCGATAAGCTTCGGGCCGGATGACCTTCTCTATTTCATACGGATCTTCTCAATTTGGGACAAACTTTTTTTGACTCTGAGGCTGAGAGATGGTGGCTCGTTGAAACACTAAGTCCCTCAGAGATAGTGTTGATGATGTCGAGAGGCAGTCGATCTTCTTGTTGTTCCTCCCTCCTTGGCGGTTCTGACAGTGACAGTGCCCTCGGCTGATCTTTACTTGCTTCAGGTCGGCATCTGAGGAATCAACCCAGTCGGCCTCTCCTGATGAGCTCCTCAATCTCATCTTGGAGCTGAATGCATTCTTTAGTATCATGGCCGTGATCATGATGATACAAATACTACTTACTTCGATTGTGCTTGTTTGGAGGAGATTATAATTCTTCTTCTGGGGGAAGAACTTCTTCGTGCCCTTTTGTCGGGGCTTCTTTGACGATGAGCTTGAGGAGTTCGGGCTCGTTTGCGCTCGGAGAAAGTCCGTGAGCATGGTTGAACTTCATTCGGCCCTCTATCAGCTATGGATTTATTAGACTTGCCCGTCTGCCGCTCTCCTATGGCTTTCTCATCCTTTAACCTGAAGGCTTCTTTCACTCAGACATATCCTTCAGCCCGAGCTAGTAGATCGATAAAGTTCCTAGGGTACTTCTTCTCCAGGAAAAATAATAAATCATTCTTCTGAAGGTCGCTCTTGAGTGCGGCCATTGCAATAGACTGATCTAGATTTTGGACCTTTAATACAGCAGTATTAAATCGAATGACATAAGCTCAAATCAATTTTTTCTTCTTTTGCTTGATATTCATCAAGAAATCCAAACCTCGGTAGGAACGTCGGCTACTAATAAAATGAGCCACAAACTGATGGCTTATTTGATCAAAGAAGAAGATCGTACTCGACTTCAATGCCGAGTATCAGTTTCTTGTTGCTCCCTTTAAGCTAGATGAAAAAGCTCGACATAAGATGACGTCTGGTGCACTGTGGAGCAGCATCATGATCCGGAAGGCCTCCAGGTGATTGACCGAATCAGAGGTTCCATCATAACTTTCAAATTGGAAAAGCCTAAAGTTCGACAGAATGGGCTCTTGCATGATTCAGAGAGAAAAAGGAGGATCAATGCAGACGTCGTCATGGTGAGCCGGGGCGATATGGTAGAGTTTCTAAATCCGTCGATCCATCTCCCATAGTTTTTGATCAAGGACATCATCTCGATTGCATATTTTGGAAGACTTTTAGTTGTAGATGGGGAAGATCTCTTTCGGAGAAGAATTATGATCCGAACAAGAATTCTCTGCTCTCTGTTTCTCCTTTTTAGGGGCGATGAGTATGCCAGTCCAACTGCTCCTTGGGATCGATTTCTGACATCCCGATGGTGGATTTTCTGACAGAACCACCACCGAGGGCTACCACATGGCCTGCACCATTTCGGTGAGGCCTTGAACCTACTACATCAGCATGTTAAACTGCTCCGGATCTATCATGGCCGTCGGTGGAGGTAGAGGTTGAAGCATCGACGATGAGGCAGGAATGGATGGCTTTGGCTCAGATCTGATGGTGGAAGTGGTAGATCTCCGGACAGTCATCTTCTTCGAAGGCATTTTTTAAGATTGAGGGAGAGGATGGAGGTGAACTTGAAGAAGAAGATCCATAGAATCGACTGAGCACTCCTTCAAGAACAAGGGTACCTTAAAAATAGAAAGTCCTTCCTCTAGTGCTAATTTTGTTGGTGCGAAATCTGGTCGATGCCGGATCGAGCTGAAGTTGAGAAAGAAGAGATCGCCTCCGGAGGCCTGCAAAATAAAGTCTCGCCCATAGTCAGTGGTGGTGGCTCCTGTAGGATCCTCCGATGATCAAGTCAGCTCTTCTGGCCAACAGGAATGGAGTGCTTAGGAAAGAATTCAGCAGAATTTTGGGAAGGAGAAAAAAGCTTAGAGAAAACATATCTGGAGGGTCTCTTTTTATAGATGGAGTATGTAGTGGATTGATAGTGATAGCCATAACCATCCGATAGTGAGCCGCTCGGGATCGCATGGGATTTGTTATGGAGAGAAAGAGGTATCGCCTATAGCAGACTGATCTTGACAGCCATAACCATCCGATAGTGGACCGCTCGGGATCGCATGGAATTTGCTATGGAGAGAGAGGTGTCGCCTGTCGTGATGTGTCCATTCATCGAGATTTAATAGTCGAAGTTCGGAGGAAGCAGACGTTAGTTGATGAAGAACTTTGACATATATCAATTCTAGAGGAGTTCGGACTCGTAAAGGGAATACGGCTAGAGGAGATCATCCGGGAGGAATGCTAGCTGAAATCTGGAAGTAATCCGCTAGAGGAACCCGACTGAAGGAGAAGTCCCGAAGGAGTTTGGCTCCTGGAGGAATCCGACTGAAGAAAAAGTTTAGAAGGAGTTCAGCTCCTGGAGGAATCCGATTGAAGGAGAAGTTTGGAAGGAGTTCGGCTCCTAGAGGAATCTAACTGAAGAAAAAATTTGGGAGGAGTCCGACTGATGGAGAAGTTCGGCCGAAGGAGAAGTCTGGGAGGAGTTCGACTGATGGAGAAGTTCAGAAGAAGTCCGACTAATGGAGAAATCCGGATGGAGTTCGACCGCTGTAGGAGTTCGAAAGGGGTTCGGGCGTTGGAGCAGTTCGACTGTTTGAAGGAGAAGTCCGGAAGGAGTTCAGCTTCTGAAAGAATTTGACTGAAGGAGAAGTTCGGAAGGAGTTTGGCTCCTGGAGGAATCCGACTAAAGGAGAAGTTCGGAAGGAGCCTGATTGATGGAGAAGTCCTGCTGAAGGAGAAGTCTGGGAGGGGTTCGGCCGTTGGAGGAGTTTGGCTGCTAAAGAAGTTTGGCTAAGGTTTGGCCGCTGGAGGAAGAATTTTTGATCGAAGCTCTTCTGTGATTACCAGTTGCATTAGGCTAAGCATTAGACTGGACTTCGGTGGGAGCAGGATTTATCCCCAACAGATGTGAATGTTTAGATTGGTGAGAGTGATCAATGGAGAAATCTAATGGCTGGAAATGAGTTATACTGAGTTCACTTATCAGATATTGCAGGGCTATGACTTCCTAAATCTGTTTGAGAACATGGGTGTGAATGTTCAGATAGGTGGAGGTGATCAATGCTGCAGGTTGAAGGAGTTTGTGGCTTGACATTCTGAGTAATGGGACGAAGTTGGGGAAGTCGGAAGGGGGTGCAATATGGTTGTCACCATCGATGTTGTCACCTTATAAATTTTATCACTACTTCTTTTCAATGCCAGATATTGATGTTGTGAGATTACTGAAGATCCTAATTTTCTTTAGTATGGAGGAGGTTCAAGGAGTTGGAGGAGGGGATGAAGAAATTTGATCATGTTCCCGTTTGTTCATGGAGAGGAGGGACTCGCTGAAGCATTGAAGGCAACCGAAGCAAAGGCCTGGGTTAGAGACAAAGTTGGATTGGGAAACCATCGAATTGGGATGGTAGTTGATGTGCCATAATGCTCTTTGGCATATGATCAGGTGCTGAATTCTTGTTTGGTTGATCTTTTGGTTTCAACTAAAGCTGATGCAAGGCACTCGATGAAGCAAGGGGATCTTTATTTGGATAACAGAAAGGATGATAATGTGGAGAAGATGATTGAGGCTGGTGACTTCGTTGGTGGGATAGTACTGTTGTTATCTGCTGAAAGAATAAAATGGTCGTAAGGCTATCCTGAGTCCTGACTCATTTCTTGAAAAATTTTCAAGAATATTAGAGTAAGTCATCTTTTCATACATTCTAGGCATTTTACATGAAGGAAAATGTTAGAAAAATGTGCCTAAAAAATTGCTATGTTGCTGTTTTTAAAGTTTTACAATAATATTATAAAAAAATTAAACTATAAAAAAAATCAAAACATTGAAAAGATCTTACCTAAAAAGAAGCATGTGAGAGCACTATTCTAAAAACATGATTTGCCTCCAACATTAAGGAGGTTTGACTAAAATGACTTCAATTGCCTGAAAAAAACAAAAAGAAACTTGAAAAAGAAGAAATATAGAAGTAGAGCCTCTATGGGACTGTAATATAGTGCACTAGAAAAAGTAGATATATAAGTATTTTGGATATATCCTGGAGGAGTATATTTATAGACTTTATCTAGATAACTGAGGAGATGCAATGGTTCCGAAGCTGTATAATGTTTATAGAAAAACATTGTATTTAATTAAAAACTAATGTTTTTTTTCAAAAATTCATAACTCTTTAGAAAGAGATGTTTAATAAAAAGGTATTTTAAAATTTTTAACCCAACTAAAATTTAGAGGATAAAAATTTAAGTCTTTTTTAAAAATAGAACTCCAATAGAACATACATTTACGACCTTAGAAATGCAGGTACATCTTTTTTTTTTTTGGTCATCCGAAGCAAAAAAAGTCATGTTATATCCATTAGTCTTCAAATAGTTTTTATAACTTGTTAAATATTTTCTTTTCTATATTATTTTATAACTCTTTGAATGTGAGTGATGATATTCTCATTTTGCATACCTAGTAGGGTAAACTATTTTGATCTCCAGCAAGCATCATATTATGCCATGACTATAAAATAAATATTGTTGTATCCCAGCGCTTGCCACTAGACAGAAGTTTCTAGGCAATTTTCCAAAAATAATGTTGATTTTAAAAAAATTTACGAAAATAATGCCCCTTTCAAAGTACTTACCAAAGTACTGCCCAACTAAAAGTTATCCTTTGGAAGGGTGACTTTATTTGCTGAGTCAACCAAAAAAATACTGCCTGAATGTGGGGTTATGCCAGCTAGACAATTGCCCGATCATAGGGCGCCTAGATAAGTCGCCAAATCGTAGGGCGTCTATATAAGTCACCCTTTGAAAGGGCGTCTCTATAAGTCACCATTTTAAAGAGTGACTTTGATACGGCATCCTAGCACAACTTCAGACCTATGCAATTTCGGGGACATTCTTCCTACTGGTGAAGTTTTCCTTTGTTTGATCCAATCAGTTCTTTGGGGGAAGACACAAGGTGTGGTTTCAGTGCTGGCAAGGCGATACTTATGCATGATCCAATCAGTCATGGACCCTCTTGAAGGCTTCCCATGATAAAAGACTAGAGCCTTCTTTATCCTATTGCTCAAAGCTACGATTGCCTTGTCGTTCCCTATTGCCTTGTAGTAATTGTACCCGATCGCATGGTTCAATTGATTACCATTTCAATACTTGGCCATTCTAGTAGAAAAAATACAACTCTTGCTTGCACCCAACTAAACAATAAGAAAGAGAGAAGGATAGCCGCTCACTTCTAATTGAAAGGTGACTTAATAATAGGATGTGCAATCAGACTAAAAAATTTATAATATTAATTTCAAGATAATATAAATCAATTGTTCATTATAATATTTGTTAAAAAAAATATAGATCGTATAACTATCGGGAGGTATATATGCTAAGGTACTGTAGCCTCCTACGTGTTTATCTCTCATAAACGTGCATCACCTCTGACTAGCGGTGGAATGGCTCTAGCGCAGTATCGATCGGTGCAGAGGAAGATGCTGCCGTGTTGGTCCTATCAACATGTGCTCGATGTCTAGATGACTCTTCAAGGTGAGTCATTCTCGGTAACATGGATGCATCATCTACATGAAGGTCGAAGTCAGAGACATCACATAATGAGGTACTTGGATCATCCATCGATGGTGCAGGCGTAGTGTCAAGTCATTTATCCTCCGAGACAACTTGCATGGTATCGACAAGGCCATCCATAATATCGGTAAGCACTCGATCCTTGCATCCAATAGTGACCGAATGGAAGCAGCTCCTCGCTCGTTGGTATAATGCTGTGATCCTCTGAAACTATAAGATTTAAGATAAAAAATTAATAATATTTAATAATTACAAAAAGAAAGAATGATATAATAAAATGAGATGATAAAATAAAATAAAATTGGTAGTAAAATATATTTATGGCAACATCCATCATGCTGCCTGAAGGATAGAATCTTATCTCTAGCCGCTCAGTCGTAATTGATGTGATGAATCGTCTAGTGATGCTCCTATATCATACGAGATATGGATCATAATAATCCATCGGTCCTAAATGCATAGATGGAGCAGTCACAACCAAATCCTCCTATCGCTCCCATGCCTCATATACTTCTGATGCTCACGGCCCCAATCATGTTGATGACGCCCTCATTGATCGAGAGTATAGAGCCTATCTCAAGTGTCGCATGCTGAGGGGACGTCCTGATGCATGCCGAACTATCGCATCATATGCTTTAGATAATAGATCTCTACTACGTCAAAGCAGATGAGAGATGTGCATGTCCTCCATGCATGCTGATCCGATCAGCATACCTCAGGCAATGCAGCTAATATCTCGACTATATAAGGCACCCATATCATTTGATCATCATGTTGCTGGTCTAGCTGATCCCTATAATATATAACTGTATGTGGCATAGGACTACTAGTACCTATCAGTCGAGTCCTCCACCTATCAACAACAAAGTCAATATTAATTTTGATAAAATATATAGTCATTTATAAAAGAAAGGTAAGTGCTACTGGTTACATACTTGCATCCCAATAGATCAAACTGCTCGTGCTGTATCCTACCAAATGGATCTTGAATATGAAAATTATGGACATCTAATGGCTCATGTCCTGCAGTAGCATCTTCCAGCACTAGCTGGTGAGCTCCTACATCAGGAGGCATCCTATCCGGCCATCCGACGTGCAAACGCTCTCATATCCAAAGCTGTAACAACACCAATGGCCGAGCTATCTCATGAGCATTCATCCTGGTGGCCCTGCATAGCTCGCCATGGCTATGATGAGCGCCCAATCAAGCTGTATATCGTAGACTCCATATACTCCATAAAAATCCAATGTATGAAGATACTGCACGATCCTGTCATGTGGCCGCCAAGCATGCATCACTGTAGAACCTCTGTGCCTACAACATAGAGGCCCTAGGTCCTCTCCAAAATATATACGATCACTCTTGTATCGGGTCTGAAGATACAGCACCGTAGGATCCATCGATCCTGGGTGCACATTAGAATCACAACCAGCCATACCGTATCTACCGATCCCTTAATTTTAATAGATTTATTAATCATCAAAAAATTCAAAGGGTATGAAAAAAACACAACACAACATATTCATTTCACTAACATCTTCAAATGTTTACATGATATGATTATATAACCAAATTAGTAAAAAAAAAAAAGATAATCTTTATATAAAAAAAGTCTACAAGTCACATGAAAAAAAGATAAATCAATGCCATTGGGGGCATCTGCATCGATTATGTCCTATCTGCTTGCACAATCCATAATGAACTACATTTTGTCTCTCCATTGCATCTATATCATTTTGGATCCTCCTCGACTATGGTCGCCCCTTGCCAAGTCATCTTGTGGACGGATTTAGTATGAGTTTAGGTGCAGTCCATGTAGGCTAATAATGAAGACTCTCTGGAGGATAGAAAGTATGTGCATATGACTGTTCATAATAGAAAATAGTATAACGATCATCAATAAATTATTTTCAATCCAGATTCTCACTAGCATAAATAGCGAACAAATGGGAGCATAGATAGTATAGTAACTGCCACTTTCGACATGTGCATGTGCCCACCCCTAAGTCGATTGTTAGTGTATAATCAGGTTCATGGGGGCTATAATATCTGTGTCTCAACTGAATCTCATACAAACCTGGTTGATTATTATACTTAATCATACTATGGTTCCTAGACTTTAGCTGGCATCCATTTAACTTACATATAATTTTATCAGTAAACATCCTACCATCCTTCCTCCTCCATGCTGCTATTGCACGTCACACATTAAACCACTTCGATAAGCATTTAAAGAAAAGACGGACAAGTGCGGTAACTGGTAATGAGCGTGCCCTCTTCAACACCTTATTGAAGCTTTCGAAAAGATTGGCATTCATTATTTCATATTTGCATCCATTCGTGTCATGCACTAGCGACCATTTACTCAGATCATCAAGTGGACTTCTTTGAAGGTACTGAAAGCAATTGGGCTGTGTTTTCTCAATGTGCTGCATGCTGTGACTAAACTTCTAAGGCTAGTTTTGCTCTACAGTTTGATAAAAATAAACCAAAAATACTACATCATGGAATCGACCATTTAGATTTGCCTCGACATGTCTCAGGCATAATTTATGAAACCTATATGGCACTATCCACCCAATAGACACATCCAAAATAGTAGCTAATATTCTCTTATGTCGATCTTCATTCAATCACGTGCCACATAATAGCACAAATGCCATAAAAACCATGACCAGCTACTACGATTCTCGCCTTCACAAATGGCAAAGCTAGATGATATATACTCCCTTTTTATTCCTTCCCACAGCTATCATCAGTGTATCCTTATATCGTCCATACATATGCATTGCATCAATACTAATTAATGGACGATAGAACTGAAAGCCTTGAATGCATGGTCCAAATACCCAAAAAATTCGATGGAACACCTCGATATTTGGATCTATTGAAGAAAATTTATCAAAATTTACCATGGTCCCCTCGTTGGCATGACAAACTGCAGCTAGCCAAAGACCCAATGTGTTATAGGACTTAAACCAATCTTCAAACAGCTCACCAATAATAAGCTATTTAGCTATCCATGTCTTCCTGTAAGATGCCTCGCATTACCATGTATCATGTACATAAGCCTGATAGGCTGATATAGATATAGATGTCTCTACCCTAATTGATCCTCTAATGATATCGGCAATCATGCGTGCATCAAGCTATGGATGATCTCATGTCACACCTGCATTCAAGCATGTATGTGGCATTTTATATACCATAATCTTCCATCACTATGTCCTGGTTCGATAATATGCCTCGGAGATGCCAGCTGCAACTCTCAGACTATTTGTAGACGATGCTTCATTTAATTTTATCTAACTCGATGACTTTAAATGGATGGTGGGTGCGAATGACATATTATTTCATGGCACATTGGATTTCCTCTAATCTGAATATCATTTCTTTTCTTAACTCCTCATTTCTACCAAAGAAAGGATGTTCAAGCAATGCTTCATGGGATGCAACCTCATCATCATCGAATGCATCACCTAATCCAAATTCAGGAATAAGAAGTGCCTCATATGGTGGGGCATCCTCTTCTGTACTAGACTCTCTACTATCACTGCCATCAGAGTCTGCACCATCATCTCCAACTTCATCATCTATAGAATTAGGATCATAACTAACAGCAGCTTTATTTTCAAATAAAATGACAAAATCACCAATTGCAATTTTTAATCCTCCAAGTCCGGCATGTGTTGCATGTGGTCGATTAACTGGTGAAGCATTATAAGATTCATGCTCTACATGCTCCACGGCAGCTAGCACATGATTAAGACCGATCCCCATATCACCAAATGCATGTGACTGATTAACTAATGATGTATTGTAACATTCATATTTCACATGCTCCATGGTAGTTAACACATGACTAGGACCGGCGCCCATATCACCAAATGCATGAGACCGATTAACTGATGAGCATTGTAAGATTCACGCTCCATATGCTCCATGATAGCTGACACATGAGTAGGACCGGATCCATCTCCGACTATACAAGTGGGGTAGATATAGTTTGAGACACATTCACATGCTGTTCACCGTCACCCAAAATTTTTGCCACTGTCGGCTCTATGTAAATCTCAACCACTCGAAAAAAAATTTATAATGGGATGTCCAAGATGTAGTCCGTGTTCTGATCATTTTTAATAAGTACATCTATATATTGTGGAGCATTACTAATCGAAAGTCTACAGACTAGAGAAACTCCATAGTGATTGGGGTTCCATCTGGTGATAGCATAGTAGACTCGCACAAGTTCTTGATATGTTGCATTACAATCTACCATGGACATCCAAGTCCTTCCACCATCATAACATGCACCGTTAGCATCATGACTGATTCTTTCATCCTAATGAAAGATAACAGCGATGCAATTTGGATTTATTTTATTAAATTTTTTTATGAAAAATAACTACATGAACATATATTTACTAGAAGAAAGTACTTAATATTTAACATGACTTACGTGATAAATGCATTCTATCAAAAACTAATAGGTAAAGTTAGGTCCTATCCCATTCAAGAATTATATTAATTTTATGGATAATCACAGTAATCAAACGATATGCAATAGGGATCAAAAAAAATTTTGGCAGCATTTTCTCTTGGTTCTCTCCATATGGCTGAAGATGTGTGAGAAGAACTAAAGAAAAATACTGCCAAAATTTTTTTCGAACCTTCTGCATATTGTTTGATTACTGTAATTACCCATAAAATTAATTATAATTTTTAAACTATTCAAACTGGACAATCAATTGATCAATGTACATAATTTTTCCATCCGTACAAAAAATATATAAATGTACGGATGTGGTAAAATATGTATATAAATCAAAAGATGGGTCTACATTTCTATGCAATGCAAAATTTTTTAAAATTAAGTGACTAAATATGAAAAAATATAACCTGCTTCAGTTGCCAAGTTATGTGTTCACAGGTCGATCTCAAGATAATCTAATAAGCTGTGATATCATGGAGCTAACAAATAACTAAAATTGATGGGACAAGTTTACCTTTTTGTATGAAAAAGGATGGCAGGCCAATAGTAGAAGGAAGGCATGCCGTGGACCGAGAGGGAGAGAAAGGGGGAGGGAGGGTCTCGCACCTGGACCAAGAGGGAGAGGGAGGTGGAGGGGGGTTCTCATGCTAGATCGAGAGGGAGAGGGAGAGGACCGAGAGAGCTTGGGAGAGAAAGGAGATGGGAGAGGGGGGTTTTGGGAGAGAAAGGAGGTGGAGAGGTGGGGGGTTGGTGGTTCTGTCCATAGGAGCTAGGAGAGGGGGGGTCAAGAGAGAAAGGAGATGGAAAAGAGAGGAGGGGGGATGTGGGCGATCGGAAGAGAGGATACGGGAGATGTGGGAGAGAAAGAAGATGGGAAAGAGAGAGAGAGATGGGAGATGTGGGGGGTCGGGAGAGAGGAGATGGGAGATGTGGGGGGTCGGGAGAGGAGAGGGAGATGTGGGGGCATGTTCGGGAGAGAGGAGATGGGAGATGGGAAAGATGAGGGGGTTCGGGAGAAAGAAGATAGGAGAGGTGTGGGGGGTTTGGGAGAGAAAGAACACTAGAGAGGTGGAAGGGTGTCGGAAGAGAGAAGACGGGAGAGGGTGGGGTTTCGGGGGAGAAAGCAGTAGACAACGGAGGGGGTTTTGGTGGGTTTTAGTATCACATAAGTCACTTTATGGTAAGGCAACTCATAAAGTCGCTCTACCATAGGGCGGATCTTAAAATCGTCCTTTGAAAGGGTGGTTCTTTGCTGCCACCTTGGCACCGTATATAGGTTGAGTCAGTAAAAAAAAACACATAAAGTCGCCCTTTGATAGGATGACTTTGATTTTGGCAGTACTTTTATAAATAATTTAGGAAGGATAGTATTTTTGTAAATAATTTAATAAAAAATATTATTTTGGTAAATTTGCCAAGTTTCTATTAGTGGCTGCGTAGAAAATAGCATATGAACTTTCATCATACAACAACAGGGCAAACTGCATGTAGACTCCATTATTATATATATATATATATATATATATATATATATATATATATATATGGGCAGACTTGGATAAGGCCAATCGGATTTGAACTTAGATCTGGTCAAGTCAAAATTGAACAATAGAGATCATATATCAATGATCCAAGCCATTGAATGTGATCTACTACCTCAGAACTACTTACATACTAATCATATGATTTAAAGAGCTTTAACCTATGCATCAAGTGATCAACTAATTCACTTTTATTTAGGCTATCCAATTTTTGACTATTTGATATATAGACTAGGGATCTTTAAATTATATAATTTTTTTATATGCAAGTAGTTTTAAGATAGTAGATTATATTTAATGGTTTGGATCATTATATGTATGTATGTATGTATGTATATTAAGAAACTTCTATCTTTGCTTCCACACAACGATAAGCAAAACGAATCCAAAAGCGTTGCTTGGTCATTGTTGATGGTCTGTCCTTACATGCTGATCAATACTTGTTTTTTTTTTTTTTGTTGAATATAATGGCATGTCATGCCTTATTTGAGTAGTTTTTCACATGCTCCCAGAGGGAGCATATTTCATCGTCCTATTCTTCTGCACACTTGATCTGATATCTAGAGTTAGAATATACTCTATCCCTTGATCAAATGGGTTACAGCAACTATTTTCCATCACTAGATCTCCACCCGCCATCCCCCTCTATGTGTGCGCTATGCAACTTATGAGCTGATTTTTGAAAGGTGTTTTTAGTTCTTCCCACAAGATAATGAATTTGCAGCAGCAAACTGTCCAACACACTTAAGTTTCTAGGGGACGTTCTCGTTGCATATTTTATGTTATGATGGAAGATTGTCATAGTGCTTTTACCCTGTAAGTGGTTACTGCACCTGCTTTTGGTTTTCTTGATTTAAATGTGTCTATAATTAGAAAAGTCTAGCTCTATGGTGATATATTGGGCATTGGCAAGCAAAAGATGAAGATTTTGCCAAGATACTTTAATTTTACTTGGACCAATCATTAATTCTAGGTATTTCGATTAATAATCCAAATTTAATTATTAATGCAAGGATCAATAATCCTAAATTATTTAATAAAATCTCTCGAGATTTATTAAAAATACTAATTAAAACCTATAATCTATCTTCCAATAGTAAAATAGATTTTAATTTATTTATTAAATATAATAATTATTTTCAAGATCCCATAGGTCAAATCTTCTGCTCCCGCTCTAATTATTATCTTATGATGCTTATTATTAACTCCAATTTATAATCTTCCTTTCAGTACTAATTATAAATCGAAATCAATCAAGTACTAAAGATAATAATACTTAAAAGCATTATGTACAAATAACAAGCAATTGCATTAACAAAGAAAATTAATACAAGATTTGGAATTGAAATCAAATCCAAGTTACATCAGGTATCCTAGCTAGAAATTTAGTTTTTCATCATATCAAAATCGAACTCAAGTTTACTTGAATCAAAATTCAAAATCATCCTAACAATGAGTTCTAGAAAATAAATTCAAAGTAGACAAGGAAAAAAATTAAATACTTTGAAGGAATTGCAGAGCCGAATGAACCTTCTCTTCAAATCTTCCAGATTCTCCAAACTCTCCTTGCTTGATTTTTAGCTTTCAAAGATAATTCTTCTCTCCCCACTTGCTAGTGTTTTAGGATCCTTAAATAGGGCTAGGGCTAGGGCTAGGGTTAAGATGATATTATTTTCATGATTTTATTCTATATATAATTCTTTTTATTTGGTATAGAATCTCTCCTCCTTTGGATAGGCTTCAAGCAACCACCAGCCATCTACTCCTTATGCTGCCCAAATTTTTTAATTTTATTCTTATTTCCATGGTAAAAGAAGCAAAGGAGGCATGGTTAACTAGAGGAGAAGGATTCCTTCTTCAGCCTTCCTGGGTCCACAAAATTTGTAAAATAAAGTAAGGTTTCAGCTGCCCAAATCAGATTTTCTAAGAATTGATCCTAATTCTTTCCAACTTTACTCCTCATGTAGAATTAGTTTAGACTTTGATTTTTTATCATTTTATTCTTTCCAAGATAGCTCCTTGCCATCCAAAATTTATTGCCATATCAGGTCTCTATGCTTAGAAAAACTAGGAAGAATCTAGATGTATTGGGTGTTTCTCATTGTATCCAACATTGTTACCAACTTCAACCTACTGTAGCCACCTCATCTGGAATCCAAATTTATTCTATAAATTATGTTCCTCTCTTGCTTCTCTCAGAATTCTGTAAGATCTAATCTTGCTTAATTTGGAGTCCTATAGCTTACTTTTTAGGAGTCCTCATACCAAAGTATCCAGAATTTAGATTGGTTGACTAGATGAGAGAGATTAACTACTTGATTTATTTTCTGCACCTCTAGTTTCTTTTCTGATTGATGATGCCAAAAAGGATGAGGTATGGGGTCCATTGATATCTTGTTTTAGTTATTCTGCTTTGAGATGAACTCTGATTTTGATGCAAGACCCTAATGACTCTAGATGATAAACCCTGCTGAATTAGATCCAACCAATTTCACTTAATTTGACCTTTAAAATATGGTTAAACTCAGTTAGGTATGACCTAGCTCAATTACCTGTAATTGACATAAAATATGTTAGGTTCTTATATTTATTAAGTTAATTATTATTCTAATTTTATCAAAATTATTAAAAACTAATAATAATAATTACTATAAAAATGTGACACATCAAATACCCCGAAACCTAAGTTTTTGGTTATCCCCAAACAAAAGAAAAGTACAAATCAAACATGGAGAATCTAAAGTAAAAATTAATGCTAAAAATTTTATTTAATATTAATACACTTAAGATCCATCTAGACACAAAGGAGTAATCTCTACCCAAATGCCATGGCTTAACCACCTCCATCCAAAACTAAAAGGCAAACCCACAAGCTAACCATTCCAAACTCATTCATACTAAAACAAAATTGTGCTCAATCAATAGCTATCTTGCTTTCTTTAGATTTTAATAAAATAATTTGGTTCAAACATCCAATCCTGCATGCAAAATTCTATCAGCTCATCTCCACTAGTGCAAACAACATACTTAAGAGATCAATAGGACTTTTACGGGTTAATAAAAAAAATGGAAAGCTAGCAACAAGAATGATGGTTATGGTCACATAAGTGAAAATAAATTAACCACAATAAATCAGAGCATACTCAATTACTTATACTTTACATTCTTTTATTTATTTATTTTATTTTATACTTTCAAAATAGTCTATACACTTTGGCATCCTTTCTTAAGTCATCATTTGCTTTTTTATGCGAATACCGATATTGGTCATGAAGGCACCCGATTAATCAGCAAGTCATATACTCAGAGTGCTTTGCATACTCATAATTCAAGTCACTATTTGACATAAAAGTAAATATGGGGATCATGAATGCTCCTAGTTACTAGGCAACTTGAAATAGCAAAGTAGATTATACTTTTTTTTAAAATTTTTCAAGTGGAAGGAATACTGAAATTTTAGTATGCTCTAACTATTGTAATCAATTTATTCTCAAACAATATGAATATTAGATCTGAGATAGGATGGAAAGAAAATACAAGGGATCAAAAAGGGTATAGCAAAGAAATGCCTATATTATTTCTCTCAAGTAAATTGCCTATATTTTATTTTAACAAACATAATAAAGCTCACAAGCAGGATTGGCGAAGCAAAATAACTATCTCCTATACGAGATTTGTTGAAAAATGTATCCTAAAGTCAATCATCTAGATTGTAGATGGTTGAGCTAAATATAATTTATACTTAAATTTTAATTAAATAAAATTATTATTTTGATAATTTCATCACTTTGTACATCTTCCTATAATGAACTCTCTACGATGAAGTCCTTAAGACTATTTAGACTTGACTAAGAAGGATTTATCGTTTAGTCCTTAAACTGATCGCGATCAAATGATTCATTGTTATCTAGGATGACAACGTTAATCAAGAGTATGTCGTTGTGTGCCCTAAGTATTGGTTATCCTCTTAACCAAGAAGCATGGTGATGCTATTATGGCATGCAGATGAAATGTAGAGGTATATTTCACTAATCATGATCTAATTGTGAAGCTCTTTTCTACTAAGATTGCTCGCGAAGGATATGGGTATATGTGATTCTTAGACCTGAGATCACCATGGTGACTTGCAAGCAACTCACTGTACTTAGGTACTAGACTATCTGAATTTTTAATTCAGTGACAAAAGGCTACTGGGTGCAATCAAGTACTTGGCTTGTCAGTACATGAGTCAAGATGGAATTGACCCCTCCAAGTATTGGAGCAAGTATATTGTTGTATTTTAATTTAGCAAATCCTCGATCGGGATAGTCTATATGATAGACACTAAATTTTGAAATACAATATAGATGAATTTTTAGGATTGGCAGTTAATCCTAAATCATCCTATGAGCATCGTGGTCAAGAAGATGAATCATACAGTAATCATATACCACCGGTTCATCGATGTTGCACTATGATTTTTGATCTATCCGAACGTCGGATACCATTGCTAGATGGTCACATTGATTGCTATAGAAAATTAGTTCCTATGCTATCGGCTTAGGATTCGAACCTATAGGATTACACACAATAGGAGTTCCTACATAATCTGATGGTTGATCAAAGGATTTCACTGGATTGAGACTTAGTTATTATTGAAGGATTAATTAGTAATTAGATTATTGATTAGCTCAATTTGATTGAGCGATGAGAAATTGATCAAGTCTAATTGAATTTGATTCAATTAAGTTTGATTTGATCAGATCATGTGATGATCTAATCACTTAGGAAGATGGACCCTGATTTGATCAGGGGTTGGAATCAATTAATTTTTAATTTGATTAAAAATTAATTAAGTTGGATTAAAAATTAATACGATTGGGTTTATCCTAGTTTTAATTAGTCAAGATAAATTGGTTTGGATAAAACCAATTTGATCGAATTCAAAGCTAGTTTGAATTCCTATCTCCCTACGCCATTGACCTTTGACCCATTCTTTTTCTCCACGTACATTAGGAATGTGCATGAGATTTCTCCATGCCAGAAGGAAGTTGTGCGCCTCTTCTTATCTACCTTTGACCTGGTTCAAGCATTGCATCAGATCAGATTGAGAGTAAGTTGAATTTTGAATTCAAATTGTATTGGTTAGTTTGATTGAAACCTCCCAACTCCCTCTCATCCTCATCTCCATGCTTAAAGCTTTCTTTTTTTCACATATTTTTGTGCATTCTAAAATATGGGCATGCAGAAGGAGAGTCCTTCTGCGCATCAACCTCTTGGGATTTGCACTGAAATGGATTAGGAGTCCTTTTGAATTTTGAATTCAAGAGATTGATTGAAACAAGTTCAACCAAACCTATCCTTATCCTCTCATGCATAGATGCCTATTCAAATGGATATTTTTCCTAGGCATGTAAAAAAAAAATATTTACGTGAGAAATCAAAGAGAGAAGGCTTAGTAGTGCATGGGGGTGCATGAGGTATCGAGGGATTTCTATGAGATAGAAATCAGAGAGAGGTGCATCTCTTTTGGCATGAGTTTTCTCCAAAGAGAGTAGTGTCAAGGTTCTTAAGGGTGTGTGCTGAATCCTAGAGTGGAAACTCTAGGTTTGGATGGAGAGTTTGAGTGTCAGATCTCCACCGACTTTCACCACCATCTTGTCTTTCTTCATTGCATCTTCTGATTTCTGGAGCATCCAGAAGATCAGGAGTAGTTCATCGATTGGATTGACGAAGGTTGGCTGTCGAAGTCTCCGAAGAGGAGCTAGCACTTCGAAGAGACTGATCAAGATCAGGGGCTCCATGTGGACTCACCGTAGAGGTCGGACACATGCATGGCTGCAGCACGACATGAAAGCGAATTTTTGATGAATCTAGATTGCGGTAATCATCTACCCACACATAGGTACTATGTTCTGAACATTAATTGATCAGCAAATATGATTTATTGATCGATTATATTTTATTTTTCTAATGTATATTAATATATCAAAGATCTTGAGTAGGGTTTTATGATTAAATCATGGCATGCATAAAATTAATGTAGATTAATTTTACTTCTGCTACTATATATTTTGAAAAAATTTTAAAAAGCATCCTCAGAACCCTACTGGTTATCCTTCAGATGGTATCAGAGCAACAAGTTGCTCGACATATTTTTATGTAAATTAAAAAATTTAATATGTAATACAATAATCGCATGGAATGTAGGTTGTCCTGCTGTAAGGTTTATCCCTTATAGTGGAGAGGTTGTCCTGGTATGTTGCGATTGATAATATTGATTATAAAATTTTAGATATGATCTAATAAATTTTTATGATATGTTTTGAATTGATTTTAATCTAAATTTCATCATGAATTAGTGTTTAGATTAGATCTAAATATTTCATGATTTTTTATGTAATGTACATAGGTTTAGATTAAACTTGAATAGGATCTTGTGAAGATTCTATTCGCTGATCGAGTCAGCTATCTTAGGAATCGAGCCAGCTCGACCAGCATGCCAGCCTGAAATGGTCTCTAGACTGCTTCTCCAGCTGGTTCAGTCAGGAATCGAGCTGGCTCGATTTTTACTCGGGCCAATTGGGATTGGATTCGAGCCAGCTCGATTGGAAGTCGGACTTTTAGACTTTTACTCGAGCTGCTGTCTCAAAAATCCAGCTAACTCGGCTTATGATCGAATTGACTCAGCTGGGATCCGAGCCAGCTCAATGAAAGGTTGGGTTTCTGATTTTTTCTACTCAAGCTGGCTATCTTAGGGACTGAGCTAAGCTTGGCTTCTACTCAGGCCGGCTCGGATGGGATCCGAGCCAGCTCGATCGAAAAGTTAGCTAAAGCTATTTGATGGCTATTTTTGATTGAACAAACCTACAACTAGTGCTTGTTTGTAAAATAAGCTGATCCATTTTTGAAATGAGTCGACCTATTTAGTGAAACAGTGCTAGGTTGTAAAGAATCTTTCAAAAACTAAAAATTATTTTTGAAATGCCGAACCCCAATCCATCAGTCCAAAACTTAATTAAAAGAATTAAGTGTTATCTAGTAGGATCTAGAATTATGAATTAAAAATTCTAAGACAAATTCATAATTCTATGGGTTAAAGGATTAGATGAATTAGGTCTATTAATTGAGTTAGACCTAAGGTTAGTTAAAGAATGGATTAATCTTGAGTAGTTGATCAAATCTAATCAAGTGTTGACTTAGATTAGATCAAGGACACTATAGTCTCAACTTCAATAGTAGTAGTTGAATGAGTCCATGACTTTAACGAGACCAAAATAGACTTAATTCATGGCTAAGCGATCTAGCCCGTAATTACTAGGTTGATCTAATTAAACCTAATTAACTGGTTGGTGTTTAAGGTAAGTCTGGCAGTTTTGTTGCCCAGAGGTAGCAACCTAAGAGGGGGGGGGGAATTGGGTTCTTATAAAAGTTTTGGCCAAATTTAACTCTAAATAATTATGTGCTTTGATTTTAATCTAAGTGGTGAGGATGAGATGTATATAATATGACCAGCGGAATTAAGATAATAAAATCAAACTATGAAAGTAAAGTAAGAATTATAAGCATGCAAAGTATATGGAGAGATAGAAGAAAAAAGAATAATACAAACACAGATTTATAGTGGTTCGGAGCAACCCACTCCTACGTCCACTTTTTAAGCTTTTCTTAGAAATTCTACTATAATTCTACCCTTGATTATAGTGTGTTTATTTTTTCAGGCTCACAAACAAACCTAGTCAATTTTCATAAGAGCACCAATCAAAACTTAACACCGTTAGTTTTTCTGGTTCACTAATAATCTAGTTGATTTTTTGGGATCACCAATCAAAATCTATAATGTCTAATTTTGGGCTTGGACGGGCCTAAACCCCAAGTTTCTTTCCCCCAAAGAAACTTGTAAAGAAATAAAAAAATATAAGTAAAGTTTCAGCACAATATAAAAAATAGAGTGTAAGCTCTTTTAAATCCTAAAGAACAAGTCGATAATGTGCTCGATTGAAGCTTTGCTTTTCTTCAAAGTGTGCTTGAGAGGATGTGAAAGATGTTGGAGAAGATTGCTTTGAAGGCTCACTGAAATCTATGTACAACACCTCTCTTTTCTCTTTTCTTTGGATATTCAATGTTCCTCATAAAATCTGAAAGATTCTCTCTCTAAATCCTTTAATCACTTTCTTCTATTTTTCAATTGATTCTCCATCTTTAAATACCTTTAGAGAAGGTTGGAGTGAGAGTTCTTAACCGTTGGAAGCTCTAAAATAACTGTTGGGATCGAAAAATAGCCGTTGAAAACTATCCGTTGAAGGTTGTTTGCGTAGATCATGACCTCTTGATTTTTTACGAGACCTCTTAGTTTTTCATGAGACATCTCGCCAGAACCACAAGACCTTTCGAGAAATCTGTGAGACCTCTTGCTCTCAGAGCACAAAAATGAAGTTTCTATCTCCTGATAATGAGACGTTTCGAGTTCAACTCGAGACCTCTCGAGACTGTGCCAGAATACTGTTTTATTGTGCTAGACCACTCGAGAGCTCTCGAAAAAAATTTGAGATGTCTTAAAAAATTCTGACTTCATTTTTCTTCAATATTTGACCTTCCAAACTTGAGTTTCTTGGCCCCAAACTCTTTTAAACATAATTGCTTTCTTTAATTTTAATTTTTCTTCTTTCAATCATACTTTCTTCATACCAAGCCATCCAAATATGTGTGAATTTGCTCTTTTAAGTATTTTATCATGGCATCTTGAGAGGATTTATTCTTGAGATAAATTCTTCATTTTGGATACTTAAAAAATCCTACACACATTCTTGAAACACATGATTAGATACATAATATACTCAATATTTTGGAATCATCAAAATCAATCTCAGGGTCAACAATCTCTTCTTTTTTGATGATGAAAAAATCTTAAGTATATGCATAATAAAAGCAAATAATGTATTTCTATGCATTTTGCTAAAAAATATCATGAAGTATAGATTAAACACACGAATGAGTACTTCATGAATGTTCTCAATTATTCTTTTAATTTATTGCATATATTTTATATACTCATAAAAAAAAAATGTTTCAATTCATATCTGTGAGTATTAAGTTTTCATTTCAAGCATCAATACAATTTGAATGAGTACTTCAAGCATATACTCAACATTCCTCTCCCCCTTTTTGACAGCATCAAAACGCTCATAGAAAAAAAATAAGAAATAATCATCAAAATCAATAATATGATTGTATCAAAGTAAAAATTACATTAAGTTCAGAAAATTAATTTATATGAGTCATCAAAATCAATATCAAAGCATTAAATTGAGAGATATATTAAATTCATGAAATCAATTTAAATGAATCATCTTCCTTTTGAAAATTTATCATTTGACTCAAAATAAGTTTCAAATATTTATTTTAATTTTAGAAATTAGCTTGAATTTAAATATTATATGATTTTTCTCTTTTTGAATGAATATGATTTTTATTCAGATTTTCAAATATGCACTTTTAAGTTTTAAGAGGAATAGAGCTTTTCAAAATATTTGAATATGAAATCAAGCATAATATATACTTTAATATTCTAACTTTTCTTTTCTTAAGAAATTTTGGTCAATTAGATTTGGAAAAGATATGTATCGGGAATGTATCGAGCAAAGTAAAATAAACAGTATCAAAGCATAAGATAGTCACATTTTTAAATTCATTATTTTGAGTAAAATATTATTTCAAAATAAATAATTCATAAAAGTTTTGCAATACACATGAGAAATTTAGGATCAAAGTTGAATTTTCAAATAGGTTTCAAAATTTATTCCTTGGAGTAAGAATATGTTTTCAAATTAGTCAATTTTTTTTTAATCAAATCAAGTTAGAAAATATCTCTCTCCCTATTTTTCATACTTATAGTAAGATTAATTTATTTTTCAACTTTCTTTTCTTCTTTATTTCAAATCAAGCAAATTCAATGCAAATTTAACCACTAAATTTAGAGTTTTAAAATTTAAAATATATTTTTAATTTCAAAAGCCTTTTTTATTAAATGATTACTTCTTCTTTAATATTTTCTCCTCCTTACTTTAACAAATAGAGTTATTTCTTTGAAAAATTTTCTTAATACCAATTAAACTAAGTTTTAGATCAAATCATGATTTTCTTAGTTCAATACCATTTAAAGATTAATTTACAAATTTAGCTTGATACCAATGATTTTAGTTTTGAAATAAATCAAGATGAATTGATTCAAATTAAATAGTTTAAGGATTTAGAATGATAAATCAATTTGAATTGACATTAGCAAATTAGTTAAGACAAATTATAAAAAAATTTTCAATCATTCTTCAAAAAGATCATCTTTTTCTTTTCTTAAGAAATATCAAACAATTATAGATTTAGAAAAGATATATATTTTTAAATTTATTTTAAATGATATCATATCAAACATATAGTTGTGCAAAATCAGAATTGAAATAAAGATATTTTCTCTTTTTGCCAAAAGATAAATCAATCAAATACATGGCAAATAGTAAGCTATTTGATACCAATTACTTAAAACTAAAGTTCTCTTTAAAAGTCTAGCTTTGAAGATAAATGATAACTTTCTTGAAACATCTTGTTAGATATCATCTTCAAAAGATTCAAGAGGATCATAAAAAATAATCAATTGGGGGATTCTAATAATCAATTTAAATAAGATCAAATCAAGAGAAAACTGGATGAAGGCTTTATGTATTCAATTCAATAGAAAGTTTTGAAATCCTTAGGGGTTAACCTAAGATACAATTCAAATTAACACTTCAAGTACTTGATCTTGTATAAATTGAATGCCTTTTTTTCAAGTACTTAAGTCATGCACTTTTTAGGAGAATCTCAATATCTAAGCATTTTATGGAGAAATATTAAAAATTAATTTTTCTTGTTGGTTTAGCAATTTAAACATTCATATTCAATAAGCATCTTTTAATTTAAATTCATTAATTATAAAATTGATATGAAAAGACTTAAAATATTATGCTGAATTTTAAAATAAACCATTTCATCCATAGCATGATATATACATGAGAGCATATTATTCTTTAAAATCAAAATATTCAATAACATGATATGAATTCATTGCAAGCATCAAAATCAATCCATTAAACATAAGAAGTATTTCAAGCAAAAAATTTTATATGCAAGCATATTAATTAAAGGATTCATTCAATCAAAAAGATTTTAACAATCGTTGATCGTATAATGAAAAAAAGATTTAGATTATACCAACAATCATCATCCATCATCTTAACATCCAAGGAATCCAAATAAAGATATTTTTCTCTTTTAAGAGCATTGGATCCTTGGCAAACCTGCAAGATTACTTCAAAACTTTTGGTACCCAAGCCATCTTGGGTCCATAGGAGTTAGTATTTCAGGTTTCTTTTGGAACCCAAATTTGTCTTATCAAGGTTTGACCAATTCTTTTAAAATTGCATTCCAAAATCTTGTGGTCAATTTGATTACATTTAAAGCACTTAAAGGAATGATCTTTGATGGATGCTCTTGTAAAAATACCTTTTATAGTTTGTTGTTTTCTTGAAGTATTAAAATTATTTTCTGTTTTATTGAAAACAGCCCTGTTGGGGATAAACTCCGCTCCCGCCAAAGTTCAGCCTAATGCAACTGATAATCATGGAAGAGCTTCGATTGAAAATTCTTCTCTAGTGGTCGGACCTCGGTCAAACTCCTCCAGTGGCCAAACCTTAGCCAAACTTTTTCAGTCGACCGAACTCCTCAACGGTCAAACCTCAGTTGGACTCCTCTAAGAGCCAAACTTCTCCCAGATTTTTCCTTCAGTCAAGTTCCTCCAGGAGCCGAACTCCTTTCGGACTCCTTCTTCAGTCGGATTTCTATAGGAGCTGAACTCCTTCTGGACTTCTCCTTCAGTTGGATTCCTCTAGGAGCCGAACTCTTTTCGAATTTCTCTTTTAGTCAAGTTCCACCGGGAGCCAAACTCCTTCCGGACTCCTTCAGTCGGATTTGTATAGAAGCCGAACTCCTTCCGGACTCCTCCTTTAGTCGGATTCCTCCAGGAGCCGAACTCCTTCCAGACTTCTCCTTCAGTCGGATTACTTCAGGAGCCAAACTCCTTCCGAATTTTTTCTTCAGTCGGATTCCTTCAGGAGCTGAACTCCTTTCGGACTCCTCCTTCAGTCGGATTTCTACAGGAGCCAAACTCCTTCCAAATTTTTTCTTCAGTCAAGTTTCTCCAGGAGCCTAACTTCTTCTAGATTTCTTCTTCAGTCGGATTCCTCCAGGAGCCAAACTCCTTCCGAACTTCTCCTTTAGTTAGATTTCTACAGGAGCTGAACTCCTTCTAGACTCCTCCTTTAGTCAGATTTCTATAGAAGCCAAACTCCTTCCGGACTCCTCCTTCAGTCGGATTCCTCTAGGAGCCGAACTTCTTTCCAAATTTTTTCTTCAGTCAAGTTCCTCCATGAGCCAAACTCCTTCCAGACTCCTCCATCAATCGGATTCCTCCAGGAGCCAAACTCCTTCCAGACTCCTCCTTCAGTCAGATTCCTTCAGGAGCCGAACTCCTTCTGGACTCCTCCTTCAATCGAATTTCTACAGGAGCCAAACTCCTCCTGGATTTCTCCTTCAATCAAGTTCCTCCAAGAGCCAAAGTCCTTTCGGACTCCTCCATCAGTCGAATTCCTATTAGGAGCCAAACTCCTTACGGATTTCTCCTTCAGTCAAGTTCTATCAGGAGCCAAACTTCTTTCGGACTCCTTCAATTGGATTTCTACAAGAAGCCAAACTTCTTCCAAATTTCTTCTTCAATTAAATTCTTTTCAGGAGTCAAACTTTCTTCTGAATTTCTCCTTCAGTCGGATTTCTATCATGAGTCAAACTTCTTTCTGAATTTCTCCTTCAGTCGGACTTCTCTAGGAGTCGAACTCCTTTCGAACTTCTTCTTTAGTTGGACTTTCTCCAGAAGTCGAACTTCTTCCGAATTTCTCCTTTAGTTAGAATTTTTAAAGGAGCCAAACTCCTTCCAAATTTTTTTTACTCAATCGGATTTCTACAAAAGTTGAACTCCTTTCAGATTTTTTCTTCAGTTAGATTTCTTTGGGAGCCAAACTCCTTCCAAACTTCTCCTTCAGACTAGATGCCTACAGAAGTCTGAACTCCTTCTCCTTCTGAATTTTTTCTTCAGACTCCTTCAGGAGCCGAACTTCAAATTTTTTCTTCAGTCAGATTTCTATAGAAGCCGAACTCCTTCCGGACTCCTCCTTCAGTCGGACTCCTTCAGAAGTCGAACTTCTTTCGAATTTTTTCCTTCAGTCAAGTTCCTCCATGAGCCAAACTTCTTCCAGAACTTCTCCATCAGTTGGATTTCTCGAGAAGCCAAACTTCTTCCGGACTCCTCCTTCAGTCAAATTATTATAAGAGCCAAACTCCTCCCAGATTTCTTCTTCAGTCAAGTTCCTCTAGGAGCCAAACTTCTTTCAAATTTCTCCTTCAATCAGATTCCTTCAGGAGCCAAACTCCTTCCGGACTTTTCTTTCAGTCAGATTTCTATAGGAGCCAAACTTCTTCCAAATTTTTTCTTCAGTCAAGTTCCTTCAAGAGCCGAATTCCTTTCGAACTCCTCCATCAATCGAATTCCTATAGGAGCCAAACTTCTTTCGAATTTCTCCTTCAATCAAGTTCCACCAGGAGCCAAACTCCTTTTGAACTCCTTTAGTTGGATTTTTATAGGAGCCAAACTCCTTCCGGACACCTTCAGTCGGATTCTTCCAGGAACCGAACTCCTTCCAGACTCCTCCTTCAGTCAGATTCCTTCAGGAGCCAAACTTCTTCTGAATATTTGCTTCAATCAAGTTCCACCAGGAGCCAAACTTCTTTCAAACTTCTTCAGTCAGATTTCTACAGGAGCTGTACTCCTTCCGGACTCCTCCTTCAATCAGATTTCTCTAGGAGCTAAACTCCTTCTAAATTTCTCCTTCAGTCAAGTTCCTCCAAGAGCCAAACTTCTTCTGAATTTTTTCTTCAGTCAGACTCCTCTAGGAGCCGAACTCCTTCCAAATTTTTCCTTCAGTCGGATTTCTTCAGAAGCCGAACTCCTTCCGAACTTTTCCTTCAGTCGGATTCCTCTAAGAGCCAAACTCCTTCTGGATTTTTCCTTCAGTCGGACTCCTTTAGGAGCCAAACTTCTTTCAGATTTCTCCTTTAATCAGATTCCTCTAGAAGCCAAACTCCTTTCAGACTTCTCCTTCAGTTAGATTCCTTCAGAAGCCAAACTCTTTTCGAACTTCTCCTTCGATCGAACTCCTTCCGAACTTCTTCTTCATCGAATTCCTTCAGGAGCTGAACTCCTTCCAAACTTCTCCTTCAGTTGGATTCCTTCAGTGGATTGCTTCTAGATTTTAGCTAGCATTCCTTTTGGATGATCACCTCTAGCCATATCCTATTTAGGAGTCCAAACTTCTCTAGAATTGATGTATGTTAAAGCTCTTCACCAACCAATGTCTGCTTCCTTCGAACTTTGATTATCGAATCTCAACGAACGATCACTATCAGTCTGACGACATCCCTCTCTCCATAGCAAATATCATGCAGCCCCGAGCGGCCCACTACCAGATGGTGATGGCTGTCACTATCAGTCTAACGATACCTCTTTCTCTCCATATCAAATCCCACATAGCCTCGAGCGGCTCAGTATCGGACAGCTATGGCTGTCATCATCAATCTACTATAGGCGACGCCCCTGTCACGCGGCCCTGAGCTATCAGCTATCGGATGGCTATGGCTGTCACTATCAATCTGCTGCAAATGGATCCCCTCTCATGCGGCCCCAAGCAGTCAGCTACCAGACAGCTACAACTGTCACTATCAGCTCCGGGCTCCATTTACAAAAGAAACCCTCTAGATACATTTTCTCTAAGCTCTCTTCTTCTTCCCAAAACTCTGTTGAACTATTTTCTGAGTACTCCATTCCTGTTGGCTAGAAGAGCTAACTTGATCATCGAAGGGTACTGCCGGACCCACCACCAATGACTCCAGATGAAACTTTATTTTGTAGGTCACCAGCGGCGACCTCTTCCTCCTCAACTCTAGCTCGGTCCGACATCAACTAGATTCTACAACAATAGGATTGGCGCTAGAGAAAGGACCTTCGTTTCCTTAGGTATCCTTATTCTTAAAGGAGTGCTCAATCGATCCTATGGAGCTTCTTCTCTAAGGTCCATCTCCATCTTCTCCCTCAATCCTAAGAAATGCCTCCAAAGAAGGCGACTACCAGGAGATCTACCGCTTCTACCATCAGATCCGCCCATTCTGGCTCCAGCGCCAGCACTTCAACCTCCTCCTCCACTGGCAGCCATGATAGATCTGGAGTAGTTCAACCTACTAATGTAGCGGATTTAGGGCCTCACTGAGATGGTGCAGGCCATGCAGCAACCTTCGATGGTGATTCCACCAGAAAACCCATCATCAAGATGTTAGAAATCGACCCCAAGAAAGAGCACTTGGGCTAGCATATCCATCGCCCTTGGAAAGGAAAAATAGGAAGTAGAGGATCCTTGTTCGGATAATGATTCTTCTCCGGAAGAAATCTTTTCTATCTACAGTCGGAAGCCTTTCAAGGTTTGTGATCGAGATGACATCCTCGATTAGAAACTACGAAAGATGGATCGATAGATTGAGGAGCTTGGCCACATCATCCTGACTCATCATAATGACGTTCGCACCGATCCTCCTTTTTCTTTCTGAATTATGCAAGAGCTTATTCTGCCGAACTTCGAGCTTCCCCCAGTTTGAAAGCTACGATAGAACCTCTGATCCGATCAATCATCTAAAGGCCTTTCGAACTATAATGCTGCTTCATGGTGCACCAGATGCCATCTTATGCCAAGCTTTTTTGTCTACCTTGAAGGAAGCAGCAAGAAATTGGTACTCGACATTGAAGTCGGGTACGATCTTCTCTTTTAACCTGATGAGCCATCAGTTTGCAGCTCACTTCATCAGCAGCTGATGTTCATGCCTAGGTTCGAATTTCCTGATGAATATTAGGAAAGGCCGAATGAAGTTTTTCAGCATCGCTGGTAGAAGGCCGAATGAAGTTCGGCCATAATCCCGGACTCCCTCCGAGCGCGAGCAAGCCCAAACTCCTCTCCGAGCTCATCATCAAAAAAGCCCTGATGGAAGGACGTCAAGAAGTCCCCCCATAAGATTTCACAACAATGCCCACCTCAATGCTCCACAGACGCTGGCCTGAAGCAAGAGAAAATCAGCCAAGGATGCTACCGCAGCTAAAACCACCAATAAGGAAGGAACAATAAGAAGATCGATCGCCTTTCGGCATCATCAACGCTATCTCTGGGGGGCTTAGTACTTCGGCAAGCCGTCAACTCTCAGCCTTAGAGTAAGGAAAAGCTTGCCCCAAACTGGAAAGACCCGTATGAAGTAGAGGAGGTCATCTGGCCTAGAACTTATCATCTGAAGAAGCTCGAAAGGACAATGCTCCCACGACCTTGAAACTCAAAGAATTTGAGAATGTACTATCGGTAATTTTTCTTCAATAAAACTCTTCCATTTCAACATTATTATTTCTTGGTGCAAAAACTATGTGATGACAGAAAAGAAGCAATCAATAGTGGCCATATTAGGAATAAGAGAAAAACCTCATCCTAACATGAGCAAGTCGAAGGCCTCGTTCATTTTAGACGAGATGAGGGGAGAGGCCCTGATAACGATCCTTATGTGCTCCTACAGTCCATTAGGAATATGAGGAGAACCTCATCCTAATGTGAGCAAAGTCTAAGACCTCTGATTATTTAAGACAGGAGGAGGAAAGAGGCCCATTTAATGGCCCATCTATGCCCCTATTGCCATGTTAGGAACAGAAAGAGGACCTCATCCTAACATGAGCAAGTTGAAGGCCTCGTTCATTTTAGACGAGATGAGGGGAGAAGCCCTGACAACGGTCCATATGTGCCTCTACAGCCCGTTAGAAATAGGAGAAGAACCTCGTCCTAACGCGAGCAAAGTCGAAGACCTCTATTTATTTGAGGCAGAAGGAGGGAAGAGGCCCATTCAACGGCCCATCTGTGCTCCTATTGTTATGTTAGGAACAGGAGGAGAACCTCATCCTAACATGAGCAAGTCGAAGGCCTCGTTCATTTTAGATGAGATGAGGGGAGAGGTCCTGACAATAGCCCTTATGTGCCCCTATAGCTCATTAGGAATAGAAGGAGAACCTTGTCCTAATGCGAGCAAAATCGAAGACCTCTAGTTATTTAAGACAGAAAGAGGAGAGAGGCCCATTCAATGGCCCATCTGTGCCCCTATTATCATGTTAGGAAAAAGAGGAGGACCTCGTCCAAATATGAGCAAGTCGAAGGCCTCGTTTATTTTAGACGAGATGAGGGAAGAGGCCCTAACAACGATCCTTATGTGCTCCTACAGTTCGTTAGGAACAAGAGAAGAACTCATCCTAATGTGAGCAAAGTCGAAGACCTCCGATTATTTAAGATAAGAGAAGAAGAGAGGCCCATTCAACGGCCCATCTATGCCCCTATTGTCATATTAGGAATAGGAGGAGAACCTCATCCTAACATGAGCAGGTCGAAGACCTCCGGTTATTTAAGATAGAAGGAGGGGAGAGGCCCATTCAATGGTCCATCTGTGCCCCTAGTGCCATGTTAGGAATAGGAGGAGAACCTCGTCCTAACATGAGCAGATCGAAGACCTCTGATTATTTAAGATAGAAGGAGGAGAGAGGTCCATTCAATGATCCATCTATGCCCCTATTGCCATGTTAGGAATAGGAGGAGAACCTCATCCTAACATGAGAAAGTTGAAGACCTCCAGTTATTTAAGATAGGAGGAGGTGAGAGGCCCATACAATGACTCTAATGTGCCCCCACAGCCCATTAAAAATAGGAGGAGACCTCATCCTAACGTGAGCAAAGTCAAAGGCCTCATTCATTTTAGACGAGGTGAGAAGAGAGGCCCTTCAACAAGAGATAAGATCTTCTTCAACCTCGACTGGAGATAAGATCTCCCCCAAGCTTTAATGTCTACGTCAACAGGAGATAAGATTTTCTTCAACCTTGGCTGAAGATAAGATCTCCCCCGAGCTTCTACGTCAATAGGAGATAAGATCTTTCCCAAGCTTCAACTTCAACGTCAACCTCAGTTGGAGATAAGATCTCCCTCGAGCTTCAACTTTAACTTCAATCTCGGCTGGAGATAAGATCTCTCCCGAGCTTCTACGTCAATAGGAGATAAGATCTCCTTCAACCTCGACTGGAGATAAAATTTTTCCTGAGCTTCAACTTCTATGTCAACATGAGATAAGATCTCCTTCGATCTTGGTTGGAGATAAGATCTCCCCCAAGCTTTAACGTCTACATCAACAGGAGATAAGATCTCCTTCAACCTCAGCTGAAGATAAGATCTCCTCTGAGCTTCTACATCAACAGAAGATAAGATCTCCTTCAACCTCGGCTGGAGATAAGATCTTTTCCGAGCTTCAACGTCTATATTAATAGGAGATAAGATTTTCTTAAACCTCAGCTGGAAATAAGATCTCTTCCGAGCTTCAATGTCAACAGAAAATAAGATCTTCTTCAACCTCGGCTGGAGATAAGATCTTTCCTGAGCTTCAACTTCAACATCAACCTCGGCTGGAGACAAGATCTTCTCCGAGCTTCAACTTCAACGTCAATCTCAGCTAGAGATAAGATCTCACTCGAGCTCCAACCCTTCAATAGGAGATAAGATCTCCCCTAAGCTTCAACTTCAACCTCAGCTGGAGATAAGATCTCTCCCGAGCTTCAACCTGAACTAATGCAGAGCCCGAAAGAGGACTTCGACAGTCGTCCCTTTCATACTTCCTTCCTTCGAATTTCAAACTCGGGAGTGGGGGACTATTATTAGGGATAAATTTCGCTCCTACCAAAGTCCAGCCTGATGCTTAGCCTAATGCAATTGGTAATCATGGAAGAGCTTCGATAAAAAATTCTCCTCCAACGGTCGGATCCCAACTGAACTCCTCCAGTGGTCAAACCTTAGCCGAACTTTTTCAGCCGACCGAACTCCTCAGCGGTCAAACCTCAATCGGACTCCTCTAGGAGTTGAACTTCTTTCAAATTTTTCCTTCAGTCAAGTTCCTCTAGGAGCCAAACTCCTTCCAAACTCCTCCTTCAGTCCGATTTCTAAAGGAGCCGAACTCCTTTCGAACTGCTCATTCAGTCAGATTCCTTTAGAAGCCAAACTCCTTTCGAATTTCTCCTTCAATCAAGTTCCGTCGGGAGCCAAACTCCTTCCAGACACCTTCAGTTGAATTTCTATAAGAGCTAAACTCCTTTCAGACTCCTCCTTCAGTCGGATTCCTCCAAAAGCCGAACTCCTTTCGGACTCCTCCTTCAGTCGAATTTCTTCAGGAGCTAAACTCCTTTTGGATTTCTCCTTCAGTTAAGTTTCTTCAGGAGACGAACTCCTTTCAGACTTCTCCTTCAGCTGGATTCCTCCGGGAGCTGAATTTCTTCTGAATTTTTTCTTTAGTCCGATTCTTTCAGGAGCCGAACTCTTTCTAGACTCCTCCTTCAATCAGATTTCTATAGGAGCCGAACTCCTTCCGAATTTCTCCTTCAGTCAAGTTCCTCCAGTAGTCGGACTCCTTCCAGATTTTTTCTTCAATCGAATTCCTCGAGAAGAAGCCATACTTCTCCTTCAGTCGGATTTCTACAGGAGCCAAACTTCTCCCGAATTTCTCCTTCAATCAAGTTCTTTCAGGAGCCAAACTCCTTCAGGACTCCTCCTTCAGTCGAATTCCTTCAGGAGCCGAACTTCTTCTAAATTTCTCCTTCAGTCAAGTTCCTCTAGGAGCCGAACTACTTTCAGACTTCTCCTTCAGTCGAATTTCTTCAGGAGCCGAACTTCTTTCGAATTTTTTCTTCAGTCGGATTCCTCTAGGAGCCAAACTCCTTTCGAACTCCTCCTTCAGTCAGATTTCTACAGGAGCCGAACTTCTTCTGAATTTTTTCTTCAGTCAAGTTTCTTCAGGAGCCGAACTCCTTCCGAATTTTTTCTTCAATCGGATTCCTTCAGGAGCCAAACTCCTCCCAGATTTCTCCTTCGATCAAGTTTCTCCAGGAGTCAAACTCCTTCCGGACTCCTTCTTCAGTTAGATTCCTCCAGGAGCCAAACTTCTTCCAAATTTCTCCTTCAGTCAAGTTTCACCATGAGTCAAACTCCTTCCGAACTTCTTTAGTCAAATTCCTATAGGAGCCAAACTCCTTTCAGATTTTTCCTTCAGTCAAGTTCTACCAGAAGTCAAACTCCTTTCAGACTCCTTCAATCAGATTTTTACCAGAGCCAAACTCCTTTCGAACTCCTTCTTCAGTTAGATTCCTTTGGGTGCCAAACTCCTTCTGGACTCCTCCTTCAGTCGGATTCCTCCAGGAGCCGAACTCTTTCCAGATTTCTCCTTCAGTCAAGTTTCTTCAGGAGCCAAAATTTTTTTAAATTTCTTCTTCAGTTGGACTCCTCTAGGAGCCAAACTCCTTCCGGACTCCTCCTTCAATCGACTTCCTCCAGGAGCCAAACTTCTTCCAAATTTTTTCTTCAATCGGACTCCTTTAAGAGCCGAACTTCTTTTGCATTTCTCCTTCAGTCGGATTCCTTCATAAACCAAACTCCTTCCAGACTTCTCCTTCAGTCAGATTTCTCTAGGAGTCGAACTCCTTCCGAACTTCTCCTTCAATCAAACTCTTTTCAAACTTCTCCTTCGGTAAAATTACTCCAGGAGCTGAACTCCTTTCGAACTTCTCCTTCGATCAGATTCCTCCAATGGATTGCTTTCAAATTTTAGCTAGCATTCCTCCTAGATGATCTCCTCTAGTCGCATCCCCTTTAGGAGTCCGAACTCCTCTGAAATTGATGTATGTCAAAGCTCTTCACCGACCAATGCCTGCTTTCTTCGAACTTTAATTATTGAATCTCAATGAATGGTCACTATCAGTTTGACGACACCCCTCTCTCCATAGCAAACCTCATGCAGTCCCAAGCGGCCCACTATCGGATGGTGATGGCTGTCACTATCAGTCTAACGATACCTCTTTCTCTCCATACCGAACCTCACGTGGCTTCGAACGGCTCAGTATCAGATAGCTATGGCTGTCACCATCAGTCTGCTACAGGTGGTGCCCCTCTCACATGGTCATGAGCAGCCAGCTATCAGACGGCTATGCTGTCACTATCAGTCTACTACAGATAGCACTTCTTTCATACGACCTCAAGTAGCCAGCTATCAGATAGCTACGGCTGTTACTATCAGCTCTAGGCTCCATCTACAAAAGGAACCCTCTAGATACATTTTCTCTAAGCTCTCTTCTCCTTCTCAAAAATCTGCTAAACTATTTTTTGAGCACTCCATTTCTATTGGCCAGAAGAGTTGACTTGATCATCGGAGGATCCTATCAGAGCCACCACCACCAATTCCGGGTGGAACTTTATTTTGTAGGTCATCGATGACGACCTCTTCCTCCTCAACTCTAGCTCGATCCGGCATCGACCAGATTCTGCAACAATAAGGCCCATTGGATTTTACCAAGGATTGAAGATTTTCAAAGCTAATTGTAAACTTTTTAGCTATAGATTTCAAAACATCAACTTCTCTTCTTAATTTCTTAATTTCTTTCAAGATCTCTTTTTTTTCAATTGAAAGATTTTTATTTTCTTTTAGAAAAGATTTCAGAATATCATTTTTTTTTAAGCTCAAAAATTTTTTTATCTAAAGAATTTTTAGATATTATCAAATTTTTTTTCTTTAGCTAAAGAATTCTTTTCTTCCATTAAATTAGAATTATTCTTTTTAAGATCCTTGCTTTTCTGTCTTAACTTTTTAAATTCATTCATAAGTTTATTAAAGGCTTTTTGAAGCTCATCAAATATAAATTCAGAAGAATTATCAATGTTTACCTCATCATTTTGAGCCATCAAGCAAGGATTTACGATGCTTTCTTTCTTTTTCTCATTCTTTTCTTCTTTACTTTGCTCTCCCTTAATTGATGCATTCCTCTTCTTTTGTTTCTTCTTCTTTTTCTTCTTTTCATCCTCACGAGACATAAAGCATAGGTTGGGGTGAGCTTCTTTTTCTTCTTGGGAGCTTGATTCTTCTATTTGATTTGCTCCCTCATAAATTCTTTCTAATTTCTTCTATACAAGTTTTACTGAAATACATGAAGAAATTGCATTAAATATATTTAACTCTAAGGAGCAATAAAGTATATTCATGGCCTTAGCATTAAGTTGGGCCATTTCTTTATCATGCTCTTTCAATTCTTTGGGGATGTGTGAGCCATTGATTATAATCTTCCATAGGTTATAATCATGTGCTTGTATGAAGATGCGCATGCATGCTTTCCAATAACTATAATGTGAGCCATTAAAAAGTAAAGGTCTATCTATAGAATATCCTTCAATAAACAAAGACTCCATTTGGATTGCCATAATCTTTAGCTTTAGATGGTTAGGTCAATAATCAATAATAGAGCACCTGCTTTGATACCAATTATTGCCCAGAGATAGCAACCCAAGAGGGGAGGGGGGTGAATTAGGTTTTTATAAAAGCTTTGGCCAAATTTAACTCTAAGCAATTATGTGCTTTGATTTTAATCTAAGGTGAAGATGAGATGTATATAATATGAGCAGCGAAATTAAGATAACAAAATCAAACTATGAAAGTAAAGTAAGAATTATAAGCATGCAAAGTATATAGAGAGATAGAAGAAAAAAGCATAATACAAATACACAAAGATTTATAGTGATTCGGAGCAACTTGCTCCTACGTCCACTCTCCAAGCTTTTCTTAGAAATTTTACTATAATCTATCCTTGATTACAGTGTGTTCATTTTCTTAGACTCATAAATAAATCTAGTTGGTTTTCACAGGAGCACCAACCAAAATCTAACACCGTTAGTTTTTTGGATTCACTAATAACCTAGTTGGTTTTTCGAGATCACCAACCAAAATCTATAATATTCAATTTTGAGCTTGGACGGGCCTAAACCCTAAGTTTTTTTTCTCCAAAGAAACTTATAAAAAAATTAAAAAATACAAGTAAAGTTCCAGCACAATATAAACAATAGAGTATAAGTTCTTTTAATTCCTAAAGAACAAATCGATAATGTGCTCGATTGAAGATTGGCTTTTCTTTAAATTATACTTGAGAGGATATGGAAGATGTTGGAGAAGATTACTTTGAAGGCTCACTGAAATCTATTCACAACATTCCTTTCTTTTTCCTTTTCTTTGGATATTCAATGTTCCTCACAAAATCTAAAAGATTCTCTCTCTAAATCTCTTGATCTCTTTCTTCTATTTTTTTCAATTAATTTTCCACCTTTAAATACCTTTAGAGAAGGTTGGAGTGAGAGTTCTTAGCCATTGGAAGTCTTAAAATAGCCGTTAGGATCGAAAAATAGTTGTTGAAAAACTATCCATTAAAGGCTGTCCGTGTAGATCGAGATCTCTCATCAGATTTCGAGATCTCTTAATTTTTCACAAGACGTCTCGCCAGAACCATGAGACCTCTCGAGAAATCTGCAAGACCTCTCGCTCTTAGAGCATAGAAATGAAGTTTCTGTCTCCTAAGAATGAGATGTCTCGAGTTCAACTCGAGACCTCTCAAGATTATGCCAGAATACTGTTTCATTATGCCAGATCACTCGAGAGCTCTCAAAAAAAATTCGAGACATCTCAAAAAATTCTGACTTCATTTTTCTTCAATGTTTGACCTTCCAAACTTGAGTTTCTTGGTCCCAAACTCTTTTAAACATAATTGCTTTCTTCAATTTTAATTTCTCTTCTTTCAATCATACTTTCTTCATATCAAGCCATCCAAATATATATGAATTTGGTCTTTTAAGTATTTTGGCATGGCATCTTGAGAGAATTTATTCTTGAGATAAATTTTTCATTTTAGATACTTAAAAAATTCTACACACATTCTTGAAATACATGATTAGATACATAATATACTCAATATTTTGGAATCATAAAAATCAATCTCAGGATCAACAAGTTTAGACTAGTTATTTTTAATTGAGAGCTACTCACACTGATTCGATCTTTGATGAGTTAATGACATATCCCTTCCACTAATCTCACTTACCTGACCGACATGGTCAATTAGGATTTGATTAGATCACTTAGTGATTGAAGCTGACCCATGCCACTAGAAATTAGTTTGACTAATTTTAATTCAGTAAGACTGAATTAGGTGCCCATGGACCAAAATTGATCCTAGTCCTCATCAATTGACTTGGTGAAGTCAGTGGAAGGATTTGACTTTGTGAAGTTAGTGGGAGAAATATGGTCTGTATCCTTTCTATCTTAAATCATAAGTAAATTAAATCATCTAAATTATTAGGTCCTTAAAATGACTAAGTTATGGGGATAACTGAGTTATAGCCTCCCATTAAGATGAATAGTAATGAGTCTAATTTTCTAGATGGACATTGGAGGTGCCTTACACCTGGTGTTCATCTGGATATTAGAATTATGGTCTATCATATGATGATTAGGTCGCACTCTCTAAATGATGATCAGGTTAGCCAAAGCTTTTTTTGGGCTTATTTTTCGTTCACTTGATGCACCAAAGTTGATCATTTTAATGGTTGGACCTAATCAAACCTTTTTAGTGGAGGCTAAAGCCTATTGAATTGGCTTTTGGGGCAAAATTTAAATTACTATAAATTATTTAAAGAAATAATTGATTATGAACCTACCTATAAATACACATAGGTTAGCCAGAGCTTTCCTCAAGCCCATTTGTATTCTATGTGGATTCCAGCACCTACTAAGGAATTAGTGTAATTCCTTGAATTGAAGGTAGAGGCTATCAATTTGTTTAAAATAAGTGAAAGGACTTTTAGACTAAAGTCCAAGTTCTTAGGGTTAATTAATTTAAGTACTAATAAGGTTTCATATTTTTCTATTAAATAGAATGGCTAGTGTAAGTCCGCTCTATTCACTATTGGATAGTGACAAGCATTTAGAACCTAAAAATGAGGAGTCTAGTGTTGACCCTAATCAGGCAGACTCGAAGAGAAATTATTCTCTTGATCCAAATAGGCTAAATAAGAGAAATCCGTAAGTGGTTGCTGATCAAAGCTGTTATATGATAATACCTTGCAATTTCTCCGTATGTGACACATCTACCTATGTATTAGATACCGAAAGTTTGATTCATATATGCAATTCATTGTATGGACTATAAATTGGTAGAAAGTTTGAGAATGATAATAGATTTCTTAATGTTGGAGATGGAAGTAAAGTTTCAGTCATAGCATTGAAAACTCTTAAGCTATTTTTTAAAAATAAAAATATTATTTTAAGTGACTATCACTATTATCCATCTTTTATGATGAACATAATATCTGTTGGGTTTTTGGCCTAGGATGGTTATTGTTTATCAATAAAAAAAATTATTATGATATAATTATGAATGGTATTATAGTAATATAAAGATAATTAAGAAATTATCTTTATATTTTATCACAGCTTATTAATGTAATGTACATGTCAAATAAATGTCCAAAACTAGATAATATCATTGATGCCTATCTTTGGCATTGTAGGCTTGATCATATAAACAAGAATAGGATTATAGGTTAGTCAAGGAGCGTATCCTTAACATCGATAATTATGAATCATTAAATACCTATGAGTTCAGTCTTCTTGGTAAGATGACCAAATCATCTTTTATTGGAAAGGATGAACGGGCCACTAATCTTCTGGGTCTAGTATATACTAATGTATGTGGACCTATGAGCACATGTGCTAGAGGTGGATTCTACTACTTCATTATATTTACTGACGATCTATGGATGGGTATATCTATCTTATGAAGAGTAAATTTGATTTATTTGAAATGTTCAAATGATATCGAAATAAGATAGAAAAATAATTTGAAAAGAGTATTAAAACTCTTCGATCTGATCGAAGAGGTGAATACCTTTCTAATGAATTTTTTGACATATCTAGGAGCGAATGGGATTCTCTCATAGTGGACTCCTCCTAGAACACCATAGTATAATGGTTTGTCTGAAAGGAGGAATAGAACCTTGTTGGATATGGTTCGATCCATGATGGGATTTATAAGTTTGTCGATTTTTTTCTGGGGTTATACACTTGAAACTGCTTGTTTCATTTTGATCAATATTTTGAGCAAGTCTATTGCAAAGACTCCATATAAGATATGAACTGGGTGTAGGCTGACACATTCTCACCTTAAAATTTAAGGATTTTTGGCTTATGTAAAATATTTGCAATCAAAAAAGTTTGGACCTAGGTCTGATAAATGCTTATTCATAGGATATCCTAAGAAAACTAGGGGATATTACTTCTACCTTGCTGAAGAGAAAAAGATATTCATCAACAATATGACAGTCTTTTTGAAAAGAAGTTTCTTATGAAAGGAATAGCTGCTTCTAATATTGAGCTTAGTGAAGTTCGATAGGTAGAAGAACCAAAATATTCTAGTGAACCTGCAGAATTGGATTTGTTAAGATCAAACCTAGAGCCCATTGTAGAGGCATCCTTAAGGAGATCTAGTAGAGTATCGCATCAACTAGATAGATACTATGATTTCTTGGTCCAGGATGGTGATCTTGTTGAACTCAATGAGAATGATAAGGATTCAATCACCTATATGGATGCCATGCAGTGGCCTAACTTCGATAAGTGGCTAGAAGCTATGAAGTCCGAAATGGAGTTCATGAAGGTCAACAATATATAGACACCGATTGATCCATCTAAAGAAATAAAATCCATTAGGTGTAAGTAATTTTTAAAAGAAAATGGGATGCAGATAGGAAAGTGGAGACCTATAAAGCCCGTTTGATTGCTAAGAGATATCGTCAGCATTATGGTATTGCCTATGATGAGATATTTTCTCCGGTGGTAATACTCAAGTTTATTCGGATCATGCTTACAAAAGCAGCATACCTAGACTATGAGATCTGAGAAATGAATGTGAAGATAGCTTTTCTTAATGGATAGCTGGATGAAGAGGTGTATATGATACAGCCTGAGGGGTTCACATCCACATACGAGTCTAAGGCATGCAAGCTTTAAAGATCTATTTATGGATTGAAGTTGGCATCTCGGAGTTGGAACATGCATTTTGATAAGATGATCAGAACGTATGGCTTCGTTAAGAATAGAGAGGAACCCTGCATGTATAAATAGACTAATGATTCTATAATTATATTTTTTGTACTGTATGTCGATAACATTTTCTTGATCGAGAATGACATCACTGAATTACAGGGAATAAAAGTTTGGCTATCATCGTAATTCTCCATGAAGGACTTAGAAGAAGCATCCTACTTTCTAGGGATGAAGATCTATAGGGATAGATCTAAAAGGTTGCTTGGATTATCCTAGTCCACATTCATTGATACCGTACTGAAGAGGTTCAGCATGGAGAATTCCAAGAAGGGCTATCTTCCGAAAGGCTATGAAATTTTTCTCTCAATGAGAGATTGTCCAACAACTCCTCAAGAGAGAGAGCATATGAGTAGAATACTATATGCTTTGATAGTGGGTTCTATTATGTATGCCATGATGTGCACGAGACCAGACGTGGCATACTCACTAGGGGTAGTGAGCAAATACCAGTCTAATCCAAATGAGTCTTACTAAAAGGTTGTAAAGATAATCCTGAAGTATTTAAAAAATACCAAGGATCTATGGCTCATCTATGAAGATACTGACTTGAAACTTGTGGAATATACTAATTTCAGTTTTCAGTCAGATCATGATGATAGTAAGAGTGTGTCAGATTATGTATTTATTCTGAATGGTGGAGCGATCTACTAGAAGAGTTTCAAGTAGCACACTATGGTCGATTCTATGTGCAAGATGGAGTATGTCATGACATCTGATGCTACGAAGGAAGCTGTATGGCTACGAAAGTTCATCGATGAGCTGGGAGTGGCACCCTCCTTGGATAATCTGGTTCTGCTTTACTATGATAGCACTGGAGCCATAGCTCAAGCGAAAGAACCAAAGGCACATCAGCACACCAAACATAATCTATGTCGCTACCATCTTATATGAGAAATCATAAAGCAAGGTGACGTCGAGCTTCAGAAGATTGACGAAAAGAAGAACATGGCCGACCCATTTACTAAAGCTCTCAGAATCAAAAAGTTCGATAATCACAAATGGAAGATGGGTATTCGATACTGTTCTGAGTAGCTTTAGTCTAAGTGAGAGTTGTTAGAAAATATATCCTAAAGCTAATCATCTAGGTTGTAGATGGTTGAGCTAAATATAATTTATACTTAAATTTTAATTAAATAAAATTATTATTCTAATAATTTCATTACTTTATGCATCTTCCTGTAATGAACTCTTTATGATGAAGTCTTTAGGACTATTTAGACTTGACAAAGGAGGATTTATCATTTAGTCCTTAAATTGATCATGACCAATTGATTCGTTGTTATCTAGGATGATAACGTTAATCAAGAGTAGGTCGTTGTGTGCCATAAGTATTAGTTATCTTCTTAACCAAGAAGCATGGTGATGCTGTTATGGCATGCAGGTGAAATATAGGGTACATTTCACTGATCGTGATCCAACTGCGGAGCTCTCTTCTACCAAGATTGCCCGTGAAGGATATGGGTATATGTGTCCCTTAGATCTGAGATCACCATGGTGACTTGCAAGCAACTCATTATACTTAGATACTAGACTATCAAATTTTTTAATTTAATGACAAAAGGCTACTGGGTGCGGTCAAGTACTTGGCTTATTGGTGCATGAGTCAAGATGGGATTGACCCCTCCAAGTGTTGAAGCAAGTGCATTGTTGTATTTTAATTTAGCAAATCCTCGATTAGGATAGTCCATATACTGAATTTTGAAATATAAAGTGCATGAATTTTTAGAGTTTGCAGTTAACCCTAGATCATCCTATGAGCATCATGGTCAAGGAGATGAATTATACGGTAACAATATGCCATAGGTTCATCGATGTTGCATTATGATTTTTGACCAATCTGGACATCGGGTATCATTGCTAAATGGTTATATTGATTGGTATAGAAAATTAGTTTCTGTACTACCGACTTAGAATTCGAATCTATGGGGTCACACACAATAGGAGTTTCTACCTGATCTGATAGTTGATCAATGGGTTCCATTGGATTGAGACTCAGTTATTATTGGAGGATTAATTAGTAATTAAATTACTAATTAGCTCAATTTGATTGAGCGATGAGGAATTGATCAAGTCTAATTGAATTTGATTCAATTAAGTTTGACCTGATCAGATCATGTGATGATCTAATCGCTTAGAGAGATGGATCCTGATTTGATCAGGGGTTGGACTCGATTAATTTTTAATTTAATTAAAAATTAATTAAGTTGGATTAAAGCCTAATATGATTGGGTTTGTCCTAGTTTTAATTGGTCAAGATAAATTGGTTTGGATGAAACCAATTTGATCGAATTCAAAGCTAGTTTGAATTCCTATCTTCCTACACCATTAACCTTTGACCCATTCTTTTTCTCCACACACATTGGGAATGTGCATGGGATTCTCCATGCCAGAAGGAAGTTGTGTACCTCCTTTTATTTACCTTTGACCTATCCAAGCGTTGGATCATATCAGATTGAGAGCAAGTTGAATTTTGAATTCAACTTGTGTTGGTTAGTTTGATTGAAACTTTCCAACTCTCTCTCATCGTCATCTCCACACCTAAAGCTTTCTTTCTTTTGCATATTTTTGTGCATTCTAAGGTATGGGCACGCAGAAGGAGAGTCCTTCTACATGTCAACCTCTTGAGATTTATGCTGGAATGGATTAGTCCTCTTGAATTTTGAATTCAAAAGATTGGTTAAAACAAGTTCAACCAAACCTATCCTTATCCTCCCATGCATAGACGCCTATTCAAATGAATTTTTTTTCTAGGCATGTAAAAAAAATAAGGATCTAGGTGAGAAATCAAAAAGAGAAGCCTTAGTAGTGTGTGGGGGTGCATGAGGTATTGAGGGATTTCTATGAGAGAGAAATCAGAGAGGGACGCATCTCTTTTGGCGCGAGTTTTCTCCAAAAAGAGAAGTGTCAAGGTTCTTAAGGGTGTGTGCTGAATCTTAGAGTGGAGACTCTAGGTTTGGGTGGAGAGTTTGAGTGCCAGATCTCCATCGACTTTCACCACCATCTCATCTTCGTCCATTGCATCTTCTGATTTCTGGAGCATCCGAAAGATCAGGAGTAGTTCATCGATTGGATCGACAAAGGTTGGCTGTCGAAGGCCTTGGAGAGAAGCTAGTACTCCAGAGGGGCTGATCAGAACCAGGAGCTCCATGTGGACTCACTATAGAGGCCGAATATGTGTACGACTACAGCACGACATGGGAGCGATTTTTTGATGGATCCAGATTGCAGTGATCATCTACTCGCGCACAGATACTATATTCTAAACATAGATTGGTCAGCAAATACGATTTACTGATCGATTATATTTTATTTTTTCTAATGCATATTAACATGTCAAAGATCTTGAATAGGATTTTATAATTAAATCATAGCATGCACAGAATTAATGTAGATTAATTTTGCTTCTGCTGCTATATATTTTGAAAAGTTTTGGAAAGCATGCTCAGAAACCTGCTGATTATCCTTCAAGATTTTATCTAAGTATTTACAAGTTTAAAATAGTTAATCACTGAATTTGACTTCCAAATTCAAAGCTAAGATAGCCAAACAATAACACAAAGGCAAAATCATCTCCCTCTATATCCTTACAAGTCATCAGTGAATCAATGTTTTACTTTTTTTTTTGCAAATAAAAGTAATAAAATAAAAATTAATGCTAAAAATTTTATTTAACATTAATATACTTAAGATCCATCTAGACACAGAGAAGTAATCTCTACCCAAATGCCATGGCTTAACCACCTCCATCCAAAATCGAAAGGCAAACCTACAAGCTAACCATTCCAAACTCATTCATACTTAAACAAAATTGTGCACAATCAATAGCTACCTTGCTTCCTTTAGGTTTTAATAAAATACTTCAGTTCAAACATCCGATCCTACATGCAAAACCCTATTAGTCCATCTCCACTAGTGAAAACAACATACTCAAGAGATCAATAGGACTTTTATGGGTTAATAAAAAAAATGAAAAGCAAGCAACAAGAATGATGGTTATGGTCACATAAGTAAAAATAAATTAACCATAATAAATTAGAGTATACTCAATTACTTATACTTTACGTCCCTTTATTTATTTATTTTATTTTATTCTTTCAAAATAGCCTATATACTTTGGCACTCTTTCTTAAGTCATCATTTGCCTTTTTACATGAATACCGACATTGGTCATGAAGGCACCTGATTCCTCAGCAAGTCATATACTCAAAGTGCTTTGCATACTCATACTTTAAGTCATTGTTTGACATAAAAGCAAACATGGGGCTCATGAATACTCCTAGTTACTAGGCAACTTGAAACAGTGGAGTAGATTGTGCTTTTTTTTTTTAATTTTTTAAATAAAAAAAACTAAAATTTTAGTATGCTCTAACTATTGTAATCAATTTATTCTCAAACAATATGAATAGTAGATATGAGATAGGATGGAAAGAAAATACAAGGGATCAAAAAGGATATGGCAAAAGAATACCTATATCATTTCTCTTAAGTAAATTGCCTACATTTTATTTCAACAAACATAATAAAGCTCACAAGCAGGATTGGTGAAGCAAAATAACTATCTCCTATGCGAGATTTTATCTAAATATTTATAAGTTTAAAATAGTCAATCACTGAATTTGACTTCTAAATTCAAAGCTAAGATAGCCAAACAATAACACAAAGGCAAAATCATCTCCCTCTATATGCTTACAAGTCATCAGTGAATCAACATTCTACTTTTTTTTTTTTGCAAATGAAAGTAATAAAATAAAATACTAACATGAAATGTTCATGCAAATGCAAATGCACCCCCAAACCTGAATTGGACATTGTCCTCAATGACAAGATCACCATTATAATACATATTATAGCAAGGCATTCTTAAAGATTAGGGTTAATACTCATACTTTAAGTCATTGTTTGACATAAAAGCAAACATGGGGCTCATGAATACTCCTAGTTACTAGGCAACTTGAAACAGTGGAGTAGATTGTGCTTTTTTTTTTTAATTTTTTAAATAAAAAAAACTAAAATTTTAGTATGCTCTAACTATTGTAATCAATTTATTCTCAAACAATATGAATAGTAGATATGAGATAGGATGGAAAGAAAATACAAGGGATCAAAAAGGATATGGCAAAAGAATACCTATATCATTTCTCTTAAGTAAATTGCCTACATTTTATTTCAACAAACATAATAAAGCTCACAAGCAGGATTGGTGAAGCAAAATAACTATCTCCTATGCGAGATTTTATCTAAATATTTATAAGTTTAAAATAGTCAATCACTGAATTTGACTTCTAAATTCAAAGCTAAGATAGCCAAACAATAACACAAAGGCAAAATCATCTCCCTCTATATGCTTACAAGTCATCAGTGAATCAACATTCTACTTTTTTTTTTTTGCAAATGAAAGTAATAAAATAAAATACTAACATGAAATGTTCATGCAAATGCAAATGCACCCCCAAACCTGAATTGGACATTGTCCTCAATGACAAGATCACCATTATAATACATATTATAGCAAGGCATTCTTAAAGATTAGGGTTACTCCCCTTTGTAGCGTACCTATGTGCTTGTACAAGTTTGCAACTTGTCCTTAATTATTTTTTCTCTTTTTTCTTCTTCAATGTACCTACAAAAAGTGAATAACATCCATTCAAATTTTGGAAATGTTGTAAATATCAAAATTAACTCAATTCATAAAAATAAAAAAATAAAAAAAAATTTGCTTGGGTTGCCTCCCAAAAAGTGCTAGTTTATAATCGTTAGCTTGACTATCCCAATGCATTATGTCAGCGATATGAAGATTTTTGGTTACTCAAATCTTTCATCTATGTATTTCTTCAATCTTTGCCCATTGACCTTGAAAGTCCTATCATCACTCTTCCACTCAATAGCTCCATGTGAAAAAAACTTGTACAATCTCAAATGGACCTGACCACCTAGACCAGAGCTTGCATGAAAATGGCTTTAGACGAGAGTTATATAGCAACACCTTTTGTCTTACTTGAAATTCACGCCTCATAATATGTTTGTCATGCCATCTTTTTGTTCTCTCCTTATAAATTCTTGCATTTTCATATGCATCGAGGTGGAACTTATTGAGTTCATTAAGCTGTAATAACCTTTTCTCCCCAATGCTTCCATATTAAAATTTAGCAACCTAGTTGCCTGGTAAGCTCGATGCTCTAGCTCCACAGGTAAGTGGCATGCTCTCCCATAAACTAAACGATACGGGGATATCCCAATTGGTGTTTTGAATGCTGTTCTATACGCCTATAATGCATCATCTAATTTTAGGAACTAGTCCTTTCTCGATGAGTTGACAGTAGTCTCTAATATCCTTTTAATTTCATGGTTAGAGATCTCCACTTATCCACTTATTTAGGGATGATATGATATTCATACACAATGAGTAACACTATATTTTTTCAGTAGAGAATCCAAATAACGATTACAAAAGTGCTTACCTCTATTCGTGATGATAGTCCTTAGAATACCAAAGTGTGTGAATATGTATTTCTTTAAGAACTTAAGTACACTCTTGGCATCATTAGAGGAAAGTGCTACTGCCTTGACTCATTTGGATACATAATCCATTGCCACCAAGATGTATTGATTTGAATGAGAAGGTGAAAAAGGCTCCATAAAATCTAATCCCCATATATCGAACAGCTCTACCTCAAGGATATTGATTAGTGATATTTTCTATCTAAAAAAAATATTTTCAATTCTTTGACATCGATCACAAGAAGAAACAAAAGCAATAGCATCTTTAAACAGGTTAGGCTAATAAAAACCATATTGTAATATCTTAGTAGCTATTTTGCTGGGTCCAAAATGGCCCCCACACTCTAATGAATGGTAGTGTTTTAAAATATTTTTAATTTCATCATCAGGCACATATTTTCTAATAAGTTGATCTAGACAATACTTATATAAATATGGATCCTCATAAATATAATATTTTGCATCATGAAAAATATCTTTTTGCTAGTAATTAAATTCAAGAGGAATAATATTACATGCCTTAAAATTAACAAAATTAGCATACCAGGGTATGCTAGATGTGAGTAATGCAAATAACTGCTCATCAGAGAATGACTTGTTAATGGGTACTTCAGTATCCTCAATTTTTTTACCTAACTTTAATCGAGACAAGTGATCCACTATAAGATTTTCTGCTCCTTTCTTATCCCTAATCTCTAAGTCAAATTTCTGCAACAAGAGCACCTAACGAATTAGTCTTGATTTCACATCCTTCTTTTCAAGTAAATATTTAATTATTGAGTGGTCAGTATAAACTATTACTTTTGCTCCTATAAGATATGATCTAAATTTATCAAAGCAAAAATAATAGCAAGCAACTCTTTTTCTATGGTGACGTAGTTCAATTATGCATCATTCAGTGTCTGACTCATATAGTACACCACATGAAGCCTGTTCTCCTTTTTTAATTCTAGGACTGCACCTATAGCATAGTCGCTTGCATCACACATGAGTTCAAATGGTAGGTTCCAGTCAGGTGTAGTGATGATAGGAGTTGAGATTAATTCTCTCGTTAACTTGTTAAAAGCAACCAAACACTCATTAGTAAATTTAAAAGGTGCATCCTTGATCAATAAATTATAAAGAGGTTTGATAATTTTGGAGAAGTCTTTTACAAATCTTCTATAGAAGCCAGCATATCCTAAGAAACTCCTCACTCCTTTAATAGATGTTGGTTGTGATAATTTTTCAATGACCTCCACCTTTGCTTTGTCCACTTCTATGCCTCTAGATGAAATCTTGTGGCCTAACACTACTCCTTCCTACACCATAAAATGATACTTCTCCTAGTTTAACACAAGATTAGTTTCTTCACAATGCTGTATGTAAAGATTTATGGTGCTTCCAATCCTTGGGAGGCCATAGGAGGAGCCAAGATGTTGGCTCTAGGAGATTAGGATGGGTGTGAGTCTTAGGACTAGGATAGAAGTTGTCCTAAGATGAAGGTAGCATGTAGCCCTGCACGAACTCAAGGTTTAGGGGTGAGAACCTTGAGGGGCTTGGTAGGTGCTCCAAAGATCTGGGACACAAGATGGAGTAAAGGATCAAAGCCAAGAGAAGAATCAACCAAGACAAGGGGCTGACACACAAGCAGGCTGGCTCGAATATGTAGTCAAGTCGGCTCGAGCTAAGATCGAGCTGGCTCAAGGCACAGTCGAGCCAACTATCTCAGATAGATAGAAGATAGAATTTGGATAAGATACAGTCAAGCCAGCTCAGCTACCGATAGAGCCAGCTTGAGGATGGCGAATAGAACTGGATGGAATTTTCTATTTGATCTTGGATTAGGATTAATCCAAGAAACCTTAAGACCTGGTCCAATGAGATCTTACGATGGCTAACTCATGTATGGATCAGGTTTAGATCCAGAGAATGAGAGCATGAGAGACATGGGTATACATGGGCTCGATGAGTGCTTTCATATATTGGGTTAGCCTAGGAGAGTTTTTCAACTAGAGTTTGGGTTTATTAGGATTCATATGGTATAGCAGAAATCTTAGGATATATAAATCCAGGCATTGTAACCTTTATAGTGTGTGGAATCAATACAAAGCTTTTCTTCCTAACTCTCTTCTCTCTTTTCTCTCTAGTTTCAATGCTAAGTCCTAGGTGCCACCATCAACTTTTGCTCTTCTTCATATTTCTAGATTAACACCCAAGTTTATGTAAGAGATCGGATTTACGACTGTGATTCTGAGCAGTTGTAGGCATAACAGTTAGTACCAAAGCAATACCGATTGTTCCAACAAGTAGTATTAGAGCTCGATTGAGCATGAAGGAAGAAGAAGATCATATTTCAGCAAGGATCAATAGTGCAGTTTAGATTTCAGGCTTTTCTCCAGATTTCGTAAGGAAGGAAGAGATCTAAGGGCTGTTGTCCATCATTCCTAGTTAAGATAATTTTCAGATCTACCTATTGGTTATTTTTTATTCGGTTTGATCATGGAGAATAGCAAGTTGAAGGTAGAATTTTAGAAGTTTGATGAAAATGATAGTTTTACAATGTGGAAGGTCAAGATGGAGGATCTACTAATTTAGATGAGGCCAGATTCGGTCTTAGAGTATAGGCTGGAGGAGATGATAGATAAGGAGTGAAAGTCCTTGGAGAAAAAGGCATGTGCTACGATAAGAACTTATCTGACAGATGAGGTGTTATATGGCATGTTGCAGGAGAAGACATCCAAGGATTTATGATTAAGGTTACATCAGTTGTACATGAAAAAAATATGTGCAATAAGTTAATACTGAAGAAGCAACTATATAGCCTTCGGATGCAGAAGAAAGAGGATATTGTGGGACATATTCAGCGATTCGATCGAATGAGCATGGACTTGCTCAACATTAGGGTGGAGCTCGAAGAGGAGGATAAGAGTTTATTGCTGCTATGTTCACTACTCGAGAGCTTTGATCTATTGGTAACTATGTTGCTATACGATAAGAAGACATTGGTGTATGAGAAGATCGTATCAGTAATAAGGTTCAACGAGCAGCGAAAATGGATGATGAAGAGGGAGATCTTCTAGGAGGGTCTCGTAGTTTTAGAGAGGCCAAGAAAAGAAAAGAAGAAGGACATGCAAAGGGACAGCAATGGATCTAAGAAGTGCTTCAAGTGTGGTGAAGCAGGATACTTTAAGTGAGAGTGTCCACTTTAGAAGAAGTGCAAGAAAGAAGAAAAATCAGATTTCATTGATTCAATCGCTGAAAGTGAAGAGTTGAATGAGCTCTTGATGGTCTCGGAGGAGCCTACGGGTTGCAGTATATCCGAGATGATTTTGGAGGGATCCGTGGAGTGCGGAGGGTCCAAAAGAGCAGCAATGGTGATCGAGGTGTAGCAGCAAACTCAGCAGTGCAGCATTGAATAGTTGGCCTTGAGGGACTAGATTATAGAGTTAGCTTCTGCGACATTGGGGGGACTTTGATTTTAGATGGAGCACAAGACAGAGGTGGCTTCATAAGTAGAAAGAGATATGACATGAGTTCAGAGCAGAGAAGTGCAGGAGGACCAATATCCTAGCTCCAACATCGAAAATGCATAGTTCTAGGTGGAGCAGCACGTGCGAAAGGACAAATAAAGTTTTGAGGAGATCGTGTCAGGATATGCAGTGGGAGCCGGTATAGGATTGCTACAGATTCTCCATGAAAGTTTAGGATAAATGATGTGGCTGCCAAGCAGAAGGGTGCCTACAACTCTAAGGATGGTGCATAGGTGTAAGCCAAGGTCTTCAGTGATGGAGGTAGTCTTCCTAAAGACCTTAAAGGAAGCTCAGCAGCTAAAGAAAGATGGCAGTGGTAAGGTCTATACAAGTAGCTGTCAGTGCATGCATCAATAGTAGGATCGTGCAAAAAAATATTACTAAGTGTGCCAAGACTTGGGCATACCAAGATGGAGATTGTAAGGATTTGTGGTGCTCCCAAGCCTTAGGAGGCCATGGGAGGAGTCAGGATGTTGGCTCTAGGAGATTATGATGCATGTGAGTCCTAGGATTAGGACAGGAGTTATCCTAGGATGAAGGTGGCTTGTAGCCTTGCACGGACTCGAGGTTCAGGTGTGAGGACCTTGAGAGGCTTGGTAGATGCTCCAAAGATCTGAGACACAAGGTGGAGCAAAGGATCAAAGTCAGAAGAAGAATCAGTCAAGATAAGGGACTGAGACATAGGTGGGCTGGCTCGGATACGCAGTCGAGCCAGCTCGAGCTGAGATCGAGCTGGCTCGGGATACAGTCGAGCTGGCTGTCTCAGGCAGACAGAAGATAGGATTTAGGTGAGACGCAGTTGAGCTAGCTCGACTACTGATAGAGCTAGCTTGATGATGGCGAATAGAATTGGATGGAGTTTTCTATTTGATCTTGGATTGGGATTAATTTAAAGGATCTTAAGGCCTGATCTAATAAGATCTTAAGATGGCTAACTCATGTATAGGTTGGATTTAGATCCAGAGAATGAGAGCATGAGAGACATGGATGTACATGAGCTCGATGAGTGCTATCATGTATTGGGTTAGCCTAGGAGAGTTTTTTAGTTGCAGTTTGGATTTATTGAGGTTCATGTGGTATAGCAGAAATCCTAAGATATATAAACTAGGCATTGTAACATTTATAGTGGATGGAATCAATACAGAGCTTTTCTTTCTAACTCTCTTTTCTCTTTTCTCTCTGGTTCCAACGTCAAGCCCTAGGTACTGCCATTAACTTTTATCTTTTTTCATATTTATGGATTAACACCTAGATTCATGCAAGAGATCGGATCTACGATTGTGATTCCGAACAGTCGTAAGCACAATAATTGGTATCAGAGCAATATCGATTGTTCCAACACTATAGAACTTGGGAGAGGTTTGTCAAATACATATCAAAAGAAGGACCAAAAATTAAAAAATCATCCATAAAGATTTTAATAAATTTTTCAACCATGTCAGAGAATATAGACATCATACACCTTTGAAAGTCGTAGACGCATTACATAACCCAAATGGCATTCTCCTATATGCAAATGTTCTATATGGATAAGTAAATATAGTTTTTTCTTGGTCCTCAGGTACAGTAGGAATTTAAAAATATCCTAAATAATCATCTAGAAAATAGTAGAAAGAATATCCAGACAATCTCTCAAGCATCTGGTCAATAAAAGGCAAGGAGAAATGATCCTTGCGTGTGGCTTTGTTTAACTTTCTATAATCAATACACACATGCTAACCAGTGACTGTCTTAATGGGTATCAGCTCATTTCTATCATTTGTAATTATAGTAATCCCTCCTTTCTTAGAAACTACTTGAATAGGACTCACCCAACTATTATCAGAAATAAGATAGATAATTCCTGCATCAAATAATTTCATTACTTCAGCTCTAACTACTTTCTTCATATTAGGATTTAACCTTATTGATGCTCAATTGAAGGTTTGTAGTTATCTTTCATTAAAATTTTATGCATGCATATATTGGGACTAATCCCCTTAATATCATTAATAGACCAGCCTAGTGCTTTCTTATGCTTTCTGACGCATGCAGTCATTTTTTCTCTTGTTCAGCAAATAAATGAGTAGATATAATGATAGAAAAAATAAATGAGTCTCCTGAGAAGGAAGCTGCTTAAGCTCAAGCTTGGGGGTTGGCTTAGCCTCTATTGAATCTTCTATTTTCTCAACATCATTTAACACATCAACATGCTCGATTAACTATTCAAATTTATTTTCAACAAAATTCTCTTCAACACAATTAATCAAGTCATATTTAGAATTATCAATTATTTTACCAATAAATTTATTAATTATATCTAATCTTAAATACTCATCATTCTCAAGAGGATATTTAGAAGAATTAAGCACTTTGAAAATTATCTCTTCTTGCCTTACTCTTAAAGTAAGCTTACCCTCATGGACATCTATGAGTTCCTTGCTAATTGCAAGAAATAGACACCCTAATATTAAAAGAATCTCTCTATCTTCCTCCATATCCAAGACAATGAAATCTACTGGAAAGATAAATTTATCCATCTTGACTAACACATCCTCCACTGTGTCTTTAGAATATGTCACCGATCGATCAGCTAGTTGCAATGAAACACTGGTTGGTTTCACATTCTCCAACTCAAGCTTCCTGAAAATAGATAGAGGTATCAAGTTAATGCTAGCACCTAAATCACTCAATGCTTTAGTGAATTCAATTTTTTCAATATTGCATGGAATTGTAAAACTTCCTAGATCCTTTAGTTTTGATGGCAACTTGCTCTGAATGATTGCACTATATTCTTCAGTGAGCATGACTGTCTCGTGGTCCTCTAGCCTTCTCTTTTTGGAAAGGATGTCCTTAAAAAAATTGGCATAGCTAGGCATTTGAGCTAATGCCTCCGTAAATGGAATATTTATGTGTAGTTTTTTGAAGACCTAGAAACATTTCAGAAAGTTTTTGCCATCCTTACTTTGCTTGAGTCTTTGAGAAAAAGAACTGGTGGAATGTAGGGCTTTATCGGCTCTTTCTTTTTCTCTTTTAGCTTCTCTTCGACCACAGTCTCTTCTTGAGCTTATTTCTTTACTTGCTCCTTTACTAGCTCTTCCCTTGGTTGCTCCTCTAGCTATTTTCCACTCCTCAAGATAATTGCCTTCACATGCTCCTTCAGGTTTGTTTCAATATTGCTAGGCAATGACCCTTGAGTTTTGTTAGCTACCATGTTGGCCAACTATCCCATTTGTACTTCCAAGTTCCTAATGGCAGCTTGCTGGTTTTGAAAGTTTGCCTTAGTTTCACCCATGAAATCAGTAGTAGCCTTGGTGAGAGTTGCAATCAATTCTTCCAGGTTGGACTTCTTTTGTTGCTGTAGGAAATCGGCTGGTCCTCTATTCTAATAATTCTGTTATTATTGCGAATTTTTCTAGAAAAAAATTTGGGTGGTTCTTCTAGGCAGGCGTGTAGATATTTGAGTATGGATTGTTCTGTTTTCTTTCTTATTTTTCCACATATTGCATATGTTCTTGTATTAGAGCCATGAATGAATTATCAATCGGGCAATCTCGAGTAGCATGTTGCCCAATACACATTTTATAGGCCTACACATGAGTATTGACAACATTAATAGATAAATGATCTAATTTTTTGAAAATAGTGTCTACCTTAGCATGGAGTGCTGTAATAGCATCTATCTCATGAACCCCAATAGGTCTCCTTGCCATGTTTCTCTTGTTAGGCCATTGGTAATTGTTGTTGGCCATTTCCTCTAAAAAATCATGGGCCTCATCAAGGGACTTCCCCATCAATGAACCTCTAGCAGCAGCATCAATATTAATTCTAGTATGGTTATTCAACCCATTGTAGAAGGTTTGCATAATCAACCATTTAGGCAGCCCATAATGTGGACACCTCCTAAGCAGATCCTTGAACCTTTCCCAGGATTCATATAAGATCTCCATGTCGAATTGCACGAAGGTTTGGATGTCGGTCCTCAACTTGATAGTCTTAGCAGGTGGAAAGAATTTTGCCAAAAATTTTTGTGCTAAGTCATTCCAAGTGATGATTAAGCCAATAGGAAGAGATTATAACCATATTTTACCCTTGTCTCTAAGGAAAAATGAGAACAGTCTCAACCAAATTGTATCATCTGATACTCCATTCTGCTTAAGGATATCATATATCTCCAAGAAGTTTGTAATGTGCACATTAAGATTATCATTGGGCAATCCTCCAAACTGAACTACTATTTGGACCATTTGGATTAAAGCAAGCTTGATTTCAAAGTTGTTTGCCTGCACAGGTGGCCTTGTGATGCTAGATGAAGCTCCATTCATAGTAGGCATAGCATAATCTCGTAGTGTCCTGGGGTTTGCCTCTCTAGCAACCTCATTATTTTCTATTGCAACTACTTCTCTTTTTAGATCTTCAGCCATTTTTGGATCTACTTTTGCCTCAGATTTCTTCCCTTCTTTGATGATTTTTCTATTTTATTTATAGGTGCATTCAATTTCTTGATTTGAAATGGAGTTTGATTCAATTCTCATAAGTCAACTTGATTCCTTTTTCTAAGTTGCAATTTTGAAAGATTATTATCTCTTTTTTTTTTAGGAGAAGAGAGAAGAGGAAGGAGAGATAGAAAAAAAAGAGTTTTAGAGATGAGTCCTAAAGAGTCCTAAATCTAGAGATGAAAGAAAAGAGTATTTTAATTAGATTTAAATTTTAATGGCGAACAAGTTAGCACAAAATGGACTATCTATCTTGGGGTTAACCTAGATCTAGACAGCTCCTAACTATTCCAAGACCACCTTCAAGCACTCCAAGCCCAAAATTGACTAACTATCTTGATCAGGTAAGTATAAGATGTGGAAGATCTCCTGCTTGTTGCTTAGACACCAACTATGTTGGTTAGGTCAGATAATGGAATCAATTAAAAATCACCTTCTTAAACTACTTGCCTTAGACACTGAGCAATTAATCAATCTGAACCCGATCTAACTTTAGGACTTTCTTATCCTATTGAGCTCGAATATTCTAGGGCCAATGTTTAATTAATTTTAGATTAAAGTTTGGATTATACAAGATAAAGAATGTGATTTTTGGGCTAAGGAAGGATGATCAAATTTTCATCTTATCTGATTAATAGGTTAAGTGCCCTTAAAGTTAATTATAGAGATGCAATGCAAAGAAATAAGGTATCTAATCAAGTTTGAATTTTTTTTAAATATTTTTGGTTATGCTATATTAGTTAAGCATTATGAAATGTTAGTATTTTTTTTAATTTTATTTATTTTTTATTTTTTTAGGTTTTGCAAAAAAGTAAGTTTAAGTGATTAAGTCTTAAAAAAATGAATAACTAAGCTATAAAAAAGTAGTAAATTATTTTAAATTATAAAAATCAAGAAATATCTAAGAATAATAAGTAATAAGTTAGTTGTGCAAAATAAAATAATTATTAAACTATGCAATTAAGGTAATCTAGTTAGAAAGCATAAAGATCTACCATATATAAAAAAAATTAAAGCAAGAAATAAAAATTGAAAAGTAGTAAAGTATATTATTTTTTTAATATCTAAAAAATAATAAAAAAATATTTAGATTACTAGTAAAATTAACTATTCTTGATATTAAAGCATCAGTCTCCGACAACGGCACCAAAAACTTGATAGCCTATTTCGCAAGTGCACAAAATCACTCAAGTAATATAATGATGAATAAGAGATTATTCTCATGAAGACTAAGTTTAATTATCAAAAATGAATACTTATTCCACTAATATCTAAACGATCAAAACTAAATGACAATGGGAATTAAAGCTAAAATTAACTCTAAAGAACTCAATGAAAGCTGAATCAAAATTTGATTGATAAAGTACTAGGGTATATTTGATTTCACTTAGACCAATTATCAATTCTAGGTATTTCGATTAATAATCCAAATTTAATTATTAATGCAAGGATCAATAATCCTAAATAATTTAATAATCTCTTTTGAGACTTATTAAAAATTTTAATTAAAATCTATAATCTATCTCCCAATAATAAAATAGATTTTAATTAGTTCATTAAGCATAGTGATTATTTTCAAGGTTCCACAGGTCAAATCTTCTATTTCTGCTCTAATTATTATTTCTATGATGCTTATTATTAACTCCAATTTATAATCTTCCTTCTTAGTACCAATTATAAATCAAAATCAATCAAGTACTAAAGATAATAATACTTACAAGCATTAAGTATAAATAACAAGTTATTGCATTAATAAAGAAAATTAATACAAGATCTGAAATTAAAATCGAATCCAAGTTACATCAAGCATCCTAGCTAGAAATTTAGCTTTTCATCATATCAAAATCAAACTCTAGTTTACTTGAATAAAAATTCAAAATCATCTTAGCAGTGAGTTTTGGAAAATAAATTCAAAGTAGATAAGAAAAAGAATTAAAAACTCTGAAGGAATTGTAGAGCCAAATGAATCGTCTCTTCAAATCTTCCAGATGCTCCAAACTCTCCTTGCTTGATTTTCAGCTTTCAAAGATGATTCTTCTCTCCTTACTTGTTGGTCTTTTAGGATCCTTAAATAGGATTAGGGCTAGGGTTAAGATGGTATTTTTTTCATGATTTCATTCTATGTATAATTCTTTGTATTTGGTATAGAATCTCTCCTCCTTTGGATAGGCTTCAAGCAACCACTAGCCATCTACTCCTTATGCTATCCAAATTTTTTGATTTTATTCTAATTTTCATGGTAAAAGAAGAAAAGAAGGCATAGTTAATTAGAGGTGAAGGATTCCTTCCTTCTTCAACCTTCCTGGGTCCATAAAATCTGCAAAATAAAGTAAGATTTCAACTGCGTAAATCAAGTTTTCTAAGAATTGATTCTAATTCTTTTCAAATTTGCTCCTCATGCAAAATTAGTTTGGACTCTAATTTTTTATCATTTAATTCTTTCCAAGATAGCTCCTTGCCACCCAAAATTTATTACCATATCAGGTCTCTGTGCTTTGAAAAACTAGGAAGAATCTAGATGTATTGGGTGTTTCTCATTATATCCAACATTATTACCAACTTCAACCTACTGTAGCCACCTCATCTGGAATCTAAATTTATTCTGTAAATTATGTTCCTCTCTTGCTTCTCTCAGAATTTTGTAGGATCTAGTCTTGCTCAATTTGGAGTCCTATAGCTTACTTTTTAGGAGTCCTCATACCAAAGTATTCAGAATTTAGATTGGTTGACTAGATGAGAGATTAACTACTTGATTTATTTTCTGCACCTCTAGTTTCTTTTCTGACTGATGATGCCAAAAAGGATGAGGTATGGGGTCCATTGATATCTTGTTTTGATTATTTTGCTTTGAGATGAACTCTGATTTTGATGCAAGACCCTGATGACTCTAGATGATAAATCCTGCTGAATTAGATCCAACCAATTTCACTTAATTTGACCTTTAAAATATTGTTAAACTCAATTAGGTATGACCTAGTTCAATTATCTGTAATTGACATAAAACATGTCAAGTTCTTATATATATTAAGTTAATTATTATTCTAATTTCATCAAAATTATTAAAAACTAATAACAATAATTATTGTAAAAATGCAACACATCAACGACCAACCAAAATTTGCCTCTATCATTATCTATTGAATAGAGTAAAAGAAAGCTATGGTTGGATGATGGTAGAAAGTTATAGTAAAACCTGTAGCTACTTGTATTGAAAAGTAGGCGTGATCCATCCTCCCTCCTCCGAAATGATAAGATACATTGACATGAGGAGGAACATATTTACTAATTATATGATCTGCTATCGCCTGAATCATGAGATATCCCTCAAACCAATCATATAGCTTATTGAGATTGGTAATTCAAAGAAATTGCCCCTCTGGGAATTGTATATGTGGTTTCTTGATTTGTTTGAGTTTTAGGTTTTCATGTACATGTCAATGACAAGCTTTGTAAACCTACTTCCTTCTTGTCTGAAACAAAATTTAATTCTTTCTTTGAGGAAGTCATGCAAGTATATCATCTTTTTCTAGTCCCTTTTTTGTGTTATATTCTTTTATTTTGTGTTGTTGTTGATTGTTAATGTTCTGACTTCTGCTACAATTTGCATCTGTCGTGTCTAAGTTCTGACTTATTTATTTTTGAAGTTCTTGAATAGTCTGCAACCTGATCTCTCAGTTCAATCTCATGACAAAAGCATCTTTTTTAAAAAAAAAAAAAAAGGTTAGAAAATAATAATAAAAAAAACTTTCCTCTAGAATTCTAAACAATCTTGTGTCTTAAAAGTTTCATTATATTCTGAAGTACACATAAAAGTTTTCTTTCTTGTGATTTACTTCATCTCATTTTGATGAACTTGGAATCTCTTGTTTATTAGTTCGACTATGTCTTGCATCCTTGAACCGACGTGGCTGACCATTGCTAGCCTATCTCCGTTGTGAGGACTACAGTTTTCAACTTGGAGTTCAGTTTTTTTTCTTGAAGGCCTTGTTAGTTGTTTGATCATTGCAACTTGTTCCACAACATTTGAATGCTTCAGTTCTTGCCCATTTTAAATCACACATGCACTGGAAGTGATTACCTTGTTTCTTAGTGAACCAGTATCAACTTCACCAACCCATTTGTTCTCTAGATCAGCAGGATGATCTAAATTTGACTTCTCCCATAGGTGCTTTTTAATTTATGGGACGTTTTAGTTTGGTACCATAGAACAAATGTGTGGCAAATCCACCTGTCAATAAATGGGCTTGGGTTATCTTTGTTTGTTTATTTTATTTTATTTTTTTGTGCAAATTGCACCTCCTATTGTACATTTATTACATATAAAGAACTTTTTTTTATAGATAGTCGCAAATCGAGCTAGAAAATCTCATATATATTTGCAAAAAGCACCTTCTATCAACATCTCTCGCATGTTTTAACCTTGTTAATGATTAAGCTAATTAGGAGTGGAGAAATTATTGCATGCACCAGGTGCAAGTGAACCAGGGCAAATCCGGTAACGTGGCGTGTTATCCACCGTGGGATTTCCACGGTCTAATTGCACCTGGTGCGTGCAATAATTTCCTTCAGGAGTGGGTCGGTTACTGAACACTTTTTCTTTTTTCCTCTTTATTTTTTTAAATATTTTTTTTTTTGTTTTTTTTTTTTTGCCTTTTTGTTCTTTTCCTATTCTACCCCACGCTAACCCACCACCCTGCCGTCCATTAAACCATCGTCGGATGAACCCCGTTGCATCAGAAACCCCTCCCTCGCTGATGCTCCTCCTTCAGTCGTGGCCCGTTGAAGAGCTTTCCTTCTTGATGATAAGCAACCGCTATTAGCCTTTGCTTCTCCTCAGGGACATTGGTGATGACCTGCGGCATCGAGAAAATAGGCACGGACGAAGAAGATAAACGAGGAAAAAAAGGGTGCATAACATTGCACAAACTAAGAATCCTTGGGGTAGTCTGTCATGAAAAAATAAATTTTATATTAAATTATTATATTTAATATAAAAAGTGAATGAGAGATGGTAAAATAATTAATAGATTTTAAGACTATTTTCTAGAAGAGAAAGTAAAACAAATATCATTAGGATTGGTATTTATTTTTTCACACTAAATTAATAAGTGAAGATAATCCAAAAATATGATTTATTGATGAAAATCCCCTCGCTTATATTATATTAATATTATAATTATATCATATATTTAATATTAAGTATATCAATATATTATAAGTATATTAATACATTGATTAATAAGTTTAATAAATAATAATATATTTAAAAATTTATTAATAAATATTAATCATTAAAAAATAATTAACATAGGATTTATTAATAATTAATATATTTATTTATATATCAAAATATATTTGCAATAAGAAATATATTTGCTAATATATATATGATTAATTTAAAATATTTAAATTAAATAATATTTATGTAACTATATGTATAACTCATGTAATGTATTTCAATATCCAAAATAGCCAATATTGATAATGTTTATATAAGTAGGCCGTAAATGGCTAAGAAATGAATTGAGAAAAAAAATATTATTACTTGAATTATTTATTTAAGGGTACTATTGAAAATTTAGCAATATTTTCTCAAGCATACCTCCAATCCAACATAGTATTTTTTTTCAATGCTATTTTTTAGAATAATTTTTTTCCCAACCAAATATGATAAAATTTATTTTTTTCATAATCATTTTTTAGATAAATTATTTCTAAAAATCATCATATTACTTTATAATATGATATATCTCAATCGGCTGAACCCTAAGGGTATTTTTGTCTCTAAAATGTACCTAAATACACAAAAATAACACTACAATGATAGGCCACCATTGGCTAGATGCAAATTAAGGTCTTTCTTGCAAATGTGTGTGTGTGTGTGTGTGTGTGTGTAAAGGTTTCTAGTTTGATTTGCAAATACTGATGAGAGTTCGGTCATTATACAAAATAAATCCATAACAAAAGGTGCAATTACGAAGATCTCTCTTTTTTTAATTGGTCTGGACATGGCTGGTTGATATCAGCTCCATTATAAATATGTCATGTACGGATTTGATCCTTTTGGTTTGATAGGTGGTCAAACAAATCTTTAAAATTCATCCTAAACCTCTTGGAGAGTTGTATTTTATAATTGGCTATGGCCCAAATTAGCACTTGGAAGGTTATATAATTAATGATTAAGAGGATAATGAAAAGAAAAGTGAATGGAACCATATTCCAGACTGAAGCACTAAGTCCCTCACTTTGAACGTTTTACTTCGGACTCTGGAGTTATAATATCGGACCACTCTTCATCTATAGGCCGCCATCCGAACTTGGGCTTTCTCTCTTTTTTCTTCCAGTAGATCGAGGTTGGCTCTAAGATCCTGCGGGTTATGCTGCTCATCGAAGGCCATGACCCATGCTGATGAGAGTTTAAGCTCGATTGGTATGACTGCCTCTGTTTTAAAGGCCAAGGCGAATGATGTTTTTCCAATCGGCAACCTTTGAGTAGTTCGGTACTCCCAGAGGACATGGTAGAGTTCATCCATCCAGGCCTCCTTTGCTCTATCGAGTCTCGTCTTGATGCCTTGCAGCAGAGTCCGGTTGGTCACTTCAGTTTTTCCATTTGTCTGTGGGTGAGCTATCGATGTGAAGTGGTGGAAGATATTTAGGTCTTCGTAGAACTCGGCGAACCTCATCCCAGCGAACTATCGCTCGTTATCTATTACGAGAGTTTGGGGCAGACCGAACCAGTAGACTATTGACTTTCAGATGAAGTCCTGTACCTTGGCCTCGGTAATTTTTGCTAGTGGTTCGGCTTCGATCCATTTGATGAAGTAGTCGATCGCGATCAGGAGGAACTTTCGTTGTCCGAATGTCGTCGAAAAATGACCAAATATATCCATTTCCTACTGCACAAATGGCCAAGGTGCGCTTAGCGGAGTAAGCTCGGAGGTCGACTGTCTTTGTATGCTTGCATTCTTCTGACAGCAGTCATATTTCTTGATATACTTCATAGAATCATGATACAAAATTGACCAATAGTATCCTTGCCGAAGTAGTTTTTGTGACAAGAACCTGGCTCCTACGTGACTTCCATAAATTTTCTCATGCACTTCTCATAATGCGAAGTTGGCCTCTGAAGGTTGGAGACATCTCAGCAGCGGTAGTGAATACGATCTCTTATACAACTTGCCCTCATACAAAACGTATTAGAAGGCTTGATTTTTGGGTTTTCGAGCTTCTTTCGGATCACGAGGAAGAACTTCCTTCTTGAGGTAGGCAACCAACGGCTCAATCCAGCTCGGCTCAAGCTCTGTTTGCATAATGACCTATGATTCCTCTAAGCTTGGGCATTTCAGAGTCTCAAAAAAAAAATTTTTGGATAGTTCGGTTGAGACTGAAGTGGCCAATTTAGAGAGAAGGTCGGCTCTTATATTTTCTGCCCTCGAAATCTGTCAAATGCTAAAATTATCGAAGGTCGGAGTCAAATCTTTTACTTTCTCCATGTATTTCATCATACTCTCCTTCCACGCTTTGTAGTTGCCACTAACTTGGCCGACCACTAATTGAAAATCACTGTAGACTTGGAGCCGATCTACTTTTAACTCTCTTGCTAATTTTAACCCAGCGATCAGTGCTTCATACTCGATCCCATTATTAGTCATGGAAAATTTGAAGCATAGTGCGTACTCGACGATGACTCCCTCAGAGCTGACTAAGACTAATCCCACATCTGCTCCAATGGAGTTGGACGAACCATCCACGTACAGAGCCCAAAAATCTTCAAAAAGGTTGGCACTCTCTTTGGGGAGGCTCGATTGCGACAGCAGAGTGCCAGTCTCATTCTGTTCAAGCTTGGCTTCAACTGGAATGGTATATTCTACTATAAAATATGTCAATATCTGGACTTTGATCGATGGTCGGGGTCGATAGTTGATGTCAAATTTCATGAGCTCGATTGTCCATTTTGTGATTCTTCTGGAAGCATCCATTCGATGAAGGACTGCTTTTATTGGTTGATCCGTGAGGACCGTTATGGTGTACCCTTGAAAGTAAGGTCGAAGTCTCCTGGTAGCAATTAGAAGAGAGTAAGTCAATTTTTCTAGCTTAAAGTAACTGGTCTCTGCATCCCTCAAAATCCAACTTATGTAGTAGATCGATCGCTACATCTTCACTTCCTCCTTGATCAGGACTACTGCCAAGACCGTCGGAGAGACTGCTAGGTACAAAAATAATTCTTCTCCGAGTTTGAGCTTTGCCAATAGTGGAGGTGAGCTGAGGTAGTTTTTAAGCTCGTCAAATGTCCGTTGGCACTCCGTCGTCCAGCAGAAGTTCTTTGATTACCTAAGAACTTGGAAGAAGGGCATGCATCGCTCAGTCAATCTCGAGATGAAGCGATTTAGGGATGCCACTTTTTTAGTCAGATGCTGAACTTCTTTGATTATTTTTGGAGCAATCATCTTCTGAATGGTTCGAATTTTCTCTGGATTTGCTTCAATCCCGCATCTTGACACCATAAACCCCAAAAACTTTTCAGAGGTCACACCAAAGGCGCACTTGGTTGGGTTCAGTTTGATCTTATGCTTCTTGAGTATGCTGAAGGTCTCTTTGAGATCGACGAGGTGGTCTATAGAAGCTCAACTTTTGACGAGCATGTCATCCACGTACACCTCCATGTTGCGGCCGATCTCCTTCTTGAAGATCTTGTTGATCAGGTGCTGGTACGTTGCTCCTATATTTTTGAGTCCAAAGGGCATAATCCTGTAATAATAAAGACCACGGTCAATAACAAAAGCAGTTTTCTCCTCATCCTTCGATGCCAGTTATAATCGGAGAAGGCATCCACGAAGGTGAGGAGCTCATGGCCCGAGGTTGCGTCTACCAGTTAATCAATCCTGGGTAGAGGATAGCTATCTTTTGGGTAGGCTTTGTTTAGCATTTTGAAGTCTATACACATCCTCCACTTATTGTTTGCTTTTTCTACGAGGATCACGTTTGAGATCTAGGTCAGATAGTTAATTTTCTAGATAAATCTAGCTTTGAGGAGCTTGCCTATTTCTTCTGCGATTGCTTTCTGCCTCTCCGGGGCATGGTTGCGCATCTTCTCTTTTATCGACTGATACTTTGGATCAACGACCAGTCAATGATCCATGACCTCGGCATCAATTTCTGGCATATCCGCTGGGGCTCGGGTGAAGACGTTCGTGTTCTTCCTGAGTAAGATGATGAGTTGCTCCTGAATCTCATCCCCCAAGTTGGAGCCGATATGCACTGCATACTCCACATTTTCGTCATTTAAGGGCATAGATATGAGGTCCTCCATAGGCTCGCCCCGCTCCTCGATGAGGTCATCGCGGACATCCAGTCCATCAATAGGATAAGGGTCGGACTATTCTTCCTTATGCAAGATAATTGAATAGCAGTGCCTTGCCAGAGCTTGATCTTCACTGATCTCTCCGATCCCGTGACTTGTCGAAAACTTCATCTTCAAATAATAAGTTGATACCACTGTCCGAACTGCATTTAGATCAGGTCGGTCGAATAGCATTATAGGCACATGGAGCCTTTACGCCTAAAAAATTAATCTGTGCCTTAGCCAGTTTCGGGCGTTGTCCTGCAGTCATAGCCAAGATCATTATGCCCTCAACTGGTACAGTATCATCAGTAAAGTCTACCAACGAGGAGTTCATCGGTCCTAAGTGGTTATTGAGTAAGAACATTTTTGAGAAAGCATCATAAAATAAAACATCAGTCGAGCTTCCATTATCTACCAAAACATGGCATACATCATAGTCGGCAATGTTTAAAGAGATTACAACTACGTTATTATGCAGAAACTGGACCCCCTGAGCATCTGCCTCAGTGAAGGTTATGGGTTCTTCAGTCCTCCATCTCTTCACTGATCCCTCGGATCTGCTAGCCTCTCCTCGTCGAAGTCCCCTCCAGATAGTGTTGATGATGTCGAGAGGCGGCCGAACTCCTTATTGATCCTCCTCCTTGGTGGTTTAGGCTGCGGCAATGCCCTCGGTTGATCTTTCCATCCTTCAGGCCATCGCCGCAGGAATTGATTAACTCTGCCTCGTCTGATGAGCTCCTCAATCTCATCTTAGAGTTGAATACAGTCCTCAGTGTCGTGACCATTGTCACGATGATAAAGGTAAAATTTGTTAGGATTACGCTTGCTGAGGTGAGTACACATCTTTTTCAGTCTTGATAGTTGCTCCCTGATTTCCATCAGCACTTAAGTTTTTGGAGCATTAAGAGAGGTATAGTTATGAAATCTTCAGAGAGGAGAACCTCGCCGCATGCTTCTATCGGGGCTTCCCTACCTCTAAGCTCGGAGAGGAGTTTAGGCTCGCTTGCGCTCAGAGAAAGTTTGGAAGCGCAGTCGAGCTTCACTGAGCTTTTCTTCCTCGGTGGGCCTGTTCGGCTTGCCGATTCATCGCTCACCAAAGGCTTCATCGTCCTTAGCCTTGAAGGCCTCTTTAACTCGGGCATAACCTTCAATCTGAGCTAACATATCGGTAAAGTTTTGGGGTACTTCTTTCCTAGGGAGAATAGTAAATCATTCTTCTGAAGGCCGTCCTTGAGTGCGGCCATGATGATTGATTGATCCAGATTTTGGACCTCCAATGCAGCAGCATTAAATCGGGTGACATAAGCCAGGATGGATTCTTCCTTCTTCTACTTGATGGTCATCAGAAAATTCGAACCTCGACATGGACGTCAGCTACTGACGAAGTGAGCCATGAACTGATGGCTCATCTGATTAAAGAAAAAGATGGTACCTGACTTAAGTGTCGAGTATCAATTTTTGGCGGCTCCCTTGAGGGTGGACAAGAAAGTCCGACACAAAATAGCGTCTGACGCACCATGGAGCAACATCATTATTCGAAAAGCCTCCAGATGGTCAATCAAATCGATAGTCCCATCGTAACTCTCAAACTCTAGGAGCTTGAAGTTTGGCAAAATTGGTTCCTGCATAATCCTCTGAGAAAAAGGAGGATCAGTGCAAATATCATTACCGTGTGAGGAGAAAGTATGACGGAGCTCTTCAATTCGTTGGCTCATTTCTAGGAGCCTTTGATCCAAGAGATCTTCACGATCGTTGATCTCTAGGATTTTCTGGTGGAACGGGCATGAAGCTTCCCCTGGGTTGAGTCATGGTTCGAGCAAGGCCCCTCCATCCTCTGCTTTCTCTTTCTGGAGATCAAAGGTCGAATAGCCTAAGTCGGCCATTTTCATACCGGATCATGGGGCTCTGGAGAAGCCTGCTCTGGCCGAACCAGTATTGGGGCCTATCGATGTATGACCTGCATCACCTTCATGAGACTGTGAACCTGCTGGACCAGCAGGTTGAACTGCTCCGCATCCACCATGGCTATAGGTGGAGCTTGAGTTATCAAAATTGAAGCGGGAGAAGATAGGTCTGAATAGGATCTAACTACAGAGGCCGTCGATCATCGGATCGAAGCTTTCCTGGAAGGTATTTTTTTTGAAAAAGAACTCTAAAGAGGAAGAAGAGAGATCGCTGGTAAGCACTCCTTTAAGAACAAGAAAACCTCAGAAATAGAGACCCTTCCTCTAGCACCAATTCTGTTGGTATAAAATCGGATTGATACCGAATCGAGTTGGAGTTGAGAAAGACGAGATCGCCTCCGATGACCTACAAAATAAAGTTCCATCCGAAGTCGGTGGTGGTGGCTCCGGTAGGACCCTCCGACGATCAAGTCAGCTCTTCTGACCAACAAAAATGAAGTGCTCAGAAAAGAGTTCGGCAGAATTTTGGGAAGGAGAAGAGAGTTTAGAGAAAACATATTTGGAGGATCTCTTTTTTATAGACGGAGCTTGTAGCGGATTGATAGTGATAGCTATAGCCGTCTAGTAGCGGACCGCTCGAGGCCTGATGGAGTCTATCATAGAGAAGGGTGCCGCCTATAGCAGACTGATGGTGATAGCCATCGCCGCTCGATAGCGGATCGCTGTCGCCTGTAGCATACTAATAGTGACGGTCGCAGTCGTCCGATACTGAGCCGCTTGGGGTCGCATGGAAGGTTGAAGAGCTTTGATGTATGTCAATTCCAGAGGAGTTCGGACTCCTAAAGAAAATATAGCTAGAGGGGATCATTCGAGAGGAACACTAGCTGAAGGAGGAGTCTGTGAGGAGTTTGGCTCCTGTAGAGATTCGACTGAAGGAGAGATCCGAAAGGAGTTCGGCTCCTAGAGAAATTCGACTAAATGAGAGATTCGAAAGAAGTTCGGCTCCTGAAGGAGTCTAGATGGAGTTCGAAAGGAGTTTGGCTCCTGGAGGAACTTGACTGAAGAAAAAATTCGGAAGGAGTTTGGCTCCTAGAGGAGTCCGACTCAAGGAAAGATCCAGAAGAAATTCGACTCTTGTAGAGGTCCGACTGAAGGAGTCCAGAAGAAGTTTGGCTCCTGTAGAAATTCGACTGAAGGAGAGATTCGGAAGGAGTTTGACTCCTGTAGAAATTCGACTGAAGGAGAAATTCAGAAGGAGTTTAGCTCCTGTAGAAATCTGACTGAAGAAGAGATCCGGAAGGAGTTTGGCTCCTGTAGAAGTCCGACTGAAGGAGAGATCCGAAAGGAGTTCAGCTCCTATAAAAGTCCGACTGAAGGAGAAGTCCGAAAGAAGTTCGGCTGCTATAGAAATCTGATTGAAAGAGAGATCCAAAAGGAGTTCGACTCCTATAGAAGTCCGATAGATGGAGAGATTCGGAAGGAGTTCGGCTCCTGTAGAAATTCGATAGAAGAAGTCCGGAAGAAGTTTGGCTCCTGTAGAAATTCGACTGAAGGAGAGATCCAAAAGGAGTTCGACTTCTGTAGAAGTCTGACTGAAGGAGAAATTCGGAAGAAGTTCGGCTGTTGTAAAAATTTGACTGAAGGAGTCCAGAAGGAGTTTGGCTCCTATAAAAATTTGATTGAAGGAGTCCGAAAGAAGTTCGGCTCCCGTAGAAATTCGAAGAGATCCGAAAGGAGTTCGGCTCCTTTAGAAGTCCGACTGAATGAGGAGTTCGGAAAGAGTTTGGCTCCTATAGAAATCTGACTGAAGGAGAGATCCGGAAGGAGTTCGGCTTCTGTAGAAGTCCGACTGAAGGAGAGATCCGAAAGGAGTTCGACTTCTATAGAAGTCTGACTGAAGGAGAAGTTCAGAAGAAGTTCGGCTCCTATAGAAATTTGAGTGAATGAGAGATCCGGAAGAAGTTTGGCTTATGTAGAAATTTAACTGAAAGAGAGATCCGGAAGGAGTTCGACTCCTGTAGAAGTCTGACTGAAGGAGAAGTCCGGAAGGAGTTTGGCTCCTGTAGATATCCGACTGAAGGAGGAGTCCGAAAGGAGTTTGGCTCCTATAGAAATCCGATTGAAGAAGAAATTCAAAAGGAGTTCAGCTCCTGTAGAAATCCAACTGAAGGAGAGACTTGGAAGGAATTCAGCTCCTGTAGAAGTCCAACTGAAGGAGAGATCCAAAAAGAGTTCGACTGTGGTTCGATCACTGGAGGGGTTCGACCGTTGGAGGAAGAATTTTCGATTGAAGCTCTTCCATGATTGCCAGTTGCATTAGGCCAAGTATTAGATTGGACTTCGATGGGAGCGAAGTTTATCCCCAATAATAATAATATTTCATAATATAATATAATAACAAAGTATATGAAATAGATTAGATTATGGTTGATAAGATTTGGCTTCAAATCCAATCGAGTTCCCCACTGTCCAATTCGCCCAATCCGCATGGATCTCCACACAAAACAAAAATTCATGTCCACTTTTTGATCTATTTAGGGTTAAAAAATTACAAAAAAAGAAAAAATCTATTAATATAGATGGGATAAGAGTGGAGTCGAATTTATGTTTATTTTAGAGTATTTCTATTTATTTTCGTAGAGTTTTTATTTACTCTAGAGTATTTATGTTTATTCTACTTCCATTTATTTTAGATTATTTTTGTTTATTAAAAGATTTGTGTTTGGGCACGTTTATCCTATTCGAAGTTTATATTTATTCTACATAGTTCGTATTTATTAAGAAAAGACAAAAAATGACATATTCCATAGGAATCAAAATCACAATATCCTTGAATATATTTGGTTCTAGATTAGTATCAGAATTAGAACTGGAATAAAATTTAAATAATTTAGAAGAATGGTAGAGATTGGATTTTGAGAAATTGAAGCATTCCTATTTCTCCCGATATCGGAAGACTTCCCTAACTAAATGGTGCGAATAGGAGTCCTTCCCTTATTCTCAATCCTATTCTAGAGCCAACTCTCCTAAATCAAATATGCTCTAAGTATATTAGATATGGTTTATATTTTTCAACCCTAATTACAAGTAAGTTTGGCATGAGTTAAAGATAAATGTTTTTGAGTTCCAACTTTGACCCAATCTGGACCCAACGGTCCACCTTCCCTGAACAGAGTTAAATATAAATGTCACACCAACTACCATATTTGACCAATTTACTACGAGATATCATAAGCACGGCAGATTCATGCATCCAGGTCAGTCTAGTAAGCACTATTATCTTCCCAAGATCCATATGCCCGAAACTTCTCAAAATATTGAACCATCAGCAGGTCCGCCATTGCAATTATATTATCAGCTAAACAGCCACCAAAGTGGGTTGGATATGACGTGGCAAAAAATATCCGGGCACTATTTGTTTACCTGTGTATTTTCACATCATCTTAATTGTCGGACAACCCATTCCAGTGATTAACAGCGCTCGCCAAGCAGTGGGGGAATAACTGAAGAATCATTTAAGACGCGATGCAAAAGAAATTGGCAGTGGGAACCGTGTTGATCCCGCTGTTACGAAATTGATGCATGGTGTTGGCTGTCAGGAGACAAGATAACGTCTTGCTTGCAAAAGCCCAAACAGACCTGTGTACGTTCCGCTGCACAATCCCCTCGATGAAAGACCCAGAGAGTGAGCATTGGCAGTTAATGTAAATGCAAATAGAACCGGATGGCATAAACTCTAAACTCAACATTGCAGGTTAGCACTAAGCAACAAAAAGGTTTGAAGACTTGAACAGAATTTAATGGCGCAAGGGATGAATAAAGAAACATGACAGTCGACAAACAAAACGGCAAGCAAATCGTCTTGGCTAAAATCTTGCGGTATCTTTGAAGGTGTGCTCTTCTCCAGCTCCAGTAATTGGCCAGCAATGTAAGCGTCGCTTAGGGGGTGAAATATTAGCCTGGGGCTTCTACGAGACAAACAAGAATAAAAGAGCAAAAAGCCATAGCAGTGTACACCTAGAAAAAGATTGGCAGTTCTGCAGTTACACCAAGTGGAAAAGGGACGACATGTTTGCTCATGCCAGGCATCAATCGTCATTAAACACGCTTCAAAGAATCTCCAATTGCACCTGAGAGTTTTTTTTTTTTTTTTTTTTTTTTGACATTCTCAGAAAAAGGATTGCGTTTTGTTGACAAAATGTATCACCTGTGAGGGGATTGGGATCATGAAAAAAAACAAAATATAAACCATTCAGAATCGGACCAAAGGCCCCTTCCAAAACAAAAGACCCAAATAAACTTCATGGCGCTGCCCCACAATATCCATGACCTCTCTCCATTTGACCTGCAGCCTGCAGCTGACAATGAGATGATTGTAGGTATAATGCATTAACGAATGCAGGCATGCTGAATCTTTGTGTGTGCGTGTGTGCGTGTGTGTGTGTGTGAGAGAGAGAGAGAGAGAGAGAGGAATGCGGGCATGCTAGAAACGTGCAAATATAAAACATACCAAACATTAGGTAGCACATCACTTTGGGTAGAGAATCTCATAATGGCCAGGCCGGTATAGCAGGGTTACAAAAGGTGTCACTGGATAACCCGTGTTGGCTTCACTACTCTGGGCAGCGCCGTCCTGAGGTGAATTGTCACCAGGAACAAAATCATGATGGTTTATGCTCAGAGTACCCGAGTCACACGAGCTCCTATCAAGGTACACCACACGTATCGGCACACCTAATGCATCAGATAGGGCAGTGATGTGCACATGGTCGCTTTCTTCTCCCATTGGCTCCACTGAAGCCTTGCAGAACTGCAACTCACACAGCAGAGTGAGCCATATTAGTACACCATGAAGGAAGAAATTTTACTTGCTCAATTTTAGCTACCAACGGACATGGTTTTCTACCAAATGTCTTCCAGAATAGCAAGTAGATAAAAAGATACCAATAAGTAGTAAGCTAGAGACCAGACTGAGTGCAAGATTCCCACTTCCAAGCACTATACTAACATTGAATGTGGTGGATTCACGTCCAAATACCATCAGAATGACCCCTGGGCAGCAAGCCCTTCCCCACCTTAAAACTTTTCATTTTGCAATGTACATCAGGTTGAAGACCACAAGGCGGGCACCCAGGTGACAACTCTTGGCATCTCCACTTTCTTGACACAACATGGGAACAAGGCAAGATATGTTTCTTCACAACCATATGCCTCAACGTGTGGGGAAATAACCGAGACCAGCTAGTATGTTTTCCAAGTGAACAACTGTTAAGGTAATAAATCAGGGTTCTGCCACCTGAGAGGGGACTGATTGACCTCAAGAATATCTGGCATACTAGCATTGAGAATCGACCCATGTATACTTTGATTGTGTTAGATGTGTGCCCTAAAAGCCAGATTGGCTATTACTTATAATACACTTCTAAGAGTAATTTTGTAATTTTGATAATAAATTAATAAATGAATTATTTTTTATCACAGTATGTATTTAAAAGTATCTGCGATACATCCTTTGAGTTAATCATAATAATAATTCATATTTTCAAGAGTTGAAAATTTAAGATATGAATTTTGATAATTAACTCATAAAATGCTCTCGACCGTAGGATCATCACGAGGATGGTGATCGATCTGAAAGGTTGGTGTACGATCACTTTCTTAGGATAGACGTGTCTTGAGTCTACGGTATGAAGACACCAGAGTGAGAGTACAGATACTTATTAGAGAATGAGGGCACTGAGCGTGACCATCTCAAGTAGTCATAAGGAAGTCTACCTTCTCATCGATAACTAACTCGATGCTGCAGTGGTGTGTATGGTTCTTTAACTTGAAGTGCATCAACAGTTCATCTTGAGGATGTTATAGTTTGACTACACCATAACTCGGTCTCCTAGCCATTCGGAATCCTGAGGTGTATGTTGGCTATAGCATGTTCATTATAGAAATTGGATTGCACCAATAAAGGGATCTATCTACCTCAGTAGATGAGTAGCCCTATGATAATCATGAGATTGAGTCCTTAAGCCCATGACCATGGCAGAGTGAAGATGATAAAAAGAGTTTCTATTAGGGTTTCACATTGGACTCGAATCGAATGATTAATTCATGTGACGGACATTAGGTTTGATGAGTTCACCTTAATCCTAATCCTGTCGGGGCTCAAGATAGAAGAACCCGATCACACAGGTAACTGCACCGAGAGATTTGCTTTCAGTTTTAATGGGTTGCCACCATATACTGCTAGGTGTCACTGGTAGATTTTGGAAGCAATTAGAATGATTTTGATGATCAATCATTTTAATTGTATGAATCAGAAAGTTTTAGTCCATCAAAAGATGTTTCAATGATGTCGATGATGGAGATCGCAATATATCTCATTATCATATAAAATTGAACATATCTAGTCACACAAACAAGGGTTTGGGTCTGGATGTCATCAATTAAGCTAACCCAGTTCGATTGATTTGGATTAAATCCAATCAGGTTCAAGGTAATCGTGCTAGCACACGATTGAGCCTGACTTTCTCCTGAAATCTTTCTAATTCGTCGCAACCAAATTAAATTTGATTTGACTCATTCTTGTATTTTGAATGAGTTTATTTTCATCTGACTGGAACAAGTCTATGTTAGATTAATTATAGAAATTAAATCCATTCATAGTCAAATTAGACTAGGGTCAAAAGTTGATCTGTTTGAGAGAATTAAGGATCACCTGAGAAAATTCTCTAGAAATCATTTTGATCTGATTTTTGGATATGTGATAGAGCACAAATTATGCATTGGATGTACCAAATTTCATAATTTTTGGAGGTGTCTAGACTGAGTTATGATAGAGTTTGATTCGGATCAAACTCTTGAGGAAAGAGTCCTACGCGCAGTGGACTCTTCCTTATCTACTCATGCCGCCACCTTCCGGATTAATTTTTGGTGTCAAAATCATATGGGATCTAGGGATTTTCGTGGAGATCAAGTCTAGGAGTCCCAATGATCGAAAAAATGAGGATTTTGATCAAAGAGGAACTCTAACTTTGTGCTATACTTTTGTATAAGAACCCTTGCACCAAGGCTCTTCATAGAGAAATATTTTTCATACCCAAAGGCTGCCGTTCCAGATATCCCATGCCCCCTCTATCTTCTCTCCCTCTCTTATACCAGTTGAAGAAAAAATTCTGTTTTCCACCATAGGATCGTGCAGATTTGATTAGATCTGGTATCAGAGCTAGTTTGCAATCCTGGGACCTGTGGGTTATGGAAGGAGCCACGCACGCACCTGGCCTCTACCGGTATCCACTCAGGAAGGATTTGGACGTCTTCTCCTCGCAAATCTTTCCTCCAAAGATCAGATCTGAATCTGATCTGGAAGTCCTTCAAAAAATTTCTAAAGGCAGCGTGTCCGTCTCACGAACACCGTCGCTTAGATACTGAACTCTTCACAAATTCGATTAAATCTTCTCATATTTGTGCCTAACTTTTTAGGCATGTAAAAGAGAGGGAGAGAGAGAATAGAGGGGGCGTGGGATATCTGGTACGACAGCCTTTGGGTATGAAAAATATTTCTTCATGAAGATGTGATTAGATCTAAGGTCTTCCACCATTGTAGATGTGCGGGCCCTTCCCGAAGTTGATTGTTCTTGGTTGGACGCAGTGGTTCAGTTGCATCGGAAAGACGCAACCATATCTATTAGGCATTGGATGCTATGGATTGGAGGATGGATTGGACTCAATATTCTGAATATGGTTAGGGATCCAATCTGTGCAAATGATGAGTCTAACTTAACTAAGGAGTGGATCAATATTCCGGATACGGTGAGATTCATGAATTAGAGATCAGGTTAAGATGCACTATAATTAGAGAATCATTGGACAAGAGTTGTCCACTCATCAGTTGACCCATCATCAATAACTGTTAGGTGAAGTAGTGAGTCAGTTGGTGGGACCGCACCATCTACTAAAAATCAATAATCGCAGAGAGTTTTGCATCTCCACCAAGAAAGTGTAGAGATCCGAGTAAATAGTGGGAGCCTAATTTGTTTAAAAATGAAATGCCTAAACAAATTGGTTAAGTCTAATTACAAAATCTAACTAAAAACTTTGACTCTCTACAGAAAAATATCTACGTCCAACCCACTAGCCCGTATTCTGAACACCCATAGACTGACCGAACCCAACTACAAGGATTGACTCCGAAACTTCAAAATTGTTTTGGATTCCGAGAAGTTGACTCATGTGTTGGAACAGGATCCTCCCACCTTATCAGTCCATCCATCCGCTGATCAGAAAGCGTCTCTCGAGAAGTGGATGGATGAAGATAACAAAGCCAGGTATTACATATTGCGCTCGATGTCTGATGAGCTTCAGCGCCAACATTAAGACATTAAGACATTCAGTGCAAGAATTGTTTGGTGAACAGAGTCGCACAGCCAAAAATCAAGTCACTAAAAAACTATTTAAGGTTCAAATGTGTGATGGACAGTCGGTCCAAGATCATTATCTGATGATGATCAAGAACTTAGAAGAGCTTGAGAAGCTCGGTATCAAGTTAGATCAAGATCTATAGACTGACATAATTCTGCAGTCCTTGACTGATACGTATGGACAGTTCATCATGAACTACTATATGCATAAACTTCAAAATATCTTAGCTGAGCTCATGAATATACTGGTTACTGCTGAGCTTTCTATGAAAGATTCTAAAGGCTCAATACTTGCTGTGGAGCAGACTTCTTTCAAGAGAGTCTTTTGGAAAGAAAAAGAAGTCCGTGAAAAAGCAGAAGATGAATGATGGAAAGAAGGCAGAGCCGAAGAAGAAGGCCGCTGACAAAGAAAAATATTTCCATTATAACACTGACGGCCATTGGAAGTGGAACTGCCCTCTTCACCTGGCTAGTCTGAAGAACAAGATAGGTCCTTCTGAAGGTATGTTCGGTATAGAATCTAATCTTATGGTTTCTTCTGCATCCAGTTGGATGCTTTACTCTGGTTCTAGTGCTCACTTGTGTACTTCTATGCAGGATCTTGAGGATAGCAGGAGGCTGAGGGATGGTGAAATGATCCTACGCATCGAGAATGAAGCAAGAGTTGCTGCTGTGGCCGTGGGAACCTACCCTCTGTAATTACCGTCAGAATTAGACTTAGTACTTAGGAACTATTTTTATGTGCCTGCAGCAAGCAAAAATTTGATTTCTATTTCATGTTTAGCTCAGGAAGGCTATATAATTATTTTTCTTAAGGACTATGTAATATTCTTTATGAAAGAAATACAATTGCAAGTAGTTTCCTTATAAATGGTCTCTATTAGTTACATATTAATGTTTCTATTTTTAATATCGAGCAAAACGTAAATGCCATAGGATCAAAGTGACCTAGGGATAGTCTAAACGATAGGTATCTTTGGCACCTTAGGCTAGGTCATATAGCTGAAGACAGGATTAACAAATTGAAGAAATTCGGACTATTGAGTCCATTAACTTTCGAGTCATATCCGATTTGTAAATCATGCCTTCATGGCAAAATGACCAAGCTTCCTTTTGTAAAACATGGAGAAAGGGCCACAGACCTACTTGTCCTAGTACATACTGATGTATGTGATCCATTTAATGTGCCAGCCAAGGGTAATTACATCTACTTCGTCACCTTTACCGATGATTTGTCGCAATACGGGTATGTGTATTTGATGCGACACAAGTCTGAAGCTTTTGAAAGGTTCAAGAAATTCAAACTCGAATTAGAAAAATAAACAAAAAAATCCATTAAGCTTCTTCGATCAAATCGAGGAGACGAATACCTTAGTCGAAAATTCCTAAACTATCTTAAGAATAATGGCATAGTCTCTCAATGGACTCCAGCCTCAACTCAACGAGATTTCAGAATGGAGAAACCGAACCCTATTAGATATGGTTCGATCTATGATGAGCTTCACAGACCTTCCGAGTTTCTTTGGGAACATAATTTGTTGACCGCTATATATCTACTAAATAGGGTTCCATCTAAAACCATTCCTATCACACAGTATGAGATATGGCATGGTAAGAAACCAAATCTGAGTCATCTCAGAATTTGGAGTTGTCCGGTCCATGTCAAAAGACAACAAACGGATAAATTAGAGTCTAGGTCCTTTAGAGCTCGGTTCATAGGATATCCTAAAGAGTCATTAGGATATTATTTCTATCTTCCGAAAGATCACAATGTGATTCTGAGTCGACACACCATCTTTCTTGAAAAATAGTTTATTCAAGATGGTGGCATCGAAAAACATATTAGGCTCGAGGAAAAAGTCTCTTAAGAGCCACGAGCCAAGGAACCTATGGAACTAAATCAGATTGAGCCAATCCAATCACTACCTCATCCATCTCGTAGATCAAAAAAAATTTTCCATCCTCCTAAAAAGTACTTAAGTACTATTTCAGAGAACGTAGAGGAAATGTTCTTCATAGGAAAAAAGGTTCATGGTGATGATCCCAAAACCTATGATGAGGCGATATCAGATATTAACTCTGAGAAATGGTTAGAGGTAATGAAGCCAGAGATTGACTCAATGCACTTGAACCAAGTTTGGACCTTGGTAGATCCACCTGAAGGTATGGTACTTATTGGGTGTAAATGGATCTTCAAAAAAAAGATAGGTGCCGATGGAAATGTAGAAACATTCAAAGGCTCATAGCGAAAGGATATAATTAGCATGAAGGCATTGACTATCAGGATACTTTTTTCTCAGTAGCCATGTTTAAATCCATCCGCACATTTGTTATTGCAGCCTATTTCGATTATGAAATTTGACAGATAGACGTGAAAACGACGTTCTTAAATGGATATCTTGAAGAAGATATCTATATGGAATAGCCGCTAGGTTTCACATCTAGTGATACTAATTACAAGATCTACAAGCTGCAAAGGTCTATATATGGATTTAAGCAAGCATCTCCGAGCTGGAATGCTCGTTTCAATGATGTGATCAAATCGTTTGGACTCATCAAGAACGAGGAGCCCTGTATTTTCAAAAAGGTCAGTGGGAGCGCTGTTGTCTTTCTCGTACTGTACGTGGATGACAACCTCCTTATTGGGAATGATATTCACATGTTAACCACAGTTAAAATATGGTTGTCTAAAAAATTCTCCATGAAAGACCTAGGAGAGGCATCCTTTATTCTGAAAATTAAGGTCCATAGAGATGGACCAAATAGGATGCTGGGTCTCTCACAGAAGATGTACATAGAGGAAGTGTTAAAGAGGTTTAACATGAAAAACTCCAAGAGGGGATTGGTGCCCTTCAAACATGGCGTTCATCTCTCCAAGAAAATGTGTTCCAACACACCTGAGGAGATTGAACGCATGAGCAAGATCCTTTATGCTTCAGCAATAGGGAGCCTTATGTATGCCATGCTATATACACGACCTGATATTGCCTATGCTATGAGTGTCACAAGCAGGTATCAGTCAAATTCAGGCGAAGAGCACTGGACTTCTATGAAATGTATCCTTAAGTACTTGAGAAGGACTAAGGATATATTTCTAGTCTTTGGTAACGGAGAACTCCAGGTCCAGGGATATACAGACTCGAATTTTATGTCCGATATAGATGATCGAAAATCGACATTTGAAAGTCTGTTTATTCGTAATGGTGTTGTCAGTTAGAAAAGTTCCAAGCAGACGGTGATAGCAGATTCCAACATGAAAGCAGAGTACATCGCTGCATCGAAAACTGCAAAGAAGATATTCTGGTATAAGAAGTTCACCGCAGAGCTCGAAATGATGCCATCAGATGCCGTCCCTCAGTATTGCGATAACAATGACGCTATAGCCCTAGCTAAGGAGCCGAAGTCTCACCAGAAATCCAAGCACATCGAACGGCGATACCACCTCATTTGCGATTACCTCGAGAAGGGATACGTTGAGGTTAAGAAAGTCGACACTGCAGATAATGCGGTTGATCCACTGATAAAGTCATTGAGCCAGCAGAAGATCGAAGCCCATCTTGAAAAGATGGGACTTAGATTTGTAGCCAATTGGCTTTAAGTTAAGTGAAAGTTTGTTAGATGTGTGCCTTAGAAGCCAGATTGGCTGTCATTTGTAATACACTTCTAAGAGCAATTTTATAATTTTGATTATAAATTAATAAATGGATTATTTTTCTATCACAGTGAGTATTTAAAAGTGTCTGTGATACATCCTTTGAGTTAATCGTAATGACAATTCATATTTTCAAAAGTTGAAAATTTAAGATATAAATTTTCATAATTAACTCATAAAATGCTCCCGACCGTAGGATCATCATGAGGATGGTGATCGATCCGAAAGGTTGGTGTACGATCACTTTCTTAAGATAGACGTATCTTGAGTCTATGGTATGGAGACATCGAAGCGAGAGTACAGATACTTATTAGAGAATGAGAGCACTGAGCGTGACCACCTCGAGTAGTCATAAGTCTACCTTCTCGTCGATGATTGACTCGATGCTGCAGTGGTGTGCATGGTTCTTTGACCTGAGGTGCATCGGCAGTTCACCTTACGGGTGTTATAATTTGACTACACCATAACTCGATCTCCTAGCCATTCGGAACCCTAAGGTGTATGTTGGCTATAATATGTTCATTGTAGGAATTGGATTGCACCAATAAAGGAATCTATCTACCTCGGTAGATGAGTAACCCTATGATAATCATGAGATTGAGTCCTTAATCCCATGGCCATGGCAGAGTAAAGATGATAGAAAGAGTTTCTATTAGGATTTCACATTAGACTAGAATCGAATAATTAATTCATGTGACGGACATTGGATTTGACGAGTTCATCTTAACCCTAATTCTGTCGGGGCTCAAGATAGAAAAACTCAATCACACAGGTAACTGCATCGAGAGGTTCGCTTTCAGTTCTGATGGGTTGGCACCATATACTGATAGATGTCACTGGTGGATTTTGGGTACAATTAGAATGATTTTGATGATCAATCATTCTAATTGTATGAATCAGAAAAATTCTAGTCTATTGAAAGATATTTCAATGATGTCGATGATGGAGATCGCGACATATCTCATTACCATACAGAATTGAACCTAACTGGGTCACACAAACAAGGATTTGGGTCTAAATGTCATCAATTGAGCTAATCCAGTTCGATTGATTTGGATTAAATCCAATCAGGTTTAAGGTAATCGTGCTAGCACACGATTGAGCCTGACTTTCTTCTTTTGAAATCTTTCTGATTCGTTGCAACCAAGTCAAATTTGATTTAACTCATTCTTGTATTTTGAATGGGTTTATTTACATCTAACTGGAACAAGTCCAGATCAGATTAATTGTAGAAATTAAATTCATTCATAGTCAAATTGGACTAAGGTCAAAAATTGACCTATTTGATAGAATTTAGGGTCACCTGATGCTTCTAGAAAATTCTCTAGAAATTATTTTGATCTAATTTTTGGATATGTGATAGAGCACGAATTATACATTGGGTGTACCAAATTTCATGATTTTTGGAGGTGTCTAGATTGAGTTATGATAGAGTTTGATTCGGATCAAACTCTTGAGGGAAGAGTCCTAGGCGCAGTGGACTCTTCCTTGTTTACTCATGCCGCCACCTTCCAGATTGATTTTTGGTGTCAAAATCAAATAGGATCTAGGAATTTTTGTGAAAATCAAGTCCAAGAGTCCCAATAGTCAAAAAAATAAAAATTTTGGTCAAAGAGAAACTCTAACTTGGCACTATGCTTTTGTATAAGAACCCTTGCGCCAAGGCTCTTCATGTAGAAATATTTTTCATACCCAAAGGCTGCCATTCCAAATATCCCACGCCCCCTCTATCCTCTCTCTCCCTCTCTTTTACATGCCTAAAAAGTTAGGCACAAATCTGAGAAGAAGATCCAATCGAATTTGTGAAGAATTCAGCATCTACGCGACGGTGTTCGTGAGACGGACACGCTGCATTCAGAAATTTTTTGAAGGACTTCTAGATCAAATTCAGATCTGATCTTTGGAGAAAAGATTTACGAGGAGAAGACGTCCAGATCCTTTCCAAGTAGATATCGGTAGAGGCCAGGTGCACGCGTGGCTCCTTCCAGAACCTCAGAAAACATCAGGATCATCGCAGGGTAATTAGATTACCCAAATAAGGTATGAAATTAAATCTAATTTAATTTTTGTTTTAATTTTCAATATCAGATCACCATGATCAGATCTGAAAACTCTTAGATCTGATCGGATTATTTAAAAATTTTTAGAAAAATCTATCTTATCTCCGCACGATCCTACGGCGGAAAACAGGATTTTTCCTTTAGATTAGCCCCAAAAGAATGTTCAAGTGATGCATAAAACTTCCCTAAGAAGCAATCATACTGCCATGTACCCATTTGGAATTAAGTAGCCTCCTCCCATGGTGATGTCACCTAACTATATGATTATATGAAAGCACGGATTCAAATAACTTGCCATAAACTTTCAGATTAACTTTAGTCAAAGACAATAATAACCAACAAGAAAAGAAACTTTAGCAAAGACAAGATTAATGGATAGGCAGCCTAAAACTAGACCAGGAATCCTGACGAACCTGATCCACGGTTGAATTTGTTAAGCCTACAATGAATGGTTCAAAAAACGCAGCTCGTTTGCGTATCTCACCAGAAGTGACAAATCTGAAGAACATTACAACTGACCAGCAATTTAAGTTAGAGGGCAAAAGCAATGGTGGTAAAAGAAGAGCAGTTTAATGATATGAATCATGTTTCTCACCATAATCAGAAATCATCTGATCACGGCTCCTTTGCAAGAGTTCTTCATGGCTGAAAATAAAAATAAGCACATATTTCCCTGGATAAGCAAAAGCATTTGCTGGAAATATAGCAGGGAGTGAATTTTGCAGCCATACAATAACTCCCCACCCCCCTTTTTTTAGTTTAAGATATGATCAAAACTCTTGATATATTACCAAATAGTACCACAAACAGATGAGGATAATCAGTGAAGGTCATCTACCTTATCAAAGTTTCATTTCCTTGCACAACACTTTCCAGCTGCTCAACAAATACCTGACTCATACTTGGAGCTATCAGATATAAAGAATTACATACATCTATGCATATGTACATCCACATATTATTAAACAAAATAAGACAATTTTGAGGCACAATGTGCATCAAAACATTGAGTGGAGAAGGACAGTGTTCAAAAAATCAAGACAGAATTTACAAGATCTTGCATTCATGTGAGATTCTTAAAAAACAGCAGATGGTTAAATTGGTTCCAAGGAACCAAGAAAACATTTGATAATGCCAAAAGATATGAAGTAGCTAGAAGTTCGTATATAGAGTAAAAGATGTTTTATCACCGGTGCAACGCGTGACTTCATGATGACAGGCGCATGGATCATTTTAGTTCTCGATCTTGTTCATTTGGATACATGCTCAAAAGAGATTCAGTAATTCATAGTTAATTATCCAATAATGAGAATTGACTTATAAGAAATTTTGCATGCTTTTCTATTTTAACTAGAAAATATATTCTCTGAGATCACCAATGTTGCTCTAGGAGCCCACAAAAATGCAGCTCGCTCATGACAATTCGGAGATATTAAGAAACTTAATCTTGAAGATGCTAAAACTGGTGCAACCATGCATGTTAGTGTTTTTGGGGACTCCCATCCATTGTTCGTTCACAATTGCAAGCACCAAGTATTATATTCTTCAAGCTCACTAACCACAATGTATGATAATTAGATAATGAGGCATAATTGAGTAAAAAATAGGTGATATATGCTAAACAAGAAAACATAAAAACTATAATGTTGTTCGATTGTTTTCTTCATGTTTTTAAATTATAGATTGAAGGAAACTACAAACATGTTAAGAGTCATATTACTATAATGATTTGACAAACATGGGGCGTTAACTTCAGTCTGAAGAGTTAATTATCTTTGAATACTTAACCCCTTCAAGTTCCACTTATTGATATTCCATGTCACTTTACTAATCTAGCAAATATTTGGTGGTGAATATGAATGGCTGGACTAGATGATAAGTATCCTTTTTTCTATAGCAATAGATTAATGGGAACTGTTCAGTGCACCAATAAGCATAAGAATCTAAATAAAGAGAAGAGATTGTTGGGGGGGGTTGACACAGTGGGTTGGGAATTATAGATCTATTAGATACATGTCACATTTTATCAGCCTTGAAAGTCCTCCACCACCCCCCCTTTCTCCTTTTTCCTCTTCATTTTTTCCTCGTTAGCTTTTCCCTTCTTTTGTTGTCTATTGGTGTGGTGATGAATTCTGAGAATAAACTGAGCAAATTCCACAATAAACATGGTATGAAGAACACAATTTTTGAACGGATATTATGCTTACTACAATTTAAAGTTGGGAGTTCCCTAATCTAATGTTCTACAAATATTTAAGGATGATGATATGTTTGCAGATCTCTTTGGAAAGAAATAAACAGGTTATAAGAACTGTGGAACACCCATAAATCCTGCAAGTGATAAAAGTTGCGTCAAAGACTTGTCTCATGGATGGAACCATTGATTATTACAAAAGAGCAGATACTGAAAATAATTAGAGATCTCATGGAAACCATCCAAGAAATGAGGATGAAAGAGGGGATCCAGTGGCCCAAAAGAATGAGGGGGTTCCACAAAATAGACCAAAAATCTCAAGCATCAGATCTTGTCACAGCAAGAGAGACCTACAACTGGTGGATCTTATGCCAATAAACAGAGGCTATTAAATCACCAATCATGTTGAGGAGTCCATGAAGGAATTATAAAAGGGATAAAAGAGACAGCCGATGCCTTAATTAGGCCTCCAAACTCATAAGAGGAAAAGAAGAACTCAGCTAGGTGCTGGTTACTCCCACTAGTGGTGTAAACGAGCTGAGCTTAGGCCAGCTTGAACATCAACATGTCTTGCTTGAGCTTCACTCAAGCTGGGATCATTGCCACTCAAGCTGGTTCTAGGCAAGAATGAAGTTGAAGACAAGATGAGAGATGGCACAGATCTGGTGAAAGTGCTTGCAAAATGCATCTACAGCAATGGAGTGACTGAGAAAGTGGGATTGTCAACAGAAACAAGAATGAGAGGATGATAAGCCAAGCAAAGGGGCTAGGACAAGCGAGTGTAGCAATGAAATTAGGAGGCATGTTTTTCTTCCCCTTTTTTCCTTTTCCTTTATTATTATTATTATTTTTTTTTTTTTTTTTTTTTGGTTGGGGTGAGGGGTGGGGGGGTTGGGGTTGGGGGTGAAGAGAAGGAATAGGCCTGTTGTGGTTTCAGATACCAACAAGTTTGGGCCCACACTATGAGGTTGGGACTTGCAGATACTTGAGTTATCTAATAACTAAGTAATATACCCCAGCCATTAGACATGACTTATTTTTATAACTAATCATATTTAGTTATTTCTTATACTATTTACAAAGATGTTAATGTCATTTTATAAGTAAATAACAACTATATATAACTTGATGAATATATTATGTAATATGAAGATAATTGTATATTCTTATCAAGTTTAATCGAGCTAAATATGAGCAAGTTAGGCATAGCTTGTGCTCAGATTATCTATATTTCAAGCTCAGTATCTTAACTTAAGCTTGGCTTATTTGCTAGCCAAGTGTACCCAATGGAGCTAATTTTTGAGCTAACAACAAGCTACTTATAAAGAGCTCACTTGTTTGACAGCCCTAACTCCAAGGAATTTTTTTCTTCCCATTAATTAGGTGCAACGAGAGGCTTGTTATTAGATACAATTCTTTCTTTACTTCTGACAGAGTTGAGTCACTTAAGTAGGTTAGGGCATGTTTGGTGTTGCTTAAAAAAGTCATTTGCATGAGTCCAAAATTTTGAAAAAATAAAGAATAAACTAAAAAGTACTTCTAAAAGAAAAAGTATTTGGTAATATCACTAAGAAGTGCTTCTACAAGAACTGAAAAGGTGCCTTTTGGGAGAAGCTACAAAAACTAGCTTCTAGCTTCTGCTTTGGTGATCTTGCTTCTCATCTTTTAAGTATGGTAAGCCCTTCCATAAAAAGTAGTCCTCCAATATATGATTACCAAACAACACATACATAAAAAAAACATTTTTATCATTTGAACTTAAATAAAAGTGATTTTTAAGAATTACCAGAACCATTCAGCGTTTTCCCAACAATTTGGGGTTGGCTAATTTTTAAGAATTGCCTTTTGAATAACAGCAATGCCACATACACAGTTAAAACTTCTTGAATAGGAAGAGTGGTTCTTTAAGTTAGCATTTGGCTTAACAAAGAGTCTTTATTTAAAGACTAGTTCCCAATGTAATGGAAAGTTCATGCTGAGAACAGCATTTTCTCCTTGTCTATTAGATATTTTTGTTGGTGAGTTGCCAGAAGCCAGCATTAGAGTGACTCCACAGTCAAATCAGACTAGAAAAGTTTGATGACATCTGAGTTCCTATAGACATCAATACTGAACCATATCAAATTGTATCCCCTACTCTCTGTTTGGTATGAAGGATGGATTGGAGGAAGGATGGATTGAGGAGGAAGGATGGAGGAGAGATTTATCCTCATGTGTGTTCAGTGAAACATCAAAGGATGGATGGAAATAATTTCCTCTATTTGGTATAGGAGGAATGAATGGAAAGATGGATGATATTTGTATGACATTTTTACTAAACTACTATTTGATAAAAAAAGTATTATTATTATCAACTTATAATACTTATTTATACTAAAAAAATAGGACAATATATAAACTTATAATCTTTATAATTTATAATAATATAAAAATATGAAAATATTTAATTTACTTTAGTAAATTATTTTATAAACTAATTATATTTAAAATAGTTTATTTATATATTAATTATAAATAACTAAAATTAATTTATAATTTAATTTAAATTTTTAATTAATTTTATATAAATAGTTAAATAAATATCGTAAATATAAATAGAAAAATATAAGACAATTCCAAATACTAAAATTAAAATATTAGTCATAAAATTTAATAGTATATGATTAATAGTATAGGTAAAATAAAATGCATGAATAAAATGAATGAGAAAATTAAGAAGTATTAGGGTTTTGTCAAAAAAATTAATGAGGGATAATTTAGTTAACATAGAAATCCACTATTCATATGCCCCATCCATTCTTTCTTGCATTCTTCGAATTTGGAAGGATACAAATTGGGCGAGGATGATGGGCAATTCCTCCTTTTCATCCATCATTTTCTAAGATTTTTTGAACTAAATGATGGATTGAGACCATCCAACCTTCCAACCTATCCATCCTCCCTCTCAGGACCCCAACCAAACAAACTGTTATTGTCTTTATTATCACTAAGAATGAGGAGATTTTAGTCTTCACTTCACAAGCCTTCTTGGGACCACCTTCTCCATTAAAACGTAGCACTCCACCCCCGCTACTAAATAATGAAAGGATTTGGAAGAAATATGTAAAATTGTTGAAGTTGAATTGTTTTTAAATTATTAAGCACAATAGGAAATTTGTTGTCAAAGTTAATCTACTTGCACTCACATCTAGGATTGTAGTTTGATGTCAAAGTTAAAAGCTGGGGCAATTTAAAAAATAACTGCACTGTTCTCTAGCAATTTAATTGAGATCCTTTGTCTAAACAAGTATATGGTTTGTCACTTATCAAAACATACTAATCCCTTTCTAGAGAGAGTAATAATGAAAAAAAAGGCATGATTTTGCACTATCAGACATTTAAGTTCTTATTAGCAAAGAAAACAGGCAGAAAAGAGACATGGAGAAAGTGCTTGCCCTTGTTTCCATGGTCTTTAATTCCATCCCTTGCCTTTGATACCTACGAGTGTGACAATTTACTAATATTATCAATGACACTGCTTGTAAACTCAAGAAACTTTCCTTGTGGCGAACTGTAGAAACAAGAAGCTCCAAACACTTAAGGAGAAACATGGGTAGATGATTTAAAGTAGATGGATGCTCCCTGCGGCCTACATTGACAACTGGCCAAGTAATAAATGTATAGGATGATCCTTTAATGATATTTAACCTACTAAGATAGACTCGTACATGCAATGTGCTTATGCAACCATGTCAACATCTATTACTGAAGAGGCTCATGCATGTAAAAAGTTGGATTCATGGAACCAAACAACATAAATTTGTTTATTAGATTATATTAAAAGTGAAAGCAAAATATTGCATAGAATTGGCTAGAACAGTAGTCTATAGGCGTATCATTATGGTGAACTGCCATACAGTTGATTGACTATTACCATGTAAAATTAACACACATGGACGCTTTTTGGCGGATCAACTAATACCTTTTGTTAATGATCAATGAACACCATCTGTTCATTGGACAAGTCAGCTCAGGATTCTAGGAGTTAGGTTTGTGTCATGCAAAATAAGCTACAGCTCTATTAAATATGGTCAGATCCTAGGAGTTGACTAGTGGAAAAGGATGGCTCAAGTAGTCATGTCCTGGTTGTGGGTCAGGTGCAGATCAGCTTGTAAACTTTACTGACTTGACTCAGCCTAAACCTGATTTAGCCCAACCCATTTCCACTCCTTGAAGTTATTCATGCATTAATCATCTAGGCCGCATTTGGTTCAAGAATAAGAAAAATTGAACAAGTTATGCCTGCTAGAATAGTTACACCACCAATTATTTCTATTATTATTTTGTTACATCTGGAATAACTTTTGGCAAAGGGTATTTTTATCCATAAAGAAAAAGGAAGCAGAGATACAATGCCTTTTTGCCAGGAATAGCTTATGATGCTCTCCCTTGGAATAGTTATGCCTGTCATCAGCAAGTTTGACTGTCATAACTACTTACTTTTGCCTGTTTCTTACAAGCTGATTGGCAGGATACGGCTACCCTGAGACTAATGTCTACTTTATGCCTATCCTAAAGAATAGGTGGGTCCTAATAGTAGTAATAGGTTGGTAGGGGTCACATTAAATTAGTTCTTCAATAGATAGATAATAAGTGGACTCTTCATTTTTAACTAACTCAACCAGCTAGTAGATTGGCTGTACAGATGTCAAAATTGGTAGTAAGTCAAACTTTATGAGCAAATCCAACCCACATTACCACCAACAAATCTATTCCACAATATCCTTCTGCACAGCTAGTTGTTCTCCAAAACCAAAAACTGCTTGTATGAAATCATCTTCGCTCCAACAACTGGTTTCATTAGACAAGTCTTATATGTAATGATCATGTTATAATATATCATGAGGTCCTTTTGAATTAAAAGCGAGCAAATAAAGGAAATAACAAAGGAATAACTCAAGCTAACGAGATGAAAACATGTACAAGAAAGAGAATGGAGGTAGAGATGAAAACACCAAAGGGTTTTTGCATGTATACCCTTCTAAACAATCAAATTTGCGTGGATACCCTTTCAAAATTGATATTTGCATGTATATCCTTATAAAATACTTGTTTAGTATGTGCATCCTTATTTTTTTTGCATATGTACCCACATCATCTAATGCCATTAAAAAATTAACAATTTAAAATTAAAATGACTAAAATACCTTTATAAATATATGTACAAAAAGAAAAATTTATAAGGGTACATATGCAAGTAGTAATTTTATGAGGACATTCACGTAAATTTGAATGTTTAGGAGGGTATACATGCAAATTCTAATTTAACTTTTATTTATTTCATCTAGATGGATTCGGATCCTCTTACTCTATAATGTAATAACATATTACATAATTTAACAACATGATGATGATATTATATAATATATTAGAATACTATATTATATTTTGTTTTAAGGCAAATAGGGGATGGCTCATTAGAACTTCGGTCATTCAATAAATAAGTACAAAAAATCCCTCAGACAACGAAAAGAGAGAGAGGAAGTGAACAAGAAAAATAATCATAAAAACCATTGTAAACCAAAACTAGGCTACTAACAGCACAAAAATTAATAAAGATGAATAGTCAGCATAGTTTTCTCTTATGAAACTTTCCGTAGTTTTCAAAAAGGGAGCCAGCTTCATACATGCCACCACCAAGCCTTAATCATATCCTCCAACAACCTCTTCTTGGCTTAAAAAATGATAGCATTAGCATTTCTCATGCCTTCCAAATGTTCTAGAGTAGGGAACCTATTGAAATATCATACTTGTTCTATTGCTCTCTTCCAACACTACCATAATATTGAAGCTAAAGACTCAAGAACGGTGGAAAGACCAAGGAAGGAGGCCCGCCTAGTCTTTCTTGATCCAGCAAGACAAACTCTGGCAAAGCACTCAACTGGCAAACTCCGACAATTGCTCGATGTGGAAAACTTTGACGAAGTATCTGATGTGAAAACTTTGTTGAAGTGTTTGGCTCGGTGTGCAAAACTATGGAGATATGCTCGACGTTGTCTGATGGAAGAAGGATCCGGCTGGTCATCCTTTGTAGTGCTAATGAGCGGGACTGAGTCTGGTGTCAATATCTTCGATGAAGGGAAAAGAGGGAGAGTCCGGCTGGTTGTCCTTGGAAGTGGCAATAAGAGGAAGTATGAGTTTGACACCAAAGAAATTTCTGGCAAAGAGAAGTGAGGAAGAGTCCAATTGGTCGTCCTTGGGAGTGGCAATGAGAGGGACTAGGTCCAATGGTGAGGAGATCTCCAAGGAAGGGAAGAGAGATGCCAATGGTGAAGAAGGGAGTCGAGGGAAGGTGCTCAGCATTGTTGAAAGCGGCTTCAAGGGCGGTCCAATTGTCATCCCTAGCAATGACTTCCCAACATTTCAAAAAAGCTTAAAAAAGCCCAGCTTAATCCTGCCAATGTGATCTAAGTTCTCTCAAGAATTCTCCATACAACATGATATATATGGTAGGCTTGATTTTAAATTTCATACGGTATGATATACTTAATACATTTTATAAAGGCATTTTTGATAAAAAATTTTAAAATAAAATATAATAAGATTGTAAATTCTCATTGTTACATAATGTGCAAACCCACAACTAAGTCCATTCTATGCAAATGTAATCTAATATCAGGTTTAGACATCTTTCTCATAAGTATATTGTTATACATTAGATGAAACATGGATGGTTGCAATTTGTCTATTTTCTAGATAAAATAATTTTAATCTATCATTTAATAAAAAGATTGTTTTATCTATGTAAGTCAATAAATTACGTATATTCATTAGAATAAGGAATAAATTAACAAATCAAGAGAGGTGTATTTATGTTTAGGATTTTTTGTGTGTATACCCTTCCAAATATTCAAAAATGTGTGAATACCCTCATAAAATTGCTATTGTATACGTACCCTTATAAATTTTTCTTTCTGCACATTTATCTATAAGGATATTTTAGTCATTTTAATTTTAAACTGTTAATTTTTTAATGACATTAGATGATGTTGGTACATTTGCAAAAAATAAGGAAAAAAAAGGTATACATACAAAACAAGTATTTTATGAGGATATACATGCAAATATCAATTTTGAAAGGATATTCATAAAAAATTGAATGTTTAGAAGGGTATACACGCAAAAGACCCTAAAAAGAATTGAGATGAACATGGTAGAAAAGGAACATTATTGTTGTTCTAGGTAGGGTTTCTTAAGGGAAGAAGGAAACATAGACATATTTCCAAAATCTTGAATGGTTATGTCATACTTTTGTTCTCCCACATGACAAAATTCTACTATGTAGACACGAGAAATTAAAAAGTTAAAATGGTTTGCTTTAACGGTGAGTGGTTTCTTTCAAACAAATGTTTGAGTGTAATTACATAAAATAGGTTATGCAACTGTCCCAAAGTCAAACCATGTACAAGTCTAGTGAAATAACCCAACTTAAGCTTGACTTATATTAAAATCTGCAACACCTACATCCAACCCAAGTTCATTCTAGTCAGGTCAAAAACAGCTACCCTTACTGGCTGAAAAGGAACTCATGGCATAATGTGTCTTCCACTTTTCAAGTATGGTCAAAGCTCCCATAATTGATGGTTCAACTCAAATACAGCTAGTTTCTTCCAAATCCCCTGAAAGGACAAACAACCAATGCTTTATTCTATGTCACTGCAAGATAGACCTAAAGTATTCAAAGAGTTGTATATCTTAAATATTACCTAATGAGGGTTCATTTTGAGATGACAAGTTAACTAATGCCTAGTCATGTCTCTTGGTTCAAAATATTCTTTCGTAGGACGTAAAATGTATAAAGATAACATAATGAAAAAGTATACTTGTCATACCTAGATTATGGAAGGGGAACTTAGGCAAAACTGAACATTAAACAATCAAGGGTCAAATAGAATCTTGGTACATGTGACAAGTGTATAGTAAGACGGTGTATACATTTTCATGTACCCCAAAGATTAGTATCACTAGGCTAAAACAGGGCCAGGCTTAAGTTTGCCTCCCCAAGTTGGGCTCAGCTGATGGGTCTACAAAAGCTTAAGATCTGCTTGGACCAAATAATATATACAAAGGCTAGGGCCAGGCCAAACATGGCCTGAAATAGAGGTCTGAGATAATTGCTTCTGTTACAAGCATCACTATTTGCTGGGAATAGGAATCACTATTTGCAAGTAATAGGAATCATGCAGTGCAAGGAAGAAGGTCTGGAGGAAAGAGGACAAAGTAGGGTTGGACAAGAGAGACCAGGCACTTGATACGTTAATTAGATGGGCTATGCCTAGAGTCTAAATTAGTTATATTCCTAGGTTTTTAAGGAGATGAGTAGAAGTACTTTTAATGTAAAGTTGGAAAGTTATGAGGTAGAGATAATACTACTTATGCACATAAAAACACCATTTTTTCCAATAAATTCTAGAAGCCAATTTCTTTTAGACATTACTAAAAATTATTTCAGAAAAAAAAAGTGGAAGGCAACAAAAGAGAAACAAGGACCAACCAAATGGTCATATATACACAAAATTAACAAAAATTAAACCTTGTTATAACAGTCAAATGGCTAATATTTGTATAGAATTTAACATAGAAATATTTGATTCACAACATCCACAATTTGGTGAGACAAAATAATCACTTATTTTTCTCATTTATGTTGCACCAGGTCACCTAAGTAGTTCTATGCTAGAAGTGTTGAGTACTCAGGCAGGTCTTTGGAAGGTTAAATCACCTCCCAAAGTGGTAGTCATAGTCTTTTCCAATGGTTGACTTGTACACCATTTGATATCTTTGCGAATTGCAATGACAACATTACAAAGCAATCGAGAAGGAATGCCATATAAAGGCTACCTCCCATGTCAATCAAAAGGTGACTGGTTGGTTATGACATTTTCTGGTTTTAAAAGTTTATTTTCAAGGAAAAAGAGGATATCATTTATTTTCATCCCTGCACCCGTTACCTTCAGCAAAATGATCATTTACTATGGGCTTGTTTGGATGAGTGGGCTGAAAATCCCATGAGATTCATGGGTTGGGCTAGTACAACCAGCAAAGTCATAGCATTACAGGTTAGGCCAGGCCTATATCCATAAATACTCAGGAGTAGCTTTGGAGTGGGGTAGCTCAAATCTCATAGGGAGGAAAAAAAAGACTTGCTAGGCCTATATTCATAAAAACCTCAGTAGGTCTTTTTTTCAACCCTATGGGATTCGAACCATCCCGCAACAAAGCTACTCTTGTGTATTTATGAACATAGGCCTAGTCTAGCTTGCAACCCCATATGACTTTGCTGGTTGTACTGGTCCAACCCATGAATCGCATAGGATTTTTAGCCTAATCATCCAAACAGGCCCTAAGACTTTAGATTTCACTGTTGGTCATGCAATAGGATTCACATCTTATAAAGGAAAACAATGGTAATACAAAACAACTCTCATTGATCTAGAAGACATTAACTTGTCCACTTCTGGGCCACAATGAGGTATGGATCAGAGAACAGCATGACAAGCTTATGACATAGAGAGGCCTTCTGTGATGAACATAATTTTGTTTTCCAGCTTATGATCTATGATATATCAGAATTTGAGGAGTATTGACATTATCTTTACCAGATAGCAAAAGATTTTTTCAGAATTAAGAACCATAATCAACTAAAAAATGAAAGGTATCTGGAAAAGAATTAGATGCAAAGACAGAAAAAATTTGAAAGATGAACTTACTGAAAAAAAGTCCTCAAAGGTAAAGTCAACATATCCAAGATACTGAAGTGTCTTCTTGCATTGTTCAATATTCTCAACAATACGATCAACCTCAGCTTTGTCTTGTGACTCCAAAATATGCTCCTAATTTCATAATTCACAAAAATGTCTTACTGACTTGCAACTAGAGTAACTTTAACATATAACTGTTGAAACATGCAGAGAAATTTGAATCATATATTATTATATTACCAGGTAGGAGAACATAAAGCTTCGATAGAAACAGTTTCCATCACCCCTTGTTCGCCTGAATGCACCATATTGTTCACCAAGAAGCTGCATGTTAAATAAGATACTTATAACATAAATAAAATCCAATCCAGAAGATAATGTTTAAATACTATCAACAAAAATGAGAAATAAAGCTGCAGCACTCATTTGTATCACTTGAGTGAACCTTGATTTTCTCTTGAAGGATGGGGTTGCCTGACTGAAATTCAGCTGCTAATGAAGAGAGTGGCTCCTGCATTACCAAAACATTGAAAAAATGGTTATCATATATGATTTTTGTTATGTAAGAAAAAAATATCAGTATATACATAGAAATGGAAAGTTACATATAATCGGAAAACAAAAGTTACAGTCTCATTACAGAAAATTCTGCTTTAAACATCAGCAACTGATATGGCCATCAAACATGCTCCAAAATGATGTATTAAACTCAGAAGTTACCTAAGAAAGATTAATAACATTACTGAAGCATGCAGTAGTAATCTGTAGTCAAAATTTAGAGCCATACAGCAGTTACAACTGAAATCAGAAACAAAAAGCTTCATCCCATCTAACTAAAGGCAGCTTTATCCTGCCATTAACATAGTCATAAAGTAATGTGAGAGGTGATATGAAAGGTGTTATATCGTAAAGAGGGTATTGTTATCATTTGGGATATACATGAAAGAACAATCAACTGACAAGTACTTAAATCAGTCATGATGGGACTAGTGCAGCTTTGCTCTTGATCAGCCTGCAGAAAGGGTCCTTGGTAAGACTTATCCCGGTATGATTGACAAAACAACTAAAACCAATGAAACTACTTGCACAACTAAAAGTTCATTAGTTAATTAGAAAAATCCTAAAAGCAACTTCATGCTATCTGAAAGATTGAATTAAACTTTCAAACGGCCACTTTAAATTGTTTCACATCAACTACAGAGATAAAAAGGTTATGCCAAGCATGCATGTACATGCCACCTGAATCAAAGATTTTAGCTAAGATGAAAAAAAATTCCTGAGAGTTGACTATAACCTACCAAAATTATATTTTCAAATACTACCTCCAAAATAGTGGATAATTAATAGGAGTTACAATTCATCCTTTTCCCTTAGTATTTACAAGCAATCAACGAATGTCAATCTTAACCAAGAATCAAGAACAAAAAGTTATTACATAACAACGTTAACACAAACTTGTAATAAACTTGCATCTGTCTTTGGCCAATTTTGTAACTAAGATTGCTGTTTCATTCATTTTATTCTTTTCCTATTTATTCTTTCTGTATTTCCATGTTTCAGTCAGAAAAGCACAGAACTACAACCCAGCTGTTGCAGTTTAGCATTTCTACCCTTGGAATTTTTTTATCAATCATGCTACTCCTCATAAATATCAAAAACAAATGCAATGTGATATCAAAGATATAAAAAATTGTTAGAGGCAAAAAAAATTAATCAATTTGAAGATATGTGGCTACCATGAAATCCAATACATCTTTAAAATATTTGCCAATTAGTACTTGATACCCCACCTAGAATCTAGAAGTTTTTACTTGAAAATCTTAGTCAAGGTGAAGTAGCTGCATGCAATGGAAGAATCACTCACAATCAATCAAACAACAAGCAATTCGACAAAATGACACAGAAACATGATCAAATAAATAGATTACAGAATAAATATGGAATTTTATTTAATATGTGAATAAGAGTTTCTTAGACATGCCAAACTATATGAATTTAAGGGTACAGTGTCTTTTTCTGAAATAAATGAAACAGCACTGGTTCTCACAACATCACATGAAATGGAATCTCAAGAAACAAAGAGAATTTTATTCAACAAGTGCAGTGGGAGTACAAGACCTGATAGAATTGATGACCCAAAACTCTCTTGATCTCTATCTCTCTCAAACCACCACTGAATTAAAATATCTTGGAAGATATACCACCATCATGTGATATTATGGGATTCAACAGTGAGAGGTTTGCTATTTCCTAGCTTCATTTCATGATGAGTTAAAAGAGGCTCTAAGGACCAGATTTGAAGCCAATCCCTGTGTGCCAGTAACCATAGTCTTTGAAGGTTCATTGATTCATTTAAGAATGTCATGATTATAGTCAGTACACATTTACTTGGTAAGAAGACGAAGGGGCAGTTGACTTCTCTAGCTCATTCCAGGCAAAGGAACACAATTATCTCAGGCCATACTGAAATTGGGATTTATCATCCATAATATCTTTACCAAGAAGTTAAACCTAATGGTAGTTAAGCTACGGAACCTAATTGATGACAAAAGGAAATTTAGAAAAAAAGATTCAAAAGAAGTAGATAACTAACTAAATTGCAGAAACTAGTATTTAGACAACTCAATTTTCCTAGGTTGTTCCTTCTTTTCTTTTCATTTTGACTTCTACAGCCTAATTATGCAAGAAAAGTAAGCCACAATCTTGTTCAAGGTCCAGTTGATAGTTGTTATGGGCATATCAAAACTGTGAGGAAATCTCAGACGCAATGCCATTTCCATGAATGCAATTACATTCCTAAGATGACAACCAAACAGCACAAACATAGCAGAGCTATAGAGCTAATTAAGATTCAAGAAACAGAAAAAAGTAGAAAATTTGATCTTGAAGACTAGACTAGAGAGGGTAGGTAATGTTTTCCCCTTTTCCTTCTTTGTTTTTGTTTGGTTTCTCTATAGCGTAAATCAATGAAAAAAAAATAAGCAATACTCTTATTTAAGATCCACTAGTTAATATTCACAGATTTACAAAAATTAGGAGGAAATTTCCATCGGTGTCGTTCTCAGAAATCTACGTAGATTACAGAACAATACAAGCGTCTTAAAATTTAAGCGCAGCAACGCTACCATGTATGTAAATGGTAAAAGACACGGACGGACCAAAAGTTGCTCTTTTCTTGCTATTCCTCTTATCATTTGACTTTTCTACAGCAGTTTCATGAAAATGCGAACAATAATATCTGATTCAAAATCCAGTTATGGACACTTGGACCATACTATTTTCAGAAATCTTGGCCGTCACATCATGCTCCTGAACACAACCAGATAACCGAGACAAAAATTTAAGAAAATCACGACAGTAAAACTAGAGAACCGGATCAAGAAAGTGTTTTCTGACTTTTCTACGCCTATTTTAAGGAAAAAGGCAAGCAGCAATCTCCTTCAAGATCGACAACACTTTGGGATACCGAAATTGGGAAAATATCAGTTATAACACCGAAGTTGAGATTGTAACTAAATTAGTGGGACTAGAATTAGATAGCACTGCCTACCAAGAACACAAAGATTAACCAAAAACTAGGCGAGAACCAGAAAATTGCATCACGGGGTTGGGGAGGGAAGAGATCGCTCGCCTTATCTCCGACGAAGGGCACCTTGGCGGCTTCCTCGGCTCGGATGGCGGAGTGCTGCTGCATGATGTCGTCGTCCCTGAAGCTGGCCCAGTCGAAATCATCCATGGCAGCGACGGAGCCAGGGGTAGGGTTAGGGGTGGAGCAAGAACCGGAGGACTCACCTACCGCGGGTTCCTGCTCGGAGAGAGGTTTCTCCATCACCGCCGCCGCCGCTCCGCCGTCTTCTCCTACGCCGTCGGCGGCCTTCCGCTTCCTCGCGCTGGTCTCCGCCTCGATCGCCAGCTCGCCCGCACTGCGTCTGGCAGACCTACGAGAAAGGGGAGAAGTGCGAGAGCGGACGGGAGGAAGGAGAGGGTTTAAAGAGGAAGAGTGGTATTACCGAGGGAAATCAAGAAGGGTTCGCTACGAGGCGTCAGATCCGAGTTAACGATACGTTCTACAAGGCCCGTGAAGGCCAATGCCGTACTCTCTACTTCACTTGACCTGATTGACTTCCGAAAAGGCGTTTTCAGGAGAGAGAAAAAATCTAATGCCGCATGGATTTCGCTTTCTTTTTTTCTTTTTCTGTTTACATGGAAACGACAACGAAGATGTGGCATGACTAAATCATTTAATAAATTTAGTGAGCACAGGTGAAAAAGTATTATTTATTTTAAGCCAAAAACCAAGTTGAAAAGGTGAAATATTTCATCTAATATTTAAGAAAATAAAATAATGAACAATGTTATTTTTCCTCCGCCTATACATATGCATTATCCTTTGGATTATTTTTCTTCGAGCAACATATTCATAAAATATTATTTTACAATAACATATCTCCACAAAAACTGCTATTGAACCTTATAATTATTATGACCAAAGAACTAACCTATAAAAAAAATGCCGCATATTTATTGAGCGATCTCTAGCCAGCCTAGATCACAGCATTGCCATATATTTTATCTCTTGATGACAGATTCAACAAAAATCATTATACTTTGATCGGCCTAACAGAAAGTAGGTACCTTCTAATCGACCTAATAAGAAGTCCATACATTCTAGCCAAATTAATAGAAAGTTGTTATCTTACACCAAACAGTCGTTCCATATTCCACCAGACTTCGGCTATAAATATGACCACTCTGGTAGTTTGAGGGGGTAAGCGGGAGCAAAAAAGAATAGATGTCCGAATTGTTTCTTCACTCGTTCTCCGCCTCTCTCTCTCTCTCTCACTCTCGCTCTTAAATTGTTCTTGTTTTCTCAAGATCTCTATTTGTTTTAAGTGTGGAAGGGTCCTTCACTGGAGATGCTCTAGCGGTCAAACGGATGCTATCTAATCAAGCTTTTGCCCATCTATATTGAAGTTCTTTGTTATATTGCTGAGATCCCAAGCCTCTCTAGTCATTATCTTAATCAATTCAGATTTTAACGATAATAAATTAGTATTAGAGAAAGGACCATGTTATAAAATGATAATTTCATGGATATATTTTAAAATTTTTCTAAATAAATAGCAACAGAAAGGATCTAGATTAAGCATTTTAACCTAGCATGCATCAGATCTAATCTAAAAACTATCTTAAATAAGGATCTTATAACATAACAAGCATGCATAATCTAAAATCTAAAACAGATTATATCTACAATGAAACTAAGATCAGATCTCAATACCTTAGCATGAGATGCTATACACCGCAACTGATAATCGTGGATTTTTAATTCTTCTAACCATACAAACGTTCACCTCCATAAGTATCCATATGAAATTGTTGATTCAATCATAGGCTTGATAATCTCCCCGAGATGCTAGCTTCCTTACAGAGATTTGCTCCTGATGGCTGATCGAGCTCCTTCTTCAGATCTCTCGGACTCTTCTAGAGGAGAAGAAGATTTGGAGGAAGAAGAGGATTATGGAAGAAGATGGAGTAGAGAAATACCATTTCTCTTTTGTTTTTCCTCTCTTCCAAAATCCCACACCAAGGATCAACCGACACCTAAAGCCTCACGCCCCACTCCTTTTCTCTTTATTTTTCTCACGGTGGAAAATAGATTTCCCCCAGTGAAAATTCTCACACACATGCCTAAGGAGAAAACTCTTTTAAAAGACGGTGTCAAAGAGAGTTTTGGATAAGATGAAATAACTTCATGATAAGGATAATCCTTATTTGATTTAAACTTGAATTTCAAATCAAATTTGAATTCAAATTTAAATCAACCTCATCCAATCTATGGGTGTGAGATGGGAAGGGGCGACAAAGCATTTTGGCATGGAGATTTCTAACACAAAATCTGAATTATGCATGAAGATTAAATGGCGTGGATTTGGGGCTGGCACAAGGAAGAGAGTACCAGTTTAACTGGGTCTCTTGATGTTTCAATTTGGTCCTAATCCAAATCTAATTTGGTTAGACCCAAGGAGAAGAGAAAATCTAATCTAATTAGGAATTCAATCTCCTAATCTAATTAGGAATTAAATGAATCTAAATCCTGATCAAATCATGAATTAATCTTTCTTGCCATTGAGTTATTTCATTACTCAATTAGACCAAATGCAATTGAATCCAATTCAACTAGCCTTAACCAAACCTCATTGCTCAATCAAATTGAGTCAATTATCAATCCAGTTACTAATTAATCTTTTTATAATCTACTAACTCTTAGCAAATTATTTTATTGCAACTTTTGCATTGGATTAATCATCAATTATATTGATAATTGACCCAATAATGATTCATAATAGTTAATCAACCATCTAATTAGATAAGAATCTCTTTTGTGTGTGATTCTATATATTCTATTCTATCTGATAGAAAAATATATTATGATTCATATTATAATATCATCGAAACTTCTTTCGATGAATTGGAATAATTTCAACTCTACCCACCAAAGATCATCGATCATTAAGATGATGCTCAATAAATTTCATTATCCACCAATGATACCTAGCAGTATGTAGTGGCAATTCAGCAGAATGAAAGTAGTAAACCTCTTGGTGCAGTTATCATGTGATTCAGTCCTTCTATTGTGAGTCTCGACTTGATGGAGATCATAGAGAACTCGTCAAATCCCAATGTCAGTCAAATATCTGATTGGCTCGACTCAAGTTCATTTATGAATCCCATAAAAATTCTTTTCCAGTATTCACACTTGCTTCAATTAAAGATTTTCTGAAGTTAATCTTGCAAATCATATAGGACTACTCTTTTCTACCAAGATCGATAAATTCTATCTAGCCACATCCTACTCCTAATAATAAACTTGAACCTACTATAGTCAACATACATAGCAAAAACTCAAATGGCTAGGGACTAAGTAAACATGCAGTCAAACTATAGTAGCCTTGTTGTAAATAGCCAAGGCACCATAGGTCAAAAGACCACTCACACCACCGCAGCATTGAAAAAATTACTGATAAGTAAGTAGACATCCAAGTGATTTCTCGTAATCATCACACTCAGTGTAAGTTATTCTCTAACAACCACTTACACTCTCATCCTAGTGTCCCTACATTATAGATTCGAGACTCATCTATTCGGAAGAAAGATGATTCGTACATCGATCTAATTGAATCGATCACTATCCTCTATGATGATCCTATAATCAAAAGTATTTAGAAATTAATCACTAATAATATATGTCTCAAATTTTCAACACTTTGAGAATATACAAAATCACCTATTAATCTCTAGGACAAAACATGGACACATAAAAATATGATTGAAAATAAAAATTATGCTTTATTAATTAATAAAATTTTACAAGTACAAACTTATGTCTTGAAATTTTATTATATATCTGTAATAATTGGCTTCTAGGGTATACATCCAACAAACACCCATTTACACTAAGGCCAATTGGCCATATACCTAAGTTCCATTTTCTTAAGATGAGCTTTGATTTTCTGCTGGCTAAGAGGCTTCATTAGCAGATCCACCATGTTTTGTGTGGAGTTTACTCTCTACACCTCGATGAACTTCTTCTCAAGATAATTACCTATGATGTGGAATCACCGCTCTATATGCTTGAACTTCTGATGAGATCTTGACTCCTTATCAAGGATAATGATGCTATTATTATCGCAATCCAATGTGATGGTATCAGATGGTATGACACTTAGCTCCATAATGAACTTTTTGAACTAGAATGCTTCCTCAATAGCTTTAGAGGTGGTGATGTACTTGGCTTCTATGGTCGAATCTATAATGATTAATTATTTAAAACTTTTCAACTAACCGATCCTCCATTGCATAAGAAAATATACCTTAATGTGGTTCTTCTATAATCAACATTAGACATGAAGTCTGAATCGGTGTATCCTTCCACTTTCAGCTCCAATCCTCCATCAAAGGTCAAGAATAAATTCTTAGTCTTTCTCAAGTACTTAAAGATGTTCTTTACAGCAATCCAATGCTCTTCATCTGGATTCGACTGATATCTGCTTGTGATACTCACGGCAAGAGCTATATCAGGTCGAGTATATAGTATGACATACATGAGGTGCCCTATAGCCGAAGCATAAAGAATCTTGCTCATACGTTGAATTTTCTTAGGTATGTCAGGACACATATTTTTGGAGAGATAAATGTCATGCCTAAGGGGCATGTTGGTGCAAAAAATGGTGCCAATGTTGGAGTCGCTGAAGTGGATGGAGATGAGGTTGCCGACGGGACCTGTAAGAAGAAGTCCAAACTAAAAATGGGTGGCTTCGGTAGGATCCTCCAACGCTCAAGTCAATTCTCTGGCCAATAAGAATGGAGTGCTTAGAAGAATTAAAATATGAATGAAAACTTAGAAGAGAAAATATATCTGAAGGATCCCTTTTTATAGGCAAAGCTCGTAACTGAATAAAAGTGACAGCCATAACCGTCTGCTAGTGGGCCATTTGGAGCCACGTAAAGTTTATTATGGAGAATGGTGTCCATTATCGTGACTTGCCAATCCATTGGAGATTAATAACCGAAGTTTGAATAGAACTATTACACTTGTAGATAGTAAAGAACTCTGCATTCTAGCAGTTCTGGAGGGATTTGGACAATTTCGAGGTTGTCTGCAGGTTGGTGGATATTCGTCGAGTTCAGATTGGACCTGTGCAGATGATGAGGTCCTTCTGCTATTTAAGTCTGCTTGATTGATGTTCAGAATGTAAGATGGCTAATTCAACCACTGAAAGAAGCTTAACTGAAAGAAGTTCGACTGGAAGGAGTCTGCTGGATGACTGAAAGGAGTTCAATTAAAAGAAGTTCAATTGGAAAGAGTTCGACTGGAAGGAGTCTGCTGGATGACTGGAAGGAATTCAATTGGAAGAAGTTCGTTTGAATGAAGTCTGTAACACCCTGCTGGTTCTTCGATTAACCAATGGCATTGACAATCATGGTTGAGAAGGTCATCCGATGCATGCGAGTTGGAGATCGGCCATCCCAGGATAAGCGGTAGCATGAAATCATCCTGGTTGAAGTTCCATCATGGCTACCATACCTTAGACTGGTTACGTCGAGGTTGAAATAGATTGTTGAACTTTAGCAGCAGCGACTTTATCACCAACACTAGTCCTCCTACTCTCAAATTTGAAGTTTTTTGAAAGAAGGGAGTATAAATGTGAGTGTCGAAGTTCCTTACAGGCTATCTCATGCTTTAAAGATGAAAGGTTTGGCTTTCTCTGCCCAGCACCGAAGCTCCTTAATGAGCGATTAATATGAAAATATGCTTGTTTTCGAAACTTGCCCCGGCACGGAGTTTAGAACATGGTGTCATTAATGCTCTGTCAGCTAACAGTGGTGGGCATAATGGTTTAGATGCACGACATGTCGAGATTGGCTAAAGAAGACCTGCAATCATAACTGTCCTGAATTTTCTCGACTATTTAAAGCTTTTCCTGCTCTGATTTTTCATTTTTGCCTGTGCTTTCCTTCTTCTTCCCTCTCCATTCTTCGCTTTCTTCGAGCATCTTGCTTGCTCTCTATTGAGATTTCTTCGACCACCAGCATCCTTCCTATCCATCTTCTACTTTCTCGATTATCTTTTCAAGTTCTTCAATCGATATATGTTAGTCCCCCACCTCTTTTTCTCTTTTTCTTTGCTTTTTCCTCCACTACCAAAGTTTCTTTCAAGTTCTTCCACATGAAATTACTGTTCTTCCAAAACTCTTTTTCTCTAAATTTTTTGAGGAGTTTTTCAAATAGTTCGATCCAAATGTCTTGTAGCACTTCTTGTTCCAACGACTCTGGGAGTTCGTCCAAGCCAAACTCCCCAAATCCGACTCCTAGGATAGAAACTAGGATCAGAAAGGTACCTCGTCCAGTTTTTATTTTTGAGACCATCCCTTGTTCCATGACTTTTGAAGAACTGTCTCTGATTCAAATTCAATATGGGGTGCTTCCCAAATATGACCTAGAACTCCCTGAGTCGAGTGGTCGGGCCTACACCCCTCCCTCGGGTCACTTCTATTTGTACTTGAAAGCCTTCCATGCTAGACTGTGGTTCCCCCCCCTCTCTTTGTAATTGCTCTCTTTCATTTTCTAAATATTACTTTAGCCTCCATTATCCCAAAATCCTTTAGATCATCATAGAGTTTCTTTCTCTTTGTATTACTACCAGAGTTCATCCTACTATCTCTCTCTTTTGGAATTATTACACTTTCAAGCATCATCCCATTGCCAAGAACTAGTGGTACCTTTCTTTCTAGTTCGGCAAGAAGGGACTATTGAAAGGTGCCCCTTCCTCTATTCACAACTAGAAGGAGAAGTTTTTCTATATTTTCTATCTAAATCTAGAGTTAGGACTTTCATCTTGGGGACATCTAAGAGACTCAGCCTGTTGAGCTCCATGGTTAGAAAGAGAGGATCTAGACTCGGCTGCCCAACTTAAAAATTATCGAGCTCCTCTCATACCTGAGTTGATAAAGGATCAGGCCTTATTCAACCTCGACATAAGTTCCTTTAATCTAGCAGGTATACCTCCGAGCTTCATTAATTACTTCTCTATCTTTTTCTATCTGTAGATTTTTTCGTTACTATAGAAATGGATTCGGACGAGCTTTAGCGACTCTCTAAGGGCTTCAAGCCCACAAGAGGAAGGGCACAACGATCGGTGAGGCTTCCAAAAGAGCAAAGGTTAATGCCTCAAGCTCTGTTGTGCCTGCCGATGCTGTCGCCGACACCCCTACGACTACCACCACCATCGAGATTATTGTGGCTACCGAGGTTGTAGCGCCTCCAACCTCCTCAGACTCCTTGAACGAAGTCCAAACTTTTGAGCCACCCGTGGAGAGGAGAAGGTGACAAAAAGAAGAAGATGAAGAAGTTGGCTACTGCTAAGGTCTGACACATGATTAGCTCCCAGGGGTCCAATGGTTCCAATAAGGATCCGGAGGAAAACCCTTTCAATAATCAAGAAATTGATCGATGGGTGCACCCTATCTAAGGTTATGGACAGGATTGTTCAGTTCGACCCCGAGCAATGCATCTGGGACTCTCTTGGATCCTTTCTTGAGGTGAATCAATTTATCTCTCTTTCTTTTCATTTTTTTGTTGGTTCGTCCATGTGCTTCTTTATTAGCATAATTTACTTGGTCATTTTTGCAGATGGGGCACCAACTAATCGCCAATATCAAGATGATAAACCTCCTGAGATTGGAAGCGATGAAGGTTCAGGAGGATCATCAGATCAAAGTCAGTCACCTTCTCGAGAAGAAAGTCGAGGTCGAGCTCCTCCTTAAGAAGACAACGATCGAGGTTGAGGATCTTTAGGAGATAATCCGGGATGCCGAACAGGCTTCGATGAGAGTGAAGGAGGAATTAGCCTTTGAGATTGAGAAGAGGAGGGAGATCGAGGCTGAGATGGCGAAGAGAGAATGGTGGACTTCGGAGCTAATTTCGAAGGTCAAGGTTCAGGTGGTAGAGGAGTTCAAAGCCTCCTCAGAAATGAAGGATATAAAAATCGAGTTTATCCAGTTGTCCTTCATCAAGGGGTATGAGCTCTTTCAAAAGAATGTGATCAACAAATTTTTTGAGCTCGATCTCAGCTTCTTGGATGAAGGGGCTTTCGATGATGAGGCAGATCAATCTACCACTGCCGTCGATTTTTTGCCAGTCAATCCTTCTTTCACTACACCTCCTAACACTATTGTTACCTCCGTTGTTGGAGAACCTACACCAGCCAAGGCCGAGCCAAACTCTTCTACTACTCCTCCAGAGGTTAGAAGTCTTGAATAATTGTATATTTTTTGTTTCTTTATCCACTTTCTTCTGTATTCAAGAACATTTGATTAATGAAAATGAGCATTTTCTTGTACAATACCTTTGTGTTATAATATTTTGATGCATTGAAATGCAGTCTTCTATTGAAGCTAATCTATTGTCTCAGAGTGTCCCCCTAAGAGATCATATAAGAAATTTAAAGAGGAAAGTTCGTCAGCTTAAGAAAAAGTTGGGAAAGATGAAAGATGAACTTAAGAAATCAAAGAAGAACTACGCCAATGCAGCTATCGAGATCAATCATTTGCGTCGATCCTCCAAGTAGTTCTTTAAGGAGTACACTGCCAAGAAAAAATATTTGAATGATGAGCTTGAGGAAATTAAGAAATGCGCCAATGAAAAGTCCTGAGCATTGACTGCAAAAATTAGCTCTCTCGAAGTTGAGCTTAGGGCATCGAAAGAAAAGGTCCAATTGTTGGAGGAGAGCTTGGCATAGTCCACCGGTCAAGAGGAGTATGGTTGGGATTGGTCAAAAAGATTCTCTGATCTTTAACAGCAGCTACTAGATGCTGAAAAAGTATATGACTCCTACCGAATTGGCTAGTGTGAGCAAATTGACAACTATAAGAAGAAGCTCAAAATAGTAAACGCCGAAGTCATGTGACTCTAAAAATTATTGGTGGAGAAGATCGAGGTCAATTCGAGCAGAGAACCAAACAAACTTCTTTCCTTTCAAAGGATCGTCGAAGACCTATCTGAGTCATATGGGAAGGAAAAAGTTGAGTTGTAGTAGCTGAAGATTCAAATGGTTTATCAAGAAAATGCCATCAAGAATGCTGAGATCAAATCCGCGATTCTCAGAAAGAAGTTGAGAGAGATGGAGTCATGCAGATAGGAGAGGATGCTGAGGGAGAGCTTGATGGTGGGGCAAAGACTCGAGGAGGAGATTGAAGGCCTAAAACTCTTTCTTGTAATGGTCGGAGCTGGCAGTTCGAAGTCCAATTATGAGTAGAACTTCAGTTTTTTTTTTTTTTTTTTTTTTTTTTTTTGTAGCTAGTCTTATCGATCTATGTAGCAACCTTTATTTTTAATGAAATGAAGCTTCTTTCATTTATTCATTTGTGTTTTTCCTTAGCTCATCACTTGCCAATTTACTTTACTTTCTTATTGTGTCCGACTTCGGCATCGTCTCAGAACTATAATTCTTGTTCTGTGTTTTGGGTATTTGTCTCTTTATTTAAAAAACAGAGGTCTTTAATTTTTCATAGGATCTATTGATGCAGAATTTGATTGACGTCGGACTGAGCCAGAGGTGAGGAAGAAGAGGTCGTCGTTGGTGATCTACAAAATAAAGTTCCATCCAGAGTCAATGGTGGTGGCTCCGACAAGATCCTCCGATGATCAAGTCAACTCTTCTAGCCAATAGAAATGGAGTGCTCAGGAAAGAGTTCGGCAGAATTTTGAGAAAAAAAAGAGAGCTTAGAGAAATTATATTTGGAGGATCTCTTTTATAGATGGAGTTCTGGAGCAGACTGATAGTGACAGTCATAGCTGTCTGGTAGCTGGCCACTTGGGACCGCATGAGAGGGGCACCGTCTGCAGTAGATTGATAGTGATAGCCATAGCTGTCAGGTAGCTGACCGCTCGAGGCTGCGTGAGAGGGGCGCCGCCTGTAATAGACTGATAGTGACAGTCGTAGCTGTCTGATACTGAGCCGTTTGGGACTACATGAAGAGATAAAGAGCTTTGACGTATGTTAATTTTAGAGAAGTTTGAATTTCTAAAGAAAATACGGCTAGAGAAGATCATCCAGAAGGAATGCTACTTGAAATCTAAAAGTAATCTATTGAAAGAATCTGGATGGGGTTCGATTGATGGAGAAGTCCAGAAGGAGTCCGACTGGTGGAGAAGTTCAGTTGAAGAAGTTTGACTAGTGGAGAAGTTTGGCTGAAGGAGTTCAGCTCTTGGAGGAGTCCGACTGAAGAAGAAGTCCAGAAGGAGTTCAGCTCCTGTAGGCATCCATCTAAAGGAGAAGTCCATAGAAAGTTTGGCTCCTAGAGGAATCCGATTGAAGAAGAAGTCCGAAAGAAGTTTGACTCCTGGAGGAATTCGATTAAAGAAGAAGTTCGGAAGGAGTTTGGCTCTTGGAGAAATTTGACTGAAGGAGAAGTCCAGATGGAGTTTGGCTTCTGAAGGAATCCGATTAAAGAAGAAGTTCGGAAGGAGTTTGACTCTTGAAGGAATTCGACTGAAGGAGAGATCCGAAATGAGTTCAGCTCCTATAGGCATTCGACTGAAGAAGAAGTTTGGAGGAGTTCGACTCCTGTAAGCATCCGTCTGAAGGAGAAGTCTAAAAGGAGTTTGGCTCTTAGTGGAGTTCGACTGAAAGAGAGGTCTAGAAGGAGTTCGACTCCTGTAGGCATCCGACTGAAGGTGAGATTCGAAAGAAGTTCGGCTCTTGAAGGAGTCTGACTAAAGGAGAAGTTTAGAAGGAGTTCGGCTCCTATAGGCATCCATCTGAAGAAGAAGTCTGGAAGAAGTTCGGTTTTTAGAGGAGTCTGACTGAAAGAAAAGTCTGAAAGAATTTTGGCTCCTATAGACATCCATCTGAAGGAGAAGTTCGGAAGAAATTCGGCTCCTGGAGAAGTCTGACTAAAGGAGAAGTTCGGAAGGAGTTGGACCGCTGAAGGAGTTCAGTCGTTGGAGGAGTTTGGCTGAGGTTCAGTCGTTGGAGGAGAATTTTTTATCAAAACTCTTCCATGATTATTAGTTACATTAGGCTAAGCATTAGGCTGGACTTTGACGGGAGCGGGGTTTATCCCCAATAATAGTTCCTCCACTTTCGAGTTCAAAATTTGAAGGGAGTACACAAAAGGTGACTACCAAAGTCCTCTTTCAGACTCTGCACCCATTCAGATTGAAGCTCGGGGTAAACCTTATCTCCAGTCGAGATTGAAGGAGATCTTATCTCCTGTTGAAGGATTGGAGTTTGGAGGAGATCTTATCTCCAGCCGAGATTCAAGGAGATCTTATCTTTTGTTGAAGTTGACGTTGAAGCTCGAAAGAGATCTCATCTCCAGCCGAGGTTGAAGTTGAAGCTTAGGGGAGATCTTATCTCCAACCGAGGTTGAAGGAGATCTTATCTTCTATTGAAGTTGATGTTGAAGCTTGAGAGAGATCTCATCTCCAATTGAGGTTGAAGGAAATCTTATCTTCTATTGATGTTGATGTTGAAGCTCGGAAGAGATCTTATCTCCAACTGAGGTTGAAGGAGATCTTATCTCCTGTTAAAGTTGATGTTGAAGCTCAAAAGAGATCTCATCTCCAGCCAAGGTTGAAGGAGATCTTATCTCTTATTGATGTTGACGTTGAAGCTCGGAGAAGATCTTATCTCCGATCGAGGTTGAAGAAGATCTTATCTCCTATTGAAGTTGGCATTGAAGCTCGGGGGAGATCTTATCTCCAGTCGAGGTTGAAAAGATCTTATCTCCTATTGAGGTTGGCATTGAAGTTTGGGGGAGATCTTATCTTCAGTCAAGGTTGAAGAAGATCTTATCTCCTATTGAGGTTGGCTGTTGAAATTGGTGTTGAAGCTCGGGGGAGATCTTATCTCTAGCCAAGGTTGAAGGAGATCTTATCTCCTGTTAAAGTTGACATTGAAGCTCGGAAAAGATCTTATCTCCAGCCGAGGTTGAGGTTGAAGGAGATCTTATCTCCTATTAAAGTTGATATTGAAGCTCGGGGGAGATCTTATCTCCAGTCGAGGTTGTAGGAGATCTTATCTCCTGTTATCTCATCTAAAATGAATGAGACCTTCGACTTTGCTCACGTTAGGATGAGGTTCTCTTTCTATTCCTAACAGGCTGTAGGGGCACATAAGGGCTGTTGTCAGGACTTCTTCCCTCATCTCATCTAAAATGAATGAGGCCTTCGACTTTGCTCACGTTAGGATGAGGTTCTCCTCCTATTCCTAATGGGCTATAGAGATATATAAGGGCCATTGTCAGGGCCTCTTCTCTCATCTTGTCTAAAATGAATGAGGCCTTCAACTTTGCTCATGTTAGGACGAGGTTCTCCTCCTGTTCCTAACGGACTGTAGGAGCACATAAGGGCCGTTGTCAAGGCCTCTTCCCTCATCTCATCTAAAATGAATGAGGTCTTCGACTTTGCTCACATTAGGATGAGGTTCTTCTCAAGTTTCTAACGGACTGTAGGGGCACATAAGGACCGTTGTCAGGGCCTCTTTCCTCATCTCATCTAAAATGAACGAGGCCTTCGACTTTGCTCACATTAGGATGAGATTCTCCTCCTATTTCTAATGGATTGTAGGGGCACATAAAGGCCATTGTCAGGGCCTCTCCCCTCATCTTGTCTAAAATGAACGAGGCCTTTGACTTGCTCATGTTAGGACGAGGTTCTCCTCCTATTCCTAACATGGCCACTATTGATTACTTCTTTCCTATCGTCACATAATTTTTGCATTGAGAAATAATAATGTTGAAATGAAGGAGTTTTATTTAAGAAAAATTACCGGCAGTACATTCTCAGATTCTTTAAGTTTCAAGATCGTGGGAGCGTTGTTCCTCTGAATTTCTTTAGGCGATAAGTTTCAGGCCGGATGACCTTCTCTACTTCATACGGGCCTTTCCAATTTGGGGCAAGCTTCCCCTGGCTTTGAGACTGAAAGATGGTGGCTCGCCGAAGTACTAAGTTCCTCTAGAGATAGTGTTGATGATGTCGAGAGGCGGTCAATCTTCTTATTGTTCCTCCCTCATTGGTAGTTCTAGCTGTGGTAGCGCCCTTAGCTTGCTTCAGGCCGGCATCTGTGGAGCATTGAGGAAGGCATAGTTGTGAAACCTTTTGGGAGAAACTTCTTCACGCCCTTCCATCGGGATTTCTTTGATGACGAGCTCGAGGAGGAGTTCAGACTCACTTGCGCTCGGAGGGAGTCTGTGAGCACGACCAAACTTCATTCAGCCCTCCATCAATGGTGGGTCTACACCACTCTCTTGTGGCTTCCTCATCCTTCAACTTGAAGGCTTCTTTCGCTCGGGCATATTTCTCAATATGAGCTAGCAGATTAGCAAAGTCCCTAAGGTACTTCTTCTTCAGGGAGAATAATAAATCATTTTTTTGAAGGTCGCTCTTGAGTATGGCCATCGCAATTGACTGGTTCAGATTTCAAACCTCCAATGTAGCAGCATTAAATCAGATGACATAAGTCCAGATGGATTCCTCCTTCTTCTGCTTGATGTTCATCAGAAAATCCTAACCTCGGTGCGGATGTCGGCTGCTGACGAAGTGAGCCACAAACTGATGGCTCATTTAGTCAAAGAAGAAGATCGTATCCAACTTCAATGCTGAGTACCAGTCCTTTAAGGTAGATAGAAAAGCTCAACATAATATGGCATCTGGTGCGCCATGGAGCAGCATCATGGTTCGAAAGACTTTCAGATGATTGATCGGATCAGAGGTTCCATTATAACTTTTAAATTGGGGGAGCTTGAAGTTCGACGAAATGGACTCTTGCATAATTCGGAGAGAGAAAGGAGGATCGGTGCAGACGTCATCATGGTGAATCAGAGTGACGTAGTGGAGTTCCTCAATTTGCTGGTCCATCTTCTATAGTTTCTGATCAAGGACGTCATCTCGATCGTAGATCTTGGAAGGCTTCCAACTGTGGATGGAAAAGATCCCTTTTAGAGAAGAATCATGATCCGAGCAAGAATCCTCTGCTCTCTATTTCTCCTTTCCAAGGATGATGGGTATGCTAGTCCAAGTGCTCTTCCTTGGGATTGATTTCTAACATCCCGATGGTGGATTTTCTGATGGAACCACCACCGAAGGCCACCGCATGGTCTGCATCATTTCGGTGAGGTCCTAAATCTGCTACATTAGTAGGTTAAACTGCTTCGGATCCACCATGATCGTCGATGGAGGAGGAGATTGAAGCACTGATAATGGAGCAGGGACAGACGGATCTGACCCAGATCTAGCAGTAGAAGCGGTAGATCTCTGGGTAGTCATCCTCTTTGGAGGCATTTCTCAGGATTGAGGGAGAAGATGAAGATGAACCTTGAAGAAGAAGATTCACAGGATCGACTGAGCACATCTTTAAGAATAAGGGTACCTTAAAAACACAGGTCCTCCTTCTAGTGCCAATCCTGTTGATGCAGAATCTAATCGACGTCGGACCGAACCGAAGGTGAGGAAGAAGAGGTTGCCATCGGTGACCTACAAAATAAAATTTCGTCTGGAGTCGGTGGTGGTGGCTCCGACTAGACCCTTCGATGATCAAGTCAGCTTTTCTGATCAACAAAAATGGAGTGCTCAGAAAAGAGTTCGACAGAATTTTGGAAAGAAGAAGAGAGCTTAGAGAAAACGTATCTGAAGGATCTGTTTTATAGATGGAGTTTCAAAGCAGACTGATAGTGACAGTCGTAGCTGTCTAGTAGCTGGCCGCTCGGGATCGTATGAGAGGGATGCCACCGATAGCAGACTGATAGTGATAGCCATAGCTGTCAGATAGCTAGCCGCTCGGGACCACGTGAGAGAGATGCCGCCTACAGTAGACTGATAGTGATAGTCATAGCTATCCAGTATTGAGCCGCTCGGAGCCACGTGGAGGGATGAAGAGCTTTGACGTATATCAATTCCAAAAAAGTTTGGACTCCTAAAGAAAATACGGCTAGAGAGGATTATCTAGGAGGAATGCTACTTGAAATCTAGAAGTAATCTACTAGAGAAATTTAGATGGAGTTCGACTGATGAAGAAGTTCAGAAGGAGTCTGATTGATAGAGAAGTTCAACTAAAGGAGTTCAATTGATGGAGAAGTTTGGCTGAAGGAGAAGTCTGAAAGGAGTTTGGCTCTTGAAGAAATTTGATTGAAAGAGAAGTTTGGAGAAAGTTCGGCTTCTAAAGGAATTTGATTGAAGAAAAAATTTAAAAGAAGTTTGGCTCCTAGAGAAATCCGACTGAAGAAGAAGTCTGAAAGGAGTTCGACTCCTGGAGGAATTTGACTGAAGGAGAAATTTGGAGGGAGTTCAGCTCCTAGAGGAATTTGATTGAAGGAAAAGTTTGGAAGGAGTTCGGCTCCTGGAGAAATTCGACTGAAGGAGAGATCTGAAAGGAGTTTGGCTCCTGTAGGCATCTGACTAAAGGAGAAGTTCATCTCCTGTAGACATCCGTTTGAAGGAGAAGTTTGGAAGGAGTTCGGCTCCTAGAGGAGTCCGACTGAAGGAGAGGTCCGAAAGGAGTTTGGCTCCTATAGGCATCCGATTAAAGGTGAGGTCCGGAAGGAGTTTGGCTCCTATAGACATCTGACTGAAGGTGAAATTCAGAAGAAGTTTGGCTCTTGGAGGAGTCCGACTGAAGAAGAAGTTCGAAAGGAGTTCGGCTCCTGTAGGCATCCGTCTGAAGAAAAGGTCTAAAAGAAGTTTGGCTCCTAGAGGAGTCTGACCGAAGGAGAAGTCCAGAAGGAGTTCGACTCTTGTAGGCATCTGTTTGAAGAAGATGTTCGAAAGAAGTTTGGCTCCTAGAGAAGTCTGACTGAAGGAGAAGTCTGGAAGGAGTTCGGCTCTTGTAGGCATCCATCTAAAGGAGAAGTCCGGAAGAAGTTCAACTCCTAGAGGAGTCCGACTGAAGGAGAAGTCCGAAAGAAGTTCGATCGCTGGAGGAGTTCAACCGCTGAAGGAGTTTGGTTGGGGTTCGATTACTGGAGGAGAATTTTCAATCGAAGCTCTTCCATGATTACCAGTTGCATTAGGCTAAGCATCAGACTGGACTTCGACGGAAGCGGGGTTTATCCCCAACAGGATCCTTATTCATGTCAGGACGAGGTTCACTTCCTATTCTTGATGTGGTCGGCTAATTTTCTTGTTAGGACAAGGTTCACCTTTTGTTCCTAATAAGATTGTCGGGGCATAAAAGGCCCTTTAAGAGGGTCTCTCCTCTTTTCCTCCTATCTTGAAAACTGGAGGCCTTCATCCTCGCTACGACAAGTTTAACCTCTTGTCTTAAATAACAGGAAACCTTCATCCTCCCTATGACAAGATTAACCTCCTATCTTAAATAACCGGAGGCCTTCACCCTCACTATGATGAGGTTAACCTTCTATCTTAAATAATTGGAGGTCTTTTTCCTCATTTAAGGATGAAGTTTAGTTGGATTATTTTCTATCATCATAATTTTGTATCCAAAATAAGGATGTTAAAGTAAGAAAATTTTATTGGAATGAGATTATTGATAGTACATTCACAAGTTTTCCAAATTTCATAGTCATGGGAGTACAACTCCTTTGAGCTCCTTTAGATAATAAGACATAGATCGAGCAATTTCCATAACCTCATTGGGACTTTCCTAGTTAGGGGTGAGCTTTCCTTGATTCTGCGGTTGTGAGATATCTACTCGCCGAAGACTAGATCTCCTATTCTAAAAATTTTATTCCTAACTTTGGCATTATAGTAGCAGGCCACTTTTTGCCTGTATGCTGTCATTTGAATTTAGGCCTTCTCCCACTTTTCCTCCATCAAGTTAAGGTTCACTCGGAGGTCTTATAAGTTATTTTGCTCATTGAAAACTTCAACTCTGGTAGAAGGAAGTCCAAGCTCGATTGGTATTATTGCTTATATTTCAAAAGCCAAGATGAAAGGAGTTTCTCCAGTTGACAACCTCTGGGTGGTCCTATAAGCTCGGAGAATATGATAGAGTTCATCCATCCATGTTTCTTTTGCTCTCTCAAGTCTTGCTTTGATTCATTGTAGCAGAGTTCTATTTGTTATCTCAGCTTTACCATTTGCTTGTGGATGAGTTATCGATGTAAAATGATGGAAGATGTTCAGATCTTTACAAAACTCGATGAATTTTACTCCCGCAAATTGACGCTCATTATCTATGATGAGAATTTTAGGTAGGTTGAATCTGCAAACTATTGACTTTTAGATGAAGTCCTGTACTTTAGCTTTAGTGATCTTTGCCAGGAGCTCGACTTCTACCCATTTAGTGAAATAATCCATAGCTACCAAAAGAAATTTTTGCTATCCGGAGGCTATGAAAAAGGGCCCAAGTATGTCCATTCCTCATTACACAAATGGCTAAGGAGCACTCAAGGATACGAGTTGTGAAGCCAGCAGTCTTTGAATATTGGCATTTCTTTGACATCGGTCATACTTCTTCACATAGTCGATCGCATCCTACTGCATAGTCGGCCAGTAGTATCCTTAGCGAAGCAATTTGCAAGACAATCATCTGGCCCCAAGATGATTTCCATATATACCCTCATGAATTTCTTTCAAGGCATATTCCACTTCTGAAGATTGGAGATATTGAAGGAGTGGTAAAGAATACAACCTCTTATATAGTTTGCCCTCATATAGAACATACCACGAAGCTTGGTTTCTCAGCTTCTGAGCCTCCTTGGGGTCTTTAGGAAGAATACCATTTTTAGATAAGTAATGAGAGGATTAATCCAGCTGGGCTCATGGTCAACTTGCATTACTACTTAAAATTCCTCCGAACTTGGTTGCTGCAGAACTTTATAATAAACTTCTTTCGGTAGTTCTTTGGGAGTCAAGCTGGCCAATTTTGAAAGAAGATTGGCCCTAGTATTCTCTACCCTAGAGATCTACTGAATGTTGAAGCCACTAAAGGCCGAGATCAAGTTCTTCACCTTTTTCGAGTACTTTATCATGCTTTTCTCTCGGGCTTCATAGGTGCCATTGACCTGCCCTACTACTAATTGAGAATCACTACAAACCTTCACATGGTCTAACCCCAATTCTTTAGCTATTCTTAATCTAGCAATTAGAGCTTCAAACTCTACTCCATTGTTTGTTATAGAAAATTCAAAATATAGTGCATATTCAGCAATAATTCTCCCTGGATTGATTATAATCAAGCCCGCACTTGCTCTAGAGGCATTAGATGAACCATCTACATACAAAGCCTAGGAGTCTTTGGGAAGGTCGATATTTTCTTCGATGAGGTTTGGTGGTGGACTGAGGGTATTACCTGCTTGTTGCTCTGGCTTGATTGGATCTAAAATTGTACATTCCATAATGAGGTCAGCCAATATTTGAGCTTTAATAGAGGGTCGAGGTTGAAAATTAATGTCAAACTCGGTCAGCTCAATAGCCCATTTTGCTATCCTTCCAGAGGTATTAGGTCGATGAAGGACTATTTTAATAGGTTGATCAGTGAGAAGCATGATTGTATGCCTTGAAAATAAGGTCGGAGCTTCATGGCTGCCATCAAGAAGGCATAAGTTAGTTTTTCTAATTTTGTATATCTTATTTTTGTATCTTTCAGAATCCAGCTTATATAGTAGATTGGCTTCTATATTTTAGTATCTTTTTTTATCAGGACTGCCCAAATAGCTATAGGTGACACCGCCAAATATAGAAATAATTCTTTTCTAGGTTCGAGCTTGGCAAGGAGAGGAGGTGAGCTGATGTAGTTCTTCAATTCTTCAAAAGCTTACTAACACTCAGGAGTCCAATAGAAGTTCTTAGGTTGCTTGAGTACTTGAAAAAAGGATGTGTAGTGCTTCGCTGACCTCGAAATGAAAAGATTCAAAGCTGCAACTTTACCCATAAAGTGTTGAACTTTCTTTATTATTTTTGGAGTAGTCATCTCTTAAATGGCTCTAATCTTCTCTGGATTCATCTCGATGCCACATCTCGATACCATAAATCCTAAGAACTTTTCTGAAGTTACTTCGAAAGCATATTTGGTTGGATTTAGCTTCATCTTATAGCTCTGGAGGGTACTAAAGATTTCTTCAAGATCGGTAATGTGATTTGATGAAGATCAGCTTTTAACAAGCATGTCATCTACATAGACCTCCATATTACAGTCGATCTACCTCTCGAAGATCTTATTCACCAGGCGTTGATAAGTGGCACCTGCATTCTTTAATCCAAATGGCATAACCCTATAACAATAAAGACTATGGTCAATAATAAAAATAGTTTTTTCCTCATCTTCTGATGCCATCTGGATTTAATTATAACCAGAGAAGGCATACATGAAAATAAGGAGCTCATGGTCTGAGATCGCATCCACCCATTGGTCAATTCTTAGTAAGGGATAGCTATCCTTTTTTGTTTAGGTCTATGAAGTCTATGCACATTCTTCACTTACAATTTGCTTTTTTGATGAGGATGACATTGGCAATCCAGTCTGAGTAGGATACTTTCCTAATAAACTTAACTTTGAGGAGTTTGTCAACCTCATCTTTAATAGATTTTTGCTGTTCTGGTACAAAGCTGCGCTTGTTTTGTTTTATCGACCGACGTTTAAGATCTATAGCTAGATGATGTTCCATCATTTCTGCATCAATCTTGGGCATATCCACAAGCACCCAGGCGAAGACGTCAACATTTTTTTTCAAAAATGCAATAAGCTACCTCTTGACCTCTTCCCCCAGATTGGAGCCAATTTGTACAGTGTGGTCTTCATGTCCATCATTTAATGGAACCTCAACTAGGTCCTCAATTGATTCTCCTTGCTCTTTCCTCAAATCATTACGAGCATCAAGCCCATCTACTAGATAAGATTCCACTTGCCTTTCCTCCTATAAAGCAATAGTATAGCAATGTCACGCAAGAGTCTGATCTCCTCTAACTTCTCCAGCTCCATAATTAGTTGAAAACTTCATCTTTAAGTAATAGGTTGAGACCATCGTCCGAAGTACATTCAAGCCAGGTCGGTCAAGAATTGCATTGTAAGCTGAAGGAGCCTTTACTAACAAAAAATCCACTAGGGCCTTTGATTGTCTTGGGTACCAACCTACCACAATAGATAGAGTTATAATTCCTTCAATCGGTACTGCATCATCGATGAATCCCACTAATGGAAAGCTTATTAGATCCATTCTATTATCAGGTATAGCCATTTTAGAAAATGCATCGTAAAACAAAATATCAACAAAGCTTCTATTATTAATCAAAATACAACATACATCATAGTCAACAATATTTAAAGTAACTATAATCACGTCATTGTGCAAAAATTGAACTACCTGGGCATCTTCTTCAGTAAAGGCAACTGGTTCCTCAATTCTCTACCGTTTTGCTAGCTCTACCATTCCACTGGTCTCCTTCTGTCGATGTCCCCTAGCAATAGTATTGATAATTCCAAGTGGGGGCCAATCTCTTTGCAGCTTGTTCCTCCGAGGTGGTTCAGACTGCGGCAGGGCTCTTGGCTAATCCTCCCTCCTTTCTGGCCGACGTCTCAGAAAGTAGTCTAGTCATCCTCGTCTAATGAGCTCCTCGATCTCGTCTTGGAGCTGGATGTATTCTTTAGTATCGTGACCATGGTCACGATGATAAAGGCAATACTTGTTAGGATTGCGCTTGTCGGGGTGAGTCTGCATCTTCTTTGACCTTGGTAATTGCTCCTTAATCTCCATCAGCACTTGAGTTTTTAAGGCATTCAAAGGAGCATGGTTGTGGAATCTTCGAGGAGAAGAGTTTTGCTGTGCCCTTCGATTGGGGCTTCTTGGTCGATAAGCCCGAGGAGTTTGAGCTCATATGTGCTCAGGAGGGGTTCTGGAGCATAGTTGAGCTTCACTCGACTTTTCCATAATTGCGGGCATGCTTGATTCATCCGTCTACTACTCTCTTGCAACCTCATCATCCTTTATTTTGAAGGCTTCTTCCGTCCGAGCATAACCATCAGCCTAGGCCAGCATCTTAGCAAAGTTTCTAGGGTACTTCCTCTCCAAGAATGATAGAAGATCATTCTTCTGAAGATTGTCCTTCAATGCAGTCATGGCTATACATTAGTTCAAGTTCCAGACTTCTAGTGTAGCAGCATTGAAGCGGCTGATGTAAGCTCGAATGGACTCTCCTTTTTGCTACTTGATGTTAATGAAAAAATTCCAACCTCATCTTGGATGTTGGCTGCTGATGAAATGAGCCATAAATTAATGACTCATTTAATCAAAGGAGTAGATTGTACCCGACTTAAGACTTGAGTATCAATTTCTTCCTACTTCTTTCAGAGTTGAGGAAAAAGCTAAGCACAGAATGGCATCTAGTATGCCATGGAGCAGCATCATGGTCTGGAAGGCCTTAAGATGGTTGATCGGATCTGAGGTTCCATCGTAACTCTTAAATTGAGGAAGTTTGAAATTCGATGGGATGGGTTTCTGCAAGATTTGAAAAGAGAATGAAGGGTTCGTGCGGATGTCGTCAACGTGGGCAGAGGCAGCATGGTGGAGTTTCTCGATCCGTTGATTCATCTCCTAAAGTTTGTGATCGAGATCTTTTCGATCATGAATCTTGAGGATTCTTTGACTGAATAGTGGCAGTGATCTTCCAGGGATGGAGTTATGGTCAATACAGGGGCTTGCCGCTCTCTATTTTTCCTTCTTAGGGATTATTGATCGACTTCCCTAGGTGTGCCTTTCTTGCATCGGATTCTAATATTTTGGTGAAGTTTTCTCTGACTGGATTAGCACCGAAGGTTGCTGTATGGCCTGTACTACTTCAGTGAGGCCCTTAACCTGCTGAATCAATAGATTAAACTACTCTAGATCCATCATAGCTACTAGTGGAGAAGGTTGAGATGCTGACGATCGAAGTGGAGTGACTAGATTTGGTTCAGATCTGGTGGCGAAGGCAGCAGATCGCTAGGTAGAAGCCTTCCTCAATGACATCTTTCAAAAGCAAACAATAATCAGAAGAAGAGGAACAAGAGGGGTTGAGAGTAGAATAAGAGCAAGATTGACTAAGCACTCCTTTTAGAATAAGGGCTCACAGCATCCCTTCCTCTAGCACCAATCTTATTAGTGTAGAAAATAGTGTTGATTCTAGAGTCACTAGAGTGGATGGAGATGAGGCTGCCGATGGGACCTATAAGAAGAAGTCCAAACCGAAGATAGGTGGCTCTGGCAGGACCCTCTGACGCTCAAATCAGTTCTCTGGCCAACAAGAATGGAGTGCTCAGAAGAATTAAAATGGGGATAAGAATTTAGAAGAGAAGACATATCTAAAGGGTCTCCTTTTATAGGCGGAGCTCATAACTGAATGAAAGTGACAGCTGTAACCATCTGCTAGTGGGCCGTTTAGAGCTACATGAAGTTTGTTATAGAGAGTGGTGTCCATTATCGTGACTTGCCAGTCCATTGGAGATTAATAGCCAAAGTTTGAATAGAATTGTTACACATATAGATAGTGAAGAACTCTACATCCTAGTAGTTCTGGAGGGATTTGGACACTTCTAAGATTGCCTGCAGGTTAGTGAATATTTGCTGAGTTGGAAATTAGACTTGTGAAGATGATGAGGTTCTTCTGCTATTTAAGTCTGCTTGATCGATGTTCAGAACATAAGATGGCTAGTTCAACCATTGAAAGGAGCTCGACTAGAAGGAGTCCGTTGGACAATTGGAAGGAGTTCAACTGGAAGAAGTTCGATTGGAAGAAGTTCGATTGGAAGGAGTATGCTGGATGACTGGAAGGAGTTTAACAAAAGAAGTTTGTTCGAATGAAGTACACAATGCCCTGCTGGTTCTTCGATTAACCAATGGCATTGACAATCTATTGAAAAATGTATTCTAAATCCAATTATCTAAGTGGTAGATGATTGAAATTAGTATATGAATAATTTAATAATAATAGTTATTTGGCTGGTTCATCATAAAAGTTCTATCTTTCTTAAATGAACTCCTAAATTATAATAAAGTTTTTAGAACTACAATCAATCGATAAAGAAGGATTTATCAGATGGTTCTTAAACTGTTCATGATTAAATGATAAGTTATTAATAAGGATGATAACTTATCAAGTGTAGGTCACTGTATGCCGTATGCATTGATTATCCTCATAACCAAGTGGTATGGAGACACTGGTATGGCATCCAGATGAGGTGTAGGAGTATATCTGCATTGAACATGACCAATGTAGTACTCTACTATTAAGAGTAGCTAGCTAAGGCCAATGGATATAAGTATCCCTCCGATCTGAGATCATCATAGTTACTTGCAAGTAACTCACTGTACTTTAGTGTCGGACTGCCTGTATTTTTAATATAGATTTGAAAAATTTTTGAGTATAATCAATTACTTGTGAAGTCAGTATGTGAGTCAAGATGAGATTGACCACTCCTGATTAACTTCAGAAAGAGAATGACTCATTATATTTCAATTTAGCAAAACCTAGACCTAGGTAATCCTCGTGAGGAGTCATGAAATTTGCAAAATTTTAAGACATAATAGAGATGATTTGTATGAGTGATGATGGTGTACTCGAAGTCGTCTTGAGCATTATTGATCAAATAGATAAATTATATGGTAATCATGGGCCAGGATTCTAAGAATGTTGCTTTGCATACATTCAATCTATCTGGACGTCGGAAACCATTGCTAGATGGTTACTTCGATTGGTATAAGAATTGTTTCTTATGCTACCGACTTAGATTCAAACCTATAGGGTCACACACATAAGAGGTTGTAATCTAATTAGATGATTAATCGATGATTGAGAATCATTCTAAGATCAAACATTCAATGCGATTGATGTTTGACCTAATGTAAGTATTGCAACAGGATCGATTAACAATTGGATTGCTAATTAGCTCAATATGATTGAGCAATCAGGCTGAGATCAATTCTAATTGAATTAGATTCAATTAGAATTAGTTTGGACTTAATTGGGTTAAGTCCAATTAGTTTATTAGATAAGCCAATTGCAAGAAAAATAATTTCTAGTTGGACTAGGATTTGAGTGCACCTAATTTCTAATTGAGTTAGGATTTAAATCAAATTAAATATGATTTAATCTGATTTAATTAGGCTTCTAGTTGGATGATGATTATCTTTAATTAGATTGCATTTAATCTGATTTGAATTAGGTTCAAAATAGTTTTGACCTAGTCAAATAAGAAGAGTCCCAGTTGGACTGGGACTCTCACTCTTTCCTTGTGCAACCTTTGAGCCCATGCCCATTATTTATTTTCACATTTTTCTATGATTTCTATGCCTAAGGATTGATTTTTCATGCCTCATATCTGGTTTAATTTGAATCAAATCTGATTTGGTTCATTATGGAAAGTGGTTTGGTTTATTTCTCTTTGAAAGAGTCCCTCTTGACCAAAACACTTCATTCTTCTTTTGCTATTTCCTCCAACGACTACCTATTATTTTTGTCACCATTTTTTCCCTGATGTGTGCATGTTCCCTTTTGGTTCTCATGTAGAAAAAATAGGAGGAGGGGCGTCCAACTCTTGGACACCCCCTAACTTCCATGTTTGACTTGGTCTCTTTGACCTAGTCTTCCTTCAAACATGGAGCCTCCTATTCTTTTGTGTGTGGTATCAAAACTTGGGGTTTCCATGGTAAAAAAGTAGAAGAAAAAGAAGAGAGGGCATGGGGTATTAGGTGCCAAACATCTTGGAGGAAGAAGGTTTCTTTTGGATGTCAAATGTTGATGTCTTGATGAAGACAAAGGTAAGAGAGAATATCTTCTCTTATAGTTTTCTTTTATGATTTATTTTTTTATATTTTTTTTTATGATTTTTATATGATAAAAATCAGAGAGAGAGGAAGAGGGTATGGGGATCTATGCTCCAAGGTATTGGGGTAGGATGATCATTTTCGAATATGATCTGATCATGTCCTGATAAGAGAAGAAGGTCTTCTCTTAGGATTTCTTTGAGAATCTTTCTTCTTCATATTTTTATGAGATTTTTCTATGAAAAAATCAGAAAGTGTAAGATTTGGAAACATAGGAAAAGTCTAGGTGAGAAGATCTCTCCTTATCTTAGCAAAGAGATGTTTTTAGGACATCAACGATTGATGTCCTGAAAGAGAAGATTTGTCTTCTCTTAGGATCTTTTTGTAATATATTTTATTTCTGATTTTTAGAAGATTCAAAAGTTGGATTTCTCCCTTATTCCTTCTCTTATTCTTCATCTCTTGGAGTGTCCAAGAGATTTGAAGAAAAAATTTTAGATTAACCATCCGGAGGGATCTACGAGAAGCTAGCACTTCGAGCGAATCTTTGTTCGACGAACCTCCGATTTTGTTGCAGCCTCATGTGGATCATCTGTAGAGGCCATACATGTGTGTGGCTCCAAAGATAATAACAAAAATCAATCATGAAGTTCTCGACCTATGTGAAGATAAGAGATTTGATCTCTTCTCTTACCTAAATACGATCTAGGGTTTAGATCTAGAACTATTCTAGATCTAGGGTATTGCTTTGATCAATACCAAAGTATTTATTTTTAGATTTAAGAATGCATTATGACATGTTGTAGATCCTAGTTGTAGAGTTTAGTAATTTGATTACATACTTCTGTAGATTAAATAGTTTAATCTATATCTTCCACTGCATTATATTTCAAAAATGTTTTGAAATTCATGCGTGAAACCCTGCATATTTTTCAATATGATATCAGAGCATCTAAGTTCTTTTATAACATGATTATGTTTGTATTAAAATAAATCTAAAAAATAAAATAATAATCACATGGACTGTAGGTTGTCCTGCTGTAAGGTTTATCTCTTACAGTGGAGAGATTGTTCTGGTACGTTGCGATCTAAAAAATTGATTATAAAATCTTTAGATTAGATATAATATTTTTTATGATGTGTTTGAAGGATTTGATCTAAATTTTATCATGAATTAGTGTTTAGATTAGATCTAAATAATTTCATAATTTTTATGTAGAGTACATAATTTTAGATTAAACTTGAATAGGATCTTAAAAAGGATTCTATTTGCTAGTCGAGTTGGCCCTCTCAGGAATCGAGCCGGCTCGACCAGCATGCCAGCCATGATACAATTTTTAGACGATGCTCCAACCGGGTCGATTAGGAATCGGACCGGCTTGGATACATTTTGGGCCAGCTTGGATGGGATCTGAGCCTACCCGATGGGAACATGGCCTTCTAACCTTCTGTTCGAGCCAGCTATCTCAAAATCAAGCCAGCTTGGCTTTTATCGGGCCAGCTCAGATGGGATCCAAGCCAGCCTGATTGAGAAGTTGGTTGAATATCATAATTAGCTGGTTTTATGTAATCTAACCTACATCTAGTGCATGTCTATGAAATAAACTGATCTATTTTTGAAATGAATTGACCTATTTAATGAAATGGTGCTAGGGTGTAAAAAATCTTTTAAAATTTAAAAATTATTTTTGAAATATCAAACCCCAACCCTTAGTCTTGAACTTAATTGAAAATTAAGTGATTGTTTAGAATCTAGGTTTGTGATTTAAAGATCCTAAGATAATTTCATAAAACATGGGTTAAAGGATAATGGGTTAGCTTTGATTAGGTCATTAACTGAGTTAGACCTAGGGTTAGATTAAATATGGACTAAGTTAAGAAATTGATCAAACTTAATTAATAGTTAATTAGGATTAGGTCGTTTCTTTAGATAATTCAATAGTTGTAGTTGATCAAAGTCTATACATCTAACAAATGAATACTGATCGTGGTTTAGTGGTCGAGCCCAAGTTTTTAGGTAGATCAAATCGAAACTGATAAATTGATTAGTGTTTAAGATAAGTCTGATATCCCAGATCGATGGTTTTTAATTAACAGCCGATTTACCTGGCCATTTCTGATGGTGTCTAAGGCAAGCCTTGGCAGACCCTCTCACCGATCTCACTTATCTGACCAATGTGGTTAATCAGGTCTTGATTAGATTGCTCATTGATTCATGCTAACCCATGTTATATAGAAAATCAGTGAGACTGATTTTATTCAGTGAGACTGATCTAGATGCCCATAGACTGAAGTTGATCCCAGTCCTTGTCGATGACTTGAGAAGTCAGCAGGAGGACTTAACTTGATTAAGTCAATGAAAACAAATTGATCTATATCCTTTCTATCTTTAAATCATAAATAATTTAAATCCTCTAAAATTATTAGATCCTTAAAATGATAAAGTTATGGAGATAACTGAGTCGTAGCCTCTCATTAAGTTGGATGATAATGGGTCCATTAACTCAATAATCATTGGAGGCCCAAAGGCCTGGTGCTTATTGACTAATGAAATTATCATTCATAATATGATAACTTGAAAGTGTCTTTTTAATGGTGATTAGATTAGCCAACCAAAGTTGGACTTAATCATTCGTTGGTTTGATGCACCAAGTATGGTCATGTTAATGGTTGGACCTAATCGGATCCTTACAGTTGAGGCCAAAGCCTACTGATTAGATTTTTGGGGCAAAATTAAATTACTAAAAATTGTTTGGAGAAATAATTGGTTAATGAACCTAACCATATATGCACATGGATTGGCTGACCAAAGTCGGACTTATGTATAGTCTATGTGGATTTTAGTACCTACTAGAAAATTAAAATAGTTTCTTGAATTAGAGGTAGAGGCTACCAATTCAAATAAAATAGTAAAAGAATCATAAGACTAAAGTCCAAGTCTCTAGGCTTAAAATAATTCATATACTTAGGTCTATGTTCTCTTTTCTCATAAAATAAGGCTAAATCCTAATTGCTCCAATCATTGTTAGACAATGATGATTTATGGGATCCAACTTTGATAATTAGTATTGAAAGTTGAATTTGATTCAGTAGTATGAATTGGTTCGTATTGGGGCTTCTAAGTTCAGTCAAAATAATTAGTCCAAAATTGATCCAAATCAAGTATAGTGCTTCTACTATTAGAAGCAGGATCATAGGAAGAAGAATTATCTTGCTTTTCTTGATCATAACAGGCTGAACAAGAGAAAGGAGCAAGAGTTGCTTATCAAGGATGTTATATGATAACACCTTAAAATTTCTCTGTATGTAATTCTACTATCCGGGCATTAGATACTGATGGTCTTATGCAATTTATTATGAAGACTATAGATAAGTGGAATGTTTGAAAATGGTGAGAAATACTTGAACATTGGGAATGAAAGTCCGGTTCCAATCGTAGCTTTAGGAATTGTCAAGCTTATTTTCAAAAGATGTCATTTTGAGTGATTGTTACCATTGTCCATTGTTTATAATAAATGTAATCTCTGTGCCTTTTAGTCAGAGGTGGTTATCATTTATCCATAAAATGGTTTGTTTTGATATTATTATGAATAATGTTATGATAATACATGGATAATAAGAAAATGATATTTAACATTTATACAACCTGTTAAGTGTAATGTACATATTTAATAAACATCCAAGTTAGATTATGTCATGGATATCTACCTTTGGCATTATAGACTTAGTCATCTTGATAAGAACAAGATAAATAGGTTAGCTTGAGAGAGAAACCTCGATATTAATGATTGTGAATCATTGATAACCTATGAGTCTTATCTTCTTGAAAAGATGACAAAGTCATCTTTTACTAGAAAAGATGAAGAAGCCGATAAAGTTTTAAGTCTCATACATAGTGATGAATGTGGACCTATAAACTAAAGAGCCAAAGAAAGATATTAATATTTCATTACAGATGACCTATCTGGGCATGGGTGCATCTGGCTTGAATCATTTAAAATATTCAAATGATTCAATAATGAAATAGAAGAACAAACTGGAAAAGATATTAGAACTCATCAATCAGATCGAAAAGGCGAATACTTATCCAGTAAGTTTGTGACATATCTAGGAGAGAATAAGATTCTCTCTCAGTAGATTTCTTTTCGAAATATAATATATCTAAATTAAACTTTGTTAGACATGGTTCAATCCATGATAGGATTCACTTGTTTGCCTGTTTCAGGATTATGCTCTTGTGACTACTAGTTTTACTCTAAAAATTTATACCAAAAAAATCCATTGTAAAGACTCCATATGGGATATGGATCGAGCGTAGACCTAGACTCTCTCACCTTCAGGTTTAGGGTTGATTGGGCTATGTCATAGGTTTGCACATAGATAAACTTGGATCCTAGTCTAATAGGTGTTTAAGGATTATTAATTCTACCATGCTGAAGAACATAAGATGATCATCAGCAGTAGGGCATTTTTTTTTGAAAGAAATTTTTTAGAGAAGAAACTGATGCCTATCAAGTTGAACTTGAAAAAGTTTAACTAATAGAAAATGAACCGACACAATCCAGTAAACCTACAGAACTGGATTTGATCATATCAAACCCGAAGCACATTAAAGTAGCACCTTTAAGGAGATCCGGTAGAGTATCGTGTTAGCTGAACAGATACTATGGTATCTAGGTCCGAGATGGCGATCCTGTTGAGCTTGATCAAAACAACAAGGATCCGATTACCTATAGGAATGTAATGCAGTGGTCTGGCTTTTAGAAGTGGCTTAGAGCCATTAAATCCAAATTGGAGTCCATGAAAATCAATAGTGTGTGGACACTAGTTGATTCATCTAAAGGGATAAAATTCATTGGATGTAAATAGATTTTCAAAAGGATCAAAGTAGCGCAGATGGAAAGGTAGAGACCTATAAAGCCCGTCTGACTATCATCTTAGAGTTCAAACATACGTTTTAAACGTATGTCTTTATTATGAATAAAGAAAAATCCTGCATTTGTAATTGGGCAAAATGTTCTATAATGTTATTCCTTGTGTTATCTATGGATGAAATTCTCTTAATCGAGAATGTCATTCCAGCATTGTAAGGAATAAAGGTTTGGCTGTCATCTAATTTTTGTATATTTAAAATCAAATATGGTATACTCACTAATGGTAGTGAGCAGATACTAGTTTGATCTAAGTAAAAACCATTAGAAGATTGTATAGATAATTCTCAAGTATTTAAAAAATACTAAGATCTAGTGACTCAAATATAGAGATATTGACTTAAAACTTGTAGATATTTTGATTTCAATTTTTAGTTAGATCAAGATGACAGCAAGAGAGTGTCGGGTCATATCCTAATTGCAGGAGTAATCTACTGAAAAGGTTCCAAGCAGAATACTATAGCCTATTCAGTTAGTGATGTAGAGTACATCATCGCATATGATGTTGCCATATAAGCTATGTAGTTGCTGAGGTTCATTAGTAAATTGAAAGTGGCACCCTTCATCGATGGTCCAGTCCTATCATAGCACTAAAGCCATAGCTCAGGATAAAAAATCAAAGGATCAATATATTCTGCATCGCTATCACCTTTGATTTTAAATCAGGATGACGTCGATTTTTAGAAGATTGATGAAAAAGGAGAACTTGACCGGCTCATTTGATAAAGCCTCAGAGCTAAGGAGTTCTACAAACTGAAGTGAAAGATAGGATATTTGATATCATTCTGATTAGCTTTAGTCCAAGTGAGAGTTATTGGAAAATATATCCTAAAGCCAATCATCTAAATGGTAGATGATTGGAATTAGTATATGAATTATCTAATAATAATAGTTATTTGGCTGGTTCATCATAAAAGTTCTATCTTCCTTAAATAAACTCCTAAATTATGATGAAGTTCTTAGAATCATAATCAATCGATAAAGAAGGATTTATCGGATGGTTCTTAAACTATTCATGATCAAATGATAAGTTATTAATAAGAACGATAACTTATCGAGTGTAGGTCACCGTATGCTATATGCATTGGTTATCCTCATAATCAAGTGATGTGGAGACATTGGTATGGCATCTAGATGAGATGTAGGAGTACATCTGCACTGAACGTGATAAATGTAGCACTCTACTATCAAGAGTAGCTAGCTAAGATCGATGGGTATAAGTGTCCCTCCAACTTGAGATCACCATGGTGACTTACAAGCAACTCACTGTACTTTGATGCCAAACTGCTCGTATTTCTAATATAGGTTCGAAAGGTTTTTGGGTTAGTCAAGTACTTGTGAAGTCAGTGTGTGAGTCAAGATGGGATTAACCACTCCTAATTAACTTCAGGAAGAGAATGATTCATTGTATTTCAATTTAGCAAAACCTAGACCTGGGTAATCCTAATGAGGAGTCATGGAATTTGCAAAATTTTGAGACATAATAGAGATGACTTGTATGAGTGTTGACAGCATACTCGATGTCATCTTAAGCATTATTGATCAAAGGGATGAATTATACGGTAACCATGGGCCAGAGTTCTAAGAATATTGCTTTGCATACATTGGACCTATCTGGACGTCGGAAACCATTGCTAGATGGTTACTTCGACTGGTACAAAAATCGATTTCTATGCTACTGACTTAGGTTCGAACATATAGGATCACACATAAGAGGTTGTAATCTAATCAAATGGCTAATCGACGATTGAGAATCATTCTAAGGTCAAACATTCAATGCAATTGATGTTTGATCTAATGCAAATATTGCAGGAGGATCGATTAGCAATTGGATTGCTAATTAGCTCAATCTAATTGAACAATCAGGATAAAATCAACTCTAATTAAATTAGATTTAATTAGAATTAGTTTGGACTTAATTGAGTTAAGTCTAATTGGTTTATTGGATAAGCCAATTGCAAGAAAAAATAATTTCTAGTTGGACTAGGATTTGAGTGCACCTAATTTCTAATTGAGTTAGAATTTAACTTAAAATTAAATATAATATAATTTAATTTAATTAGACTTCTAGTTGGACTAGAATCATTCTTAATTAGATTGTATTTAATCTAATTTGAATTAGGTTCAAAATAGTTTTGTAGTAGTCAAATAAGAAGAGTTCCAGTTGGACTGGGACTCTCACTCTTTCCTTGTGCCACTGGGACTCTCACTCTTTCCTTGTGCCACCTTTGAGCCCACATCTATTATTTGTTTCTAGATTTTTTATGATTTCCATGCCTAAGGATTGATTTTCCATGCCCCATATTTGGTTTAATTTGAATCAAATCTGATTTGGTTCATTATGGAAAGTAGTTTGGTTTATTTCTCTTTGAAAGAGTCCCTCTTGACCAAAACACTTCATTCTTCTTTTGCTATTTCCTCTAACGACTACCTATTATTTTTGTCATCCTTTTTTTCCTGATGTGTGCATGTTCTCTTTTGGTTCTCATGCAGAAAAACCCCTAACTTCCATGTTTGACTTGGTCTCTTTAACCTAGTCTTCCTTAAAACATGGAGCCTCCTATTCTTTTGTGTGTAGCATCAAAACCTAGGGTTTCCACAGTAAAAAAGTAGAAGAAAAAGAAGAGAGGGCATGGGGTATTAGGCGCCAAACATCTTGGAGGAAGAAGGTTTGTTTTGGACATCAAATGTTGATGTCTCGATGAAGACAAAGACAAGAGAGAATGCCTTCTCTTATAGTTTTCTTTCATGGTTTACTTTTTCATATTTTCTTTATAATTTTTATATGATAAAAATTTGAGAGAGAGAGAGGAAGAGGGTGTGGGGATCAATGCTCCAAGGTGTTGGGGCTGGATGATCATTTTCGGATATGATCTGATCATGTCTTGATGAGAGAAGAAGAAGAGAAGAAGGTCTTCTCTTAGAATTTCTTTGAGAACTATTCTTCTCCATATTTTTGTGAGATTTTTCTATGAGAAAAATCAGAGAGTGTAAGATCTAAAAATATGAGAAAAGTCTAGGAGAGAAGGTCTCTCCTTGTCCTAGCATAGAGATATTTTCAGGACATCAACCATTGATGTCCTAAAAGAGAAGATTTGTCTTCTCTTAGGATCTTTATCTAATGTATTTTATTCTAATTTTTAGGAGATCCAAAGGTTGGATTTCTCCTTTATTTCTCCTTTTATTCTTCATCTCTTGAAGTATCTAAGAGATTCGAAGAATAAATTTTAGATTAACCATCTAGAGGAATCCATGAGAAGCTAGCACTTCGAGCGAATCTTCATTCGACGAACCTCCAATTTTGTTGCAGCCTCATGTGGATCATCTGTAGAGATCGGATGCGTGTGCGGCTCTAAAGACAATAATGAAAATCAATCGTGGAGTTCTCAACCCATGTGAAGATAAGAGATTTGATTTCTTCTCTCACCTAGATATGATCTAGGATTTAGATCTAGAGATCTAGGATATTGATTTGATCAATATCAAAGTATTTATTTTCTGATTTAAGAATGCATTATGACATATTATAGATCCTATTTATAGGATTTAGTAATTTGATTACATGCTTCTATAGATTAAATAGATTAATTTATATCTTTTCGTGCGTTATATTTCAAAAAAGTTTTGAAATTCATGCATGAAACCTTGCATATTTTCCAACACAATCATGATTGAGAAGGTCATCCAGTGCATGCAAGTTGGAGATCGGCCATCCCAGGATAAGCGGTAGCATGAAATCATGTTGGTTGAAGTTCGGTCATGGCTGCCACACCTTGAACTGGTCACGTCGAGGTTAAAATAGGTTGTCGAACTTCGGCAGGAGCGACTTTACCACCAACAGGGCAAAAGTCTTCTTTTAGAGTTTTCTATGCTGAACCTTTTCAGCACCTCTTCTATGTATATTTTCTATAAGAGTTCTAACATTCTTTTAGATCTATCTCTATAGACCTTAATATCAAGAATGAAGGATACTTCTCTTAGGTCTTTCATAGAGGATTCCTTTGACAATCATATTTTGACTGAGGTCAGCATGAAAATATCATTCCTAATCAGGAGGATGTCATTCATATACAATATGAGGAATGTGATAGTACTTCTACTGACCTTCTTATATATACTATTGCTATCCACAATGTTCTAGAAATCACCTAGCTCTGATACTAAATCATAGACCCATGATATTGCTCGAACGCTAATCATCCTTGACATCATAAGCACCAATACCATATTGCGGAAGCTCCTGATCTTTAGCATGGACCTGAAGGAACCTGTGACGTTCTCTATGGATAGCAAACCACCGACCCTCCATCTAGATATGTGATGGGGCGCCTCCCTCCTTAGGCTTGAGGGAGACGCCCCCTTCTTTTGGGCTTCTTCAAGAATCCTGGGGCAACTACATTAGAGAGAAGAGAAGAAGAGAGAATTGAGGAAGAAAAAGTCTGTATTCCATTGCATTCACAGTATTAATGAAACCCTAATACAACCTATATATTTATACATAGCTATTAGGCCTGACCAAAAAGCTCTCTGGCTAATCCAATACATGAAAGCACTCACCGAGCCCATGTACACCCATATCTTCCATGCTCTCATTCTTTGGATCTAGACTCGATCCATATATGAGTTAGCTCCCTTAAGATCTCTTAAACCAGACCTTAAGACCCTAGGATCAACCCATATCCTAGCCCAAAATAGACCCTCACGTAACTCTACCCATGCACTGAGTTGGCTCAGTCTCAGCACTGAGCTGGCTAAGTTTCACTAGGTCGACTAAGTCTGAAATTGAGCCGGTCTAGTTTTGTGCCTTGCCTGCAGTCCTGAACGTGTAGCTCTCTATTTTGCTTATGCACTGAGACTTAGCTGACCCAGTTTTGAACTGAGTCAGCTAACCTACAGAAAATTTTCTTTCTGCAATCTTGATTCTCCGACTTTGATTTCTTACTTCACCTTGAATTTCAGATCTCTGAAGTGTCAACTAAGCCCCTAGAATCTCCAAAGCCAACACCCTGACTCCTTCCATGGCCTTCCAAGGCTTGGAAGCACCACAAATCCTCACAATTTCCACCTTGGTGCTCCTAAGCCTTGGCAAATCCCTCGATAATGCCCTCCTACATGATCCCACTGTCCCTGTGCACTCGACAGCACCTATGTAAATATCACCTCTACCAATCCTCTTCAGCTGTTGTGCACCCTTGAGGCCTTTGGGATGACCGCCTCCACTGCTGAAGACCTTGGCTTGCACCTCTACACCACCTTAAAATTATAGGATCCCTTCTGCTTAGCAGCTATATTACTTTTTCTAGACTTTCTTAGAGATTATGCAACATTTCTTTACCGACACTTGCCGCATATCCTGATTCTCCACCTAACACTATCCCATTAGAGCCATGCCTATTTCTCTGCACAATCCTCTCCATCTGGATCTGTACAGCCTTAGCACTAGTGCTGGGATATAGGTCTTCCCTCCACATCTCTCTGCTCTGAACCTGTGTCACAGCTTCCTCCACCTATGAAGCCACCTCTGCCTGGTGCTCCACCTTGAACCGAAGTCCTCCTAATGCCGCAGAAGCCGACTCTATCTCCAAGTCTCCCCAACCCAACAACTACTCGCCGTACCTCGAACATCGTTACCCCACCTTCATGCTGTACTTCAACTGGATTGTAGATATATGTGCCCTAGAAGCCAGAATTGGCTGACACTTGTAATACACTTCTAGGGGCAAAATTGTATAATTTTGACTATAATTAATGAAATGGGTTATTTTCTATCACACCTGTGTATTTAGTGTTTGTGATACATCCTTTGAGTTAATGGTAATGATAATTCATATTTTCAAGAGTTGAAAATTTAAGACATGAATAATCATTATTAACTCATAAACAGCTCCCGACCATAGGATCATCACGAGGATGGTGATTGATCCGGAAGGTTGGTGTACGATCGCTTCTCTTTAGTAGATGAGTCTTGAGTCTACGGTGTGGAGACACCGGAGCGAGAGTACAGGTACTCGTTAGAGAACGAGGGCACTGAGCGTGACCACCTCGAGTAGTCATTAGGGAAGTCTACCTTCTCGTCAATGACTGACTCGATGCTGCAGTAGTGTGTCTGGTTCTTTGACCTGAGATGCATCGGCAGTTCACCTTGAGGGTGTTATAGTTTGACTACACCATTACTCGGTCTCCTAGCCATATGGAACCCTGAGGTGTATGTTGGCTATAGCATGTTCATTGTAGGAACTGGATTGCATCAAGATGGGATCTATCTACCTCGGTGGTAGAGGAGCAGCCCTATGATGAATCATGAGAATCAAGTCCAGAAGCCCATGGCCATGGCAGAGTGAAATAATAGAAAGAGTTTCTATTTAGATTTTCACATTGGACTCGAATCGAATGATTACATCATATGACAGAGACTAGGGTTTGACGAGTTCACCTTAACCCTAATCTGATCGGGGCTCAAGATAGAAGAACTTAATCACACAGGTAGCTGCACCAAGAGGTTCGCATTCAGCTCTGATGGGTTGCCACCATATACTGCTAGGTGTCACTGGTGGATTTTGGGAGCAATTAGAATGATTTAGATGATCGATCATTCTAGCTGTTCGAATCAGAAGAGTTCTGATCCATCGAAAGGAGTTTCGATGATGTCTATGATAGAGATCATGACATATCCCATTACCATACAGAACTGAACCTAACTGGGTCACACAAACAAGGGTTTGAATCTGGTGATCATCAATTGAACTGATCTAGTTCAATTGATCTGAATGAGATTCAATTAGGTTCAAGGAAATCGTGCTAGCACTCGATTGAACCTAACGTTCTTCTTTTACTATCATAAATAAGTTGTCCTGACTGAGCCAAAGGAGTTTGTGCTCAATCAGAGGCCTTCATATGGTCTGACTGGAGGTTGTCCAAGTCAGAATAGGTTGTCTTATTTGTAAGACATTACCTGCCATTTTTGGTCACCTGCCATTTCTTGTTCTTTGACTTTGGTCAAAAGTCTACCTTTGACTGGTCAAACGTTGACCATTGACACTTTGACTTTTGACCACATGTCATGCACCTATTGGAGAGCTGGTGGGGGCCTGTCCCCCTGCCAGAACCTGGCAAGGAGAAGGGCGCACGCCAAGGGTGGCGTGAGCCCAAGTAGGAGGCGCCTAGGAGTCCTTGTTGGACAAGGACTCCACCTCCCTTTTGGATTCCAATCAGAGTTCTACTAAGAATCCAGTTTGACTGGTCTTAGGCGCCCTCTAAGGAGGAATCCAGGGGTCTCTATTCCCAACCAATCAGATTTAGATCTGATTTCACAAAGGGTTGTGATTGGTTGAGAGGAAGAGGAGTTGGATCACAAGCTTAGGTCTATAAATAAGACCCTGCGCCCAACTCAGAATTCTAATGCAATTCAATTGAGAAACCCCACGCCCCAAGGCTGCCTCTCCCCTCCTTCCTCCATGCCATAGTCTCTCTTCTCCCCTTGCTCTCCACGTCCAAAAGGTGTTTTGGACTTTGGTTGGTGCGATTCAGATCAAGGAAAGGCGATCAAAAGCAAGAAGGCTGCGCTGCTGCAAAAGGACGACTGCAGATCTTCAAAAGAGTTTTGAAGATCCTCCAGATCAGATCCAGATCTGATTTTTGGAGGTGTGATAGAGAAGAAGAGGATCTCCAGATCCAACCCGAGTGGATACCGGTAGAGGCCAGGCGCTTGCGTGGCTAAGATCCAGAACCTTCCGCTGCAATCAGGATCATCTACAGGGTAATAGGATTACCCAAATCAGGTAAATTAAATTTGATTTAATTTATCTTATTTTATTTTATTTATTAAAATAATAAGAATCAGATCTGAAAACATATCAAGATCTGATTGAGATCAAGAGAAAAATTTTTGAAATATATCTCTTGATCTGAATCAGATCTGGACGAACCTGGACCGGGAAATCAGGATTTCCCTTCAACTGGTATCAGAGCCATGGTTCTAAATTGTTTAGATCTGATTTTAATTTTATTTTAATTAGAAAATAAAGTGATTTCAGATGTCACATGAGATGTGATCAGATCTGAAATCAGAAAAAATTAAAATTAAATGATTTGGATCTAAGAACATGAAGATATGCATGACTAGTTCTAGAATAGAATAGTTCTATAGAATAGTTTTGCATGTCTTTGATTTAATCTGATTAAATCATATTTTAGATCTTCTTATTTACTATTTTCTGATATTATAAGTGTTATAATAACATCTGATAAACAGCAAATAAAAATTATTTAATTTTAAATATCATATGAGATATGATTGATGCATGTCTAGACTAGTTGTAGAATAGTTCTACATAATTGTCTAGATTAGAATTTATTTTGATTAGATCAATTTAAATCTAATTTTTTAGATTATTATGAGATAATTTAGATCTGAAAACATGCATGATTATGATACATGAGATGTATGCAAAATATGCCATGATTAGATCTACTTTATATATGAGATATATGATATAGATCTGATATTGTTTTGTAGTATTGAATGTTCCTGATTAAGGCGTTCCTCTTGGCCGTCCGGTCATAAGAACGAAGAAGGGTTTAAAGGCCCTCTCTTCCCATTCGATGGGGTGTTCTTATGACGTGTAGGGGTGCTGCGTGTTCGTCCTTAATCAGAAACCCAAAACTTACTTTCTGCAAAACCCTAGATCCTGAAACCCTAGGATTTATTGTGCATATTTTGTTTATGAACCCAACTTAATTAAGAATTAAGTTTATGGAATATTAATTAGGTCTAAAATTGAGAATTTCAGATCTAAGACATATTCATAATACTGGGTTCGGGCTTGGGTAGCTCAATTAGGTCTAAGCGGTTGATCAAACCGAATCAAGAGTTGGTTAGATGGGATCAACAATGCTTAAATTGACCAGCCTAATAGGATTAAGTCTGGGTCAAGATCGAGTCACGATCAAGCAAGACCTAATTAGGCTCAGAGGTTAGAGTCTGGATTGTAGGCTAACCCAATTGGTTCTGACTCAACAATTTGGTGTCTAAGGTAAGTTTGGCATAGACGACCGACTGGTTTTTAATTGGAAGCTACTCGACCTGAATGCGTTCTTGTGCGAGTTAACGGCATATTCCTTCCACCGGTCTCACTTACCTGGCCATATCTGTTGACACAGTTCTGATCTGAGGTGGTCAATAATCCGAGCTGAACCCATGCCACTAGGTTAGTCATAATTGTTATGACTAAGCCAAGTCTAGTTTAATGAGACCTGAATCAATTCTCCCTAAGAAAAGATTAAGTCTGAGGTCTTCCACCATTGTAGATGTGCGGGCCCTTCCCGGGGTTGATTGTTCTCGGCTGGATACAGTGGCTCAGTTGCACCGGGAAGATGCAACCATGTCTATTAGGCATTGGATGCTATGGGCTGGAGGATGAGTTGGGCTCAATATTTCGGATACGGTGAGAGACTCCAATTAGGAACCCAGTCTATGCAAATGGTGGGTCTGACTTAACTAAGGAGTGGATCAATATTCCGGATACGGTGAGATTCATGAATTAGAGACCAAGTTTGGGTGCACCATGATTAGAGAATCATTGAACAAGAGTTGTTCACTCATTGGCTAACCCATCACCAATAACTGTTAGGTGAGGTGATGAGTCAGTTGGTGAGACCGCACCACCCACTAGAAATCATCAATCGTGGAGATTTTCGCATCTCTACAGAGGGAGTGTAGGGATCCGAGAAAATAGTGGGAGCTAATTTGTTTAAAAATAAAATCCCTAAACAAATTGGTCAAGTCAAAATTACAGTATCTAACTAGAATCTTTGACTCTCTACAGGAAAATGTCTGCGTCCAACCCATTGGCACGTATCCTAGGACACACATAGACTGACTGGACCCAATTATAAAGATTGGCTCAGGAACTACAAAATTGTTTTGGGTTCAGAGAAGTTAACACATGTTTTGGACCAGGACCCTCCCACCTTACCAGCCCGTCCATCTGTTGAACAGAGAACGTCTCTGGAAAAATGGATTGACGAAGACAATAAGGCCAGATACTACATGTTGGGCTCGATGTCTGATGAGCTCCAGCGCCAACATGAAGATATCGGGACTGCTCGCCAAATGTTGGCTCACCTGCAGGAGATGTTTGGTGAACAGAGTCGCGCAGCCAAATATCAAGTCACAAAATGACTTTTTAAGGCTAAGATGCGTGATGGGCAGTCAGTCCAAGATCACTGTCTGACAATGATCAAGGACATGGAAGAGCTTGAGAAGCTCGGTGTGAAGTTGGACTTGGACCTGCAGAACGATATTATTCTGCAATCCTTGACTGATGCATATGGGCAATTCATCATGAATTACCACATGCATAAACTTCAAAATTCCTTGGCCGAGTTAATGAATATGCTGGTTACCGCTGAGCTTTCTATGAAAGGTTCTAAAGGCTCAGTTCTTGCTATGGAACGGACTTCTTCCAAAAGAAAGTCTTATGGAAAGAAAAAGAAGTCTGTGAAAAAGCAAAAGGTGGAAGGATCAAAGAAGAAGAAGGCAGAACCGAAGAAAAAGGTCCGATGGCAAAGGAAAGTGTTTCCATTGCAACAGCGACGGCCATTGGAAGCGGAACTGCCCTACTTACCTGGCCACCCTGAAAGAACAAGAAGGAAGGTCCTTCTGGAGGTATGCTCGTTATTGAGTCTAACCTTACGGTTTCTTCTGCATCCAGTTGGGTGCTTGACTCTGGTTCTAGTGCTCATCTGTGCACTTCTATGCAGGGTCTTGAGGATAGCAGGAGGCTGAGGGATGGAGACATGATCCTACGCATCGGTAATGGAGCAAGAGTTGCTGCAGTAGCCGTGGGAACATACCCTCTTCGATTACCATCTGGTTTAGACTTAGTTTTAAAAGACTGTTATTATGTGCCTGCAGCTAGCAGGAATTTGATTTCTGTTTCATGCTTAGCACAAGAAGGTTATGTGATCACCTTCTTTAAGGACCATTGTAACATTCTTTATGAAAGAAATAAAATTGCAAATGGTTTCCTTATTAATGGTCTTTATCAGCTTGCATATTGATGTACCTGTTTTAACTATCGAGCAAAACGTGAATGCCAAACGACCTAGGGATAGTCCAAACGACAGATATCTATGGCACCTGAGATTAGGTCATATAGCAGAAGATAGGATTAACAAATTGGAGAAAAATGGGCTATTGAGTCCATTGACTTTTGAGTCATATCCAACTTGTGAATCTTGTCTTCAAGGCAAAATGACTAAACTCCCTTTTGTTGGACATGGGGAGAGGGCCACAGATCTCCTTGCCCTAGTACATACTGATGTGTGCGGCCCATTTGATGTGCCGGCTAGAGGCAATTTTGTCTACTTCATTACCTTTACCGATGATCTGTCTAGGTATGGGTATGTGTATCTTATGAGACACAAGTCTGAAGCTTTTGAAAAGTTCAAAGAATTCAGACATGAAGTAGAAAAACAAACTGGAAAACCCATTAAGGTTCTTCGATCAGATCGAGGAGGTGAATACCTTAGCCGGGAATTCCTAGACTATCTTAAGGAAAATGGCATAGTCTCTCAATGGACTCCACCAGGAACACCTCAACTCAACGGGGTTTCAGAACGGAGAAATCGGACTCTATTGGATATGGTTCGATCCATGATGAGCTTCACAGACCTCCCTGATTTTCTTTGGGGACACTTCATTGTTAACTTCAATCTATCTACTGAATAGGGTTCCCTCTAAAACCGTTCCTACCACACCGTATGAGATATGGCACGGTAAGAAACCAAGTCTGAGTCATCTCAGAATTTGGGGTTGTCCGGCTCATGTCAAAAGACAACAAGCGGACAAGTTAGAGTTTAGGTCCTTTAGAGCTCGATTCATAGGATATCCTAAAGAGTCATTAGGATACTATTTCTACATTCCAGAAGACCACAATGTGATTGTGAGTCGACATGCCATATTTCTTGAAAAATAGTTTATTCAAGATAGCGGCATTGGAAAGCAGATTAAGCTTGATGAGAAAGTCTCACAAGCAGAACGAGCTAAGGACCAAGTGGAACCAAATCAGGTTGAGCCAATAAGAACACTACCTCCTCCACCTCGTAGATCGGAAAGAGTTTCCCATCCCCCTGAAAGATACTTAGGTATTATTTCAGAGGATGTAGAGGAAATGTTCCTCATAGGTAATGGTGCTCATGGTGATGATCCCAAAACCTACAACGAGGCGATATCAGATATCGACTCCGAGAAATGGCTTGAGGCAATGAAGTCAGAAATTGACTCGATGCACTCAAACCAAGTCTGGACCTTGGTAGATCCACCAGAAGGTATAGTACCTATTGGGTGTAAATGGATCTTCAAGAGAAAGATTGGTGCAGATGGGAATGTGGAGACATTCAAGGCTAGACTGGTGGCAAAAGGTTATAGTCAACGCGAAGGCATTGACTATCAGGATACCTTTTCCCCAGGTAGCTATGCTAAAATCCATCCGCACATTGCTTGCTGTTGCAGCCTATTTCGATTATGAAATATGGCAAATGGACGTGAAAACGGCATTCCTAAATGGATATCTTGAGGAAGATATCTATATGGAACAGCCGCTAGGTTTCACATCCAGTGATACTGATCACAAGGTTTGCAAGCTGCAAAGGTCCATATATGGACTTAAGCAAGCATCTCGGAGCTGGAACACTCGTTTCAATGATGTGATCAAAAAGTTTGGTTTCATCAAAAATGAAGAGGAACCATGTGTTTTCAAAAGGGTCAGTGGGAGCGCTGTTGTCTTCCTCGTATTGTACGTGGATGACATCCTCCTTATTGGGAATGATATTCCCATGTTGACATCAGTCAAGATGTGGTTGTCCAAGGAATTCTCCATGAAAGACCTAGGTGAAGCATCCTTTATTCTAGGAATTAAGGTCTATAGGGATAGACCGAATAGGATGCTAGGACTTTCACAGAAGATGTACATAGAGGAAAGTACTAAAGAGGTTTAGTATGGAAAACTCTAAGAGGGGATTAATACCCTTCAGACATGGTATTCATCTTTCCAAGAAGATGTGCCCCAGCACACCTGAGGAAATAGAACGCATGAGCAAGATCCCTTATGCTTCTGCAATAGGGAGCCTCATGTATGCCATGCTATGTACACGACCTGATATAGCCCATGCTGTGAGTGTCACAAGCAGATATCAGTCAAATCCAGGTGAAGAACACTGGACTTCTGTGAAATGTATCCTTAAGTACTTGAGAAGAACTAAGGATATGATGTTGGTCTTTGGTAATGGAGAACTCCAAGTCCAGGGATACACAGACTCGGACTTCATGTCCGATATAGATGATCGAAAGTCGACATCTGGAAGTCTGTTTGTGTGCAATGGTGGAGCTGTCAGCTGGAAGAGTTCCAAGCAAACTGTGATAGCAGATTCCACCATGGAAGCAGAATATATAGCTGCATAGAGGCTGCATTCTGGTACTTTGCTGTTGGACATCCCATCAGCCATTCATAGATTACCTTGAAGAAAGGTTAGGTTACGTTGAGGTCAAGAGAGTCAACTCCGCAGATAATGTGGCAGACCCACTTACAAAGCCGTTGGGCCAGCAGAAGATCGAAGCCCACCTTGAGAAGATGGGACTTAGACTTGTAGCCAATTGGCTTTAGGACAAGTGGGAGATTGTTAGATATATGTGCCCTAGAAGCCAGAATTGGCTGACACTTGTAATACACTTCTAGGGGCAAAATTATAATTTTGACTATAATTAATAAAATGGGTTATTTTCTATCACACATGTGTATTTAGTGTCTGTGATACATCCTTTGAGTTAATGGTAATGATAATTCATATTTTCAAGAGTTGAAAATTTAAGACATGAATAATCATTATTAACTCATAAACAGCTCCCGACCATAGGATCATCACGAGGATGGTGATTGATCCGGAAGGTTGGTGTACGAATCGCTTCTCTTTAGTAGATGAGTCTTGAGTCTACGGTGTGGAGACACCGGAGCGAGAGTACAGGTACTCGTTAGAGAACGAGGGCACTGAGCGTGACCACCTCGAGTAGTCATTAGGGAAGTCTACCTTCTCGTCAATGACTGACTCGATGCTGCAGTAGTGTGTCTGGTTCTTTGACCTGAGATGCATCGGCAGTTCACCTTGAGGGTGTTATAGTTTGACTACACCATTACTCGGTCTCCTAGCCATATGGAACCCTGAGGTGTATGTTGGCTATGAGCATGTTCATTGTAGGAACTGGATTGCATCAAGATGGAATCTATCTACCTCGGTGGTAGAGGAGCAGCCCTATGATGATCATGAGAATCAAGTCCTGAAGCCCATGGCCATGGCAGAGTGAAATAATAGAAAGAGTTTCTATTTAGATTTTCACATTGGACTCGAATCGAATGATTACATCATATGACAGAGACTAGGGTTTGACGAGTTCACCTTAACCCTAATCTGATCGGGGCTCAAGATAGAAGAACTTAATCACACAGGTAGCTGCACCAAGAGGTTCGCATTCAGCTCTGATGGGTTGCCACCATATACTGCTAGGTGTCACTGGTGGATTTTGGGAGCAATTAGAATGATTTAGATGATCGATCATTCTAGCTGTTCGAATCAGAAGAGTTCTGATCCATCGAAAGGAGTTTCGATGATGTCGATGATAGAGATCATGACATATCCCATTACCATACAGAACTGAACCTAACTGGGTCACACAAACAAGGGTTTGAATCTGGTGATCATCAATTGAACTGATCTAGTTCAATTGATCTGAATGAGATTCAATTAGGTTCAAGGAAATCGTGCTAGCACTCGATTGAACCTAACGTTCTTCTTTTACTATCATAAATAAGTTGTCCTGACTGAGCCAAAGGAGTTTGTGCTCAATCAGAGGCCTTCATATGGTCTGACTGGAGGTTGTCCAAGTCAGAAAGGTTGTCTTATTTTATAAGACATTACCTGCCATTTTTGGTCACCTGCCATTTCTTGTTCTTTGACTTTGGTCAAAAGTCTACCTTTGACTGGTCAAACGTTGACCATTGACACTTTGACTTTTGACCACATGTCATGCACCTATTGGAGAGCTGGTGGGGGCCTGTCCCCCTGCCAGAACCTGGCAAGGAGAAGGGCGCACGCCAAGGGTGGCGTGAGCCCAAGTAGGAGGCGCCTAGGAGTCCTTGTTGGACAAGGACTCCATCCTCCCTTTTGGATTCCAATTAGAGTTCTACTAAGAATCCAACTTTGACTGGTCTTAGGCACCCTCTAAGGAGGAATCCAGGGGTCTCTATTCCCACCAATCAGATTTAGATCTGATTTCACAAAGGGTTGTGATTGGTTGGGAGGAAGAGGAGTTGGATCACAAGCTTAGTCTATAAATAAGACCCTGCGCCCAACTCAGATTCTAATGCAATTCAATTGAGAAACCCCACGCCCCAAGGCTGCCTCTCCCCTCCTCCTCCATGCCATAGCTTCTTCTCCCCTTGCTCTCCACGTCCAAAAGGTGTTTTGGACTTTGGTTGGTGCGATTCAGATCAAGGAAAGGCGATCAAAAGCAAGAAGGCTGCGCTGCTGCAAAAGGACGACTGCAGATCTTCAAAAGAGTTTTGAAGATCCTCCAGATCAGATCCAGATCTGATTTTTGGAGGCGTGATAGAGAAGAAGAGGATCTCCAGATCCAACCCGAGTGGATACCGGTAGAGGCCAGGTGCTTGCGTGGCTAGATCCAGAACCTTCTGCTGCAATCAGGATCATCTACAGGGTAATAGGATTACCCAAATCAGGTAAATTAAATTTGATTTAATTTATCTTATTTTATTTTATTTATTAAAATAATAAGAATGAGATCTAAAATATATCAAGATCTGATTGAGATCAAGAGAAAATTTTTGAAATATATCTCTTGATCTGATCAGATCTGAACGAACCTGGACCGGGAAATCAGGATTTCCCTTCACCTCCAAAACTCAAGAGCTCATCCAACTCTTCTAAATCTAGTGACCGAACCTTAGAAAATTCTACTCTAGTCCTTCTCTTCTGCCCCTACACCAGCCATCGCTTTAGTTGCACTCGGAGAACCATCCTCCACCTGAATCGTGACTCTCCCTGATGCCTCTATAGAAGAAAGCTGATCCATGATACTCCCGACTGTCTGAGACCCCCTGACTCTCCCTGAGACCCCCTGACTCTCCCTGAGACCTACACCTGGTCTCCTTGAGATACCACTGATACTCTCTACTGAGATACACTCCTCGACTATTGCACTACCAAGCCTCTCTCAGCCCCTGTGCCTTCAGGGTAGTGCTCCTACAGCACTCAAGCGCTCCCTAACTCATCTCTGCGCTGCTCTACAATCGTCTAGTCCTGACCTGTTGGACCTCCATGGATCATTCCCAAGGCTTTGCAAATTCATGCTTTGATCGAACCACTGAATACATCTCTGACTACTTCGCCGCCTTCCAGACATTGAAAGACATATAGTCGCTTCTTCAGCCTTCCTTCGATCTTACCCCTTGAAAAACCTCTCTTCAACAGTCCTACATTGTCCATCTTTCTAGAGAACCCTGATGCTCTCTGCTGAGATACCTCCCTCGACTACTGTATCATCGAGCCTCTCTTAGCCCTGTATCTCCAGGAAAGCACTACTATAGCATTCCAGCGCTCCTTACCTGTCACATAACCATCATACACCCTGGCCTTTCCACCAAGATCGATCAGCAAATCATGCACCAAAACCTTCCATCATGGAAAAATCCCTTTCCGTTAATCCTCTCAACCTCCACCTTTAACCTGCTACTCTCGGTTGGTCAAACCACAGCAACAACAAAGTAGATTTGAGACATACCATGGAATCCTTGTACAGATTTTTTATTTCACCTTGTACGACTTTTCCTTTCCTTCCATGCACCATCAGGCTCTGAAGTCTGACTCTGATACCATATTGCCGTCCATAACATTTCAAGCATCACCTAGCTCTGATATCAAATTGTAGACCCATGATATCGCTCAAACACCAATTATCCTTGACATCACAAGTACTGATACCATGTTGCAGAAGCTCCTAATCTTTAGCATAGATCTAAAGGAACCTGTGACGTTCTCTATGGGCAGCAAACCATAGACCCTCTACCTAGATCTGTGATGGGGTGCCTCTCTCCTTGGGCTTAAGGGAGATGCCCCCTTCTTTAGGACTTCTTCAAGAACCCTAGGGCAACTACACTAGAGAGAAGAGAAGAAGAGATAATTGAGAAAGAAAAGATCTGTATTCCACTGCATTCACAGCATTAATGAAACCCTAATATAACCTATGTATTTATACATAGCCATTAGGTCCGACCAAAAAACTCTTTGGCTAATCCAATACATGAAAGCACTCACCAAGCCCATGTACACCGATGTCTCCCATGCTCTCATCCTCTGGATCTAGACCCGATCCATATATGAGTTAGCTCCCTTAAGACCTCTTGAAGCAGGCCTTAAGACCCTAGGATCAATCCAGATCCTAGCCCAAAATAGACCCTCGCATAACTCTACCTGTGCACCGAGTCGACTTAGTCTCTGCACTGAGCCAGCTAAGTTCTACTAGGTCAGCTCAGTCTGAAACTGAGCTAGCCCAGTTCTATGCAGTGCTTGCAGTCCCAAACACACAGCTCTCTATTTTGCCTATATACTGAGACTTAGCCGACCCAGTTTTGAACTGAGCCGACTAACCTGCAGAAAATCTTCTTTCTGCAATTTTGATTTTTCAACTTTGGTTTCTTGCTTCATCTTGAATCTTAGGTCTTCGAAGCACCAACCAAGCCCCTGGAATCTCTGGAGCCAACACCCTGACTCCTTCCGTGGCCTCTCAAGGCTTGGGAGCACCATAAATCATCACATATATAGGGTTACTCATTTTTAATGAAATCAAATAATTTTATCACATCATTAAAGCGAGTGTTCCAACTTCGAGATGCTTGCTTAAGTCCATATAGGGACCTTTGCAACTTGCAGATCTTATGATCACTATCATTGGATGTCAAACCCATAGGCTGCTCTACATAGATATCTTTCTCAAGATATCCATTCAAGAAGATTATTTTTATATCTATTTATCAGATTTTATAATCATAATAAGCCATAACAGCAAGTAGTGTTCAGATGGATTTCAACATGGCTATGGGCAAAAAGATTTCTTGATAATCAATGCCTTCACGTTGACTATAACATTTTTCTATTGACCTTGCCTTATAGGTCTCTATCTGACCATCTGAATCTATTTTTCTTTTATAGATTTATTTATACCCAATAGGTTGAATACCTTCAGGTGGATCTACTAAGGTCCAAACATGATTAGAATGCATAGTCAATTTCTGACTTCATTGCTTTCTTCCATTTCTTAGAGTCTACATCTAATATCATCTCATCATAGATTTTGGGATCATTCTTAATGTCCCTATCTCCCATAAGAAATGCTTCCTCTAGATACTCTATAGCTATATCTAGGTACCTTTCAGGAGGACGGGAGATCCTACTTGATTTACAAGATAGAGGAGGTACAATATCAACTAGCTCACTAATGGGTTCAGGATCTTGGACTCGATGCTCTTCAGAGATCTTTTCTTCGAGCTTCATTTTTCTTCCACTACCTCTATCTTAGATAAACTTCTTTTCTAAGAAGGGTTCATAATCACATTGTGATCCTCTAGGAGATAAAAATAGTATCCCATGGATTCCTTAGGATATCCAATAAAGTGATCCCTCATTGACCTAGCCTCTAACTTGTCCGCCTGTTATCACTTGACATAGGCTGTACATCCATAAATCTTGAGGTAACCAAGACTTAGTTTCTTATCATGCATAACTCATATGGTGTGGTAGGAATGGATTTAGAAGGAATCCAATTTAAAAGATAAATAACAGAAAGTAATGCATGTCCCTAAAGAAAAATTAGAAGATCCGTAAAGCTCATCATGGATTGGATCATATCCAATAGGGTCCGATTCCTTCTTTTGGATACTCTATTGAGCTGAGGCATCCCTGAAGGTGTCCACTGTGAAACTATACTATTATCTTTAAGATAGGCTCAGAATTCCTTACTAAGATATTTTTCTTCTTGATCTGATCGAAGAATCTTTATAGATTTTTTGGTATGCTTCTCTACTTCACATCTAAACTTTTTGAACTTTTCAAAGACCTCAGACTTATGTCACATTAGATACATAAAACCATACCATGAGTAATCATCAGCAAAGGTTATGAAGTAGAGGTAACCATCCTTGGCTTATACATTGAATGGACCATACACATTAGTGTGCACTAGGGCTAATATCTTAGTGGCTCTTTTCTCGTGTCCCATAAAGTATAGCTTGGCCATCTTTTCTTAAAGATAGGACTCACAAACAGGATAAGACTCAGAAGTCAATGGCCCTAGAAGGCCATCTTTCTCAAGTTTGTTAATTCTATCCTCTCCTATATAGCCTAGCCTAAGGTGTCATAGATATTTTTGGTTAATTCTATCTCCAGGTCTCTTAGATCCTATGGTATTCACTATTCACTTGTTAACGTTAACACTCATATCGACATGCAAATGGTAAAGTCTATCAATTAAAAAGGCACATGCAACAACTTTCTTTTCAAAATAAATTATACATAAGTCTTTATTAAAATAAAAATTATAATTATCCTGTGCCAGTACAGACATAGAAATTAAATTTCTATTAGCTATAGGTACATAATAACAAACTTTCAAAAGAAAACTAAATCCTAATGATAGTCGCAAAGAGTAGATCCCAACGATCACAACAACAACTCATGCCCCATTACCGACTCGGAGAGTGATTTTGCCTTCTCTTAACCATCTAACTTTCTCTAGACCTTGTATGGAAGTGTATAAGTGAGCACTTGAATCAAAATCTAAAATCCAACTAGAAGAAGAAGAAACCAAAAGATTAGTTTCTATAACGAGCAATTCAAACATACCTTTAAAAGGCATGTCCTTCTTCTTATTCTTCATGGTAGCCAGGTACGTAGGATAATTTCTTTTCCAGTGGCCTTTGACATTATAGTGAAAATATTTTTCTTTATCATTGGCCTCCTTTGGAGCTTGCTTTTTTGGCCCGCTCTCGATTTTTTGCTTCTTCATAGGCTTCTTTTTCTTCTTCCAAGTAGATTTTCTCTTGGAAGAAGCCTGCTCTATAGAAAGAATAGTATCCCTTGAACCTTTCAAGGTGCCTTCAGCTATCACTAACATATTCAACAACTCGGGCAAGGTGCTATTAATTTTATTTATATGGTAGTTTATGATAAACTGCCCATATGAATCAAAAAGGGACTGTAGGATCAGATCCACTTGCAATTCCTTATCTATCATCATTCTAAGCTTCGAAGTTCTTCAATATCCTTGATCATTGTCAAACAATGATCGTGGATGGACTACCCATCTTGCATCTTCATTCTGAAAGTCTACGAGAGACCTCAAAATGAGCCGTATGACTCTATTGACCATATAACTCTTGTAGGTGAGTTAGCATCTCTCTGGCAATTCTCATGTTTTCATGTTGGCACTAAATATCAATAGACATGGATGCCAAAATATAGCACCTAGCCCTATTGTCTTTGTCCACCTACATTTCAAGTGTGCCTTGTGTTAGATATGTGTGCCCTAGAAGCCAGATTAGCTAACACTTGTAATACACTTCTAAAAACAAAATTATAATTTTGACTATAAATAATAAAATGAATTATTTTCTATCATAGTGTGTATTTTAAAAGTGTCTGTGATACATCTTTTGAGTTAATGGTAATGATAGTTCATATTTTCAAGAGTTGAAAATTTAAGACATGAATTTTTCATTATTAACTCATAAAATGCTTTCGACCGTAGGATCATCATGAGGATGGTGATTGATCCAAAAGATTAGTGTACGATCGCTTCTTTAGGATAGATGAGTCTTAAGTCTATGGTGTAGAGAAACCAGAGTGAGAGTACAGATACTCATTGGAGAATGAGGGCACTGAGCATGACTACCTCGAGCAGTCATGAGAAAGTCTACCTTCTCATCGATGACTGGCTCGAAGCTATAGTGGTGTGTCTAATTCTTTGATCTGAGGTGTATTGACAGTTCACCTTGAGGGTGTTATAGTTTAACTACACCATAACTCAGTCTCCTAGCCATTCGAAACCCTGAGGTGTATGTTGGCTATAGCATGTTCATTGTAAAAATTGGATTGCACCAATAGGAGATCTATCTACCTCGGTAGATGAGGAGCTGCTCTATGATAATCATGAGAATCAAGTCCATAAGCCCATGGCCATGGTAGAGTGAAATAATAGAAAGAATTTCTATTAAGATTTTTCACATTAGACTTAAATCGAATGATTAATTTATATGATGGAAATTAGGATTTGACGAGATCACCTTAACCCTAATCCGATCGAGACTCAAGATAGAGGAACTTAATCACATAGGTAACTACACCGAGAGGTTCGCTTTCAGTTTTGATGGATTGCCACCATATGCTGCTAGGTGTTACTGGTGGATTTTGAGAGCAATTAGAATGATTTGGATGATCGATCATACTAGTTGTCTGAATTAGAAAAATTTTGATCTATCGAAAGATATTTCGATGATGTCAATGATAGAGATCGCGATGTATCCCATTACCATACAGAACTGAACCTAACTAGGTCACACAAACAAGGGTTTAGATCTAGATATCATCAATTGGACTAACCCAGTTCAATTGATTTGAATAAGATTCAATTAGGTTCAAGAAAATCGTGCTAGCACATGATTGAGCTTAATGTTCTCCTTTAACAATCATTAAAGCTTGTCTCGACTAAGCCAAATGTGTTTGGACTCACTCAGAAACCTTTATTTTGTCTGACTGGAGCTTATTCAGATCAAAAAAGGGTTATCTTAATTTATGAGATAAATTTAAAATAACACCTACCATTTTTCGATCACCTGCTAAATCTTATTTTCGGACATTGGTCAAATGTTGATCCTAGATACTTAGACATCTGCCTATGTGTCATGCATCCATAGGAGAGTAACTGGAGACTTGTCCTCCTACTAAAATATAGATAGAAAAAGGGCGCACGCCTAGGAAGGCATGTGCCCCATGAGGATAAAGCTGGAGTCCCATACAGATGGGACTCTAGGATTGCTTTAGGGGATTAAACTATGTGGTGCCAAGAAGTCTTGTTTGACCCAGTCTTGGTGCCACCTTAGGAGGTTTTTGAGAGTCTCTCATCTGATTGGATCAGATGATGTCATCCCATCAATTAGCTTTAAATCTAATTGCACAAAGGACCATGATTGCTGGGATGATGTGGCACTGCATGGCGCAGTAGGGTCTATATAAACCCTATTTGCGCCTAGAATTTAATGCTTTTACCTTTAGCCCATGCTACAAAGCCTCTCTCCCTCCTTCTCCATGCCACCCTTTGGTCCTCTCTCTCCTCTTCATGCCCAAGGGCTTTTGGGCATGAACAAGGTGCGATCCAAGCAAGTGAAAGGAGCCAGAAAAAGAAGAAGGCAGCACTGCTGTAAGAGACAATGACTTTCTTCAAAAGCAATTTTGAAGACCTTCAAGATCAGATCTAAATCTATAATTTATAGGATTGATTGAGAAGGAGAATATCTTTAGATCCTGTCCGAGTAGATACAGGTAGAGGCAAGGCGCTTGCGTGGCTACATCCAGAACCTCAAGCAAACATCAAGATCATCACAAGATAACTGGATTATCCAAAATAAAGGTATAATTAAATTAGATTTAATTTTTATTTTTATTTTATTTTTATTATCAGATCAATAAGATCAGATCTAATTAGAATCTTAGAGAAAAATTTTTTGAAATATCTTTCTTGATCCAATCAGATCTTAACGAACTTGACCTAGAAAATAGATTTTTTTCTTCACCTTGTTGATCAGGGGATGGATGAGCCGATAATACAGGCATTTTCTAATCAAGGATATGGGCTAATTTCTCAAAATTAAGAATAATTCTTAAGTTCTTGAGCTAGTCTTAAAGTTTGTCCCGGTTAACCTATTGGTGTCAAGGATATGGGCTAAAGGGTTGGAGCTCTACATGGTTACCTGCAGAGAGAAATAGTTTCCAATTAGATGCTTGTACTTAGTATAAATTTGTTATTGGGACTTTAATAAACAAACATGACTCCCACTATTTCCTTGAGTCTCTCACACTCCTTGGGTGGAGAAATGAAAATCTATACATGATTGATTTCAAGTGGATAATATGGTCCCATTGATCCATACGCACATCACCTAATAGTTATTGGTGATGCTAGACTAGTGAGTGGATAACACTTCGTCCATTGCTTCACTAAGCAAGATGTAGTAGGTTCGGTCTCTAAGTCCTATGGCCTTCCTAATAGTTATTGTTATATTTCTTAATTAAGTCAGACCCACCATTTATTGGTGGATGCAAAGCTATCATTGGAACCCTCACCTAATAGTTATTGGGCCCAATCCCATCTCTACCTCAGGGCATCTAATGCCAATAGAGTGGTTGTGCCTTTTCGATGCAATCGAACCACTATGACTGATCGAAAATGATCAATGCTAGGAAGGCACCTGTATCTCTACAATGGTGGAAGACTGCTAGACTTAATATTTATTAAGAAGATTTGGAACTAGGTCTCATCCTTAATTAGTCATAACCATTATGACTATTCTAGTGGCATAGACTAGCTCAAGTCATCAAGCAACCTAACTCAAAACTTAATCTACCAAATTGGTTAGGTAAGTGAGATCATTGAGAGGATTGTAAATGCTTGCCTTAAACACCATTTACATTTAGCCAGGTAGGTATGATTCCAATTAAAAACTATGATCGAGACTTGCCTTAGTCACCAGTTAGTCAATTAGAATTGATAGGTTAGCCTATTGACCCGGGTTCGAACCACTGAGCCAAATTAGGTCTTTGAATTGATTAATAATATATAGCTTTTGAACGATCTGACCAATCTACAACTATTGGATTGATTATGAGCACACTTGACCTAATCCTAATCAATATTTGATTTAGTTTGATTAGTTGCTCAGAACTAGACCTAATTGAGCTACCCATACCCAAAACCCCATATTTTATGCATTGATTTTAGATCTTAAATTCTCAATTTTAGATCTTTTAATATCAAATCCAAATTCTTAATTAAGTACATCATAAACATGAGTTTAGTTTAGATGTCGAAATAATTTTAGATCTAAACTACATAACATTGTATCTTATACAATTTTTTTGTTCATAGATTTGAGTCGACTTACCTTGGAAGGAGTCGACTCATTACAGCGAGTTGATCCTTACTAATGTTAAGTCGACTCCTCTGAGATGAATAGAAACCTTATCTTCTACAGCTTGTATAACAGAGTCAGCTCATCTACAAACTAAGCCAACCCACCAGGATGTCGAGTTGACTCCAACAAAAATGAGTTGACTCATCAGGAACTCGAGTTGACTTCGACAAAAACAAATTGACTCCATAGGCATGCCAACAATTGGTTTCATAAGATTTTCAACAAATAACGATCTTCTTTTTATAGTTCTTCCTCTCAATTCATGCAAGCACCCCTAACCACCATAGTCCTCTATGGCAGAATGGTCTTTACCATGGATTTTGAGGAGTAGGCTACTAAGAAATTAAATTAAATTTACATAATAAGATTTTAGATTCATGCAATTATGTTCATATTGAAAACCATGCTCTGATACCATTGCTATAAAATGATAGTTTCATGAATGTATTTTAAAATATTTTTGAATAAATAGCAGCGGAAAGGATCTAGATTATACCTTTTAACCTAGCATGGATCAGATCTAATCTAAAAACTACTTTAAGCAAGGATATTATGATATAACAAGTAAGCATAATCTGAAATCTAAAATATAGATCATATCTACAATGAAACTAAGATCAGATCTCAATACCTTAGCATGGGTTGCTATACATCGCAGTTGATGATCGTGGATTTTTTGTTCTTCTAGCCGCATAGATATCTAGCCTCTACAGGTATCTACATGAGGTTGCTGATCTAATTAGAGGCTTGATAATCTTTTTAGGGTGCTAGCTCCCTTGTAGAAATTTGCTCTTGATGGCTGATTGAGCTCCTTGTTCAGATCTCTCAGACTCTTCCAAAGGAGAAGAAGGTCTGGAGGAAGAAGAGGATTATAAGAGAAGAAGATGGAGTAGAGAAGCACCCTTCCTCTTTTTCTTTTTTCTCTCTTCCAAAACCCCATGCCAAGGATCAACCCACACCTAAAGCCTCATGCCCCACTCCTTTTCTCTCTAGTTTTCTCATGGTGGAAAATAGATTTCCTTCGATGAAAATTCTCACATGCACGCCCAAGGAGAAATCCCTTTTAAAAGATGGCATCAAAGAGAGTTTTGGATGAGACGAAATAACTTCATGATAAGGATAATACTTATCTAATTTAAAATTGAATTTCAAATCAGATTTGAACTCAAATTTAAATCAATCTCATCCAATCCATGGGCATGAGATAAGAAGGGGTGACAAAGCATTTTGGCATGGAGATTTCTCATGCCAAATCTGAATTCTGCATGAAGATTAAATGGCATGGAGTTGGGACTTGTGTAAGGAAGAGAGTCCCAGTCTGACTAGGTCTAACTAGGTCTCTTGATGTTTCAATTTGGTCCTAATCCAAATCTAATTTGGTTAGACCCAAGGAAAAGAGAAAACCTAATCTAATTAGGAACTCAATCTCCTAATCCAATTAGAAATTAAATGAATTCAAGTTCTGATCAAATTAAGAATTAATCTTCCTTATGATTGGGTTATCTCATAACTCAATTAGATTAAACCCAATTGAATCCAATTCAACCAGACTTAACCCGAATCTCATTGCTTAATCAAATTGAGGCAATTAGCAATCAATTATTAATTAATCCTTCTATAATTTACTAATTCTTAGCAAATTATTTTATTGCAACTTTTGCATTGGATTAATTATTAATCATATTGACAATGAGATCCAATAACAATTCATAATCATTAATATACCATCTGATCAGATAAGAACCACTTTTGTATGTGACCTCATAAGTTTTATTCTATCTGGTAGTGAGATATATTATGATTCTTATCATAATATCATCAAATTTTTTTTTGATGGATTGAAATAATTTTAACTTTATCCATCAAGGATCATCGATTATCAAGATGATGCTCAATAAGTCTCATAATCCACCAGTGATATCTAGTAGTATGTAGTGGCAATCCAGTAAGATAGAAGTAATGAATCTCTAGGTATAGTTACTATATGATTCAGTCCTTTGATTGTGAGTCCTTACTTGACAGAGGTCATGGAGAATTTATCAAACCCCAATGTCAGTCAAATATCTGATTGACTCGACTCGAGTTCATTTGTGAATCCTATGAAAACTCTTTTCTAGTATTCACACTTGCATGAAGACTTTCTAAACACAGTCTTGCAAATTACATAGGACTATTCCTTTTTTATCAAGATCGATAGATTCCATCTAGGTGCATCCTACTTCTAATCTGAACCTACTATAGCTAACATACATAACAAGGATCCAAATGACTAGGGATCGAGTGAATATGCAGTCAAACTATAGTAGCCTCACCATAAATAGCTGAGGCACCATAGGTCAAAAGACCACTCACACCACTATAGCATCAAGAAAATAACTGATGAGTAAGTGGGAGCACCAACGAAGATCCTTATAAGCATCTAGATGAGTTTTTAGAAATCTACTCTATGGTGAGGATTCAAAATTTAACTGAGGATGCCCTTAGACTAATTTTATTTTTCTTATCATTAAAAGATAAAGCCAAGTACTGGCTTGGCATAAAAGGAAGATCAATTAAAACTTGGACTGAATTACAAAGTAAATTTCTTAAGAAATTTTATCCCATAAGTCGAACCAATATTATGAGGCGAGTTATCACTAGATTTGCTCAGCTTCTAGGGGAACAAATTCATGAGTCATGAGAGAGACTTAAGAAACTTATTAGAAAATGCCCATACCATGGTCTGCCTAAGTGTTAAATAGTTCAAGCTTTCTATGAGGGTTTAGGAGATCAATATAGACAATTGGTAGATGTATCCTGTAGAGGTGCATTCATGAATAAAAGTAAGGATGAAGCCTATATCTTATTTGAAATCCTGAGTGAAAACTCAATTAACCATGCTTCGTTATCCTTCTACCAAAAATAGACAGAAATCCATGAATTTAAACATCCAGAATCTAGTTCCAAGGCTGATTTGAACCTGATAAATAAAGTGGACTTTTTTGCCTAAAAATTAGATCAACTCCTAACCCTAGATCAACAATCTCCTGCATAATTTATATCATCTTCTAATTATTAGAAGATTTATTCAATCTATGCTAGCCCAACCCATCATGTGAGTGAATGTCCTATGGCTGCACAGTTTTCACCTTTTATTCAAGAATAAATTCAAGCTGCTCAAGGCTACTCCAAGCCTGTTAGTGATCCTTTTTCAAATCCATATAATCCAGATTGGAAGAACTACCATAATTTTTCTTAGATACCTCAATAGACTCAGGCTCAGACCTAAATTTTATCTATCCAAAACTATCAAAATAGGCCCCAATACCAAAACTATGCGTATAATAATGGTCAGCCTAGTTAGTTTACCCAGCCATCATACCCACCTCCTCAATAGACCAATCTAGCCGACGATAGATTTAACCAACTTCAATAATTGATTTTGAGTCAACAACAATCTATCATCAGGCTAGAAGCTCAAATTAGATAACTAGCTGAATCTAACATGAGGAGAGAACTAGGTCAATTACCGAGCCTACCAATTGTAAATCCTATAAATAATCCATCCATTGTCCACCAACCATCTGGACTAAGTTATCAATTCAATGTCCTACTTTAGAATCCTCAATTAGCGAATGCCAAAGTAATTTCTGAACTTAAAAGTTATAGGATTCTTATGAATCCATACCAAGATAAGGTGAGAGAGGCTAGTACTGATGCTAGCCAAAATAAAAATTTAGAGAAATAGATTAGTACTGAAGCTAACCGTATAGAAGAACCTGAGCTAGAAACTAGTACTGATGCTGGTTCCAATTTAAATGAGACTAACAAAGTAGAGAAGAGAATAGATGATTTATTTGAGATCTATAAACCAAAAGTCTTGTTCCCTTCAACCCTAGAAGTCGGTTCTTCTTACAAAAATCTAGTGGCATATAATAAAGTGTCAATGGAGTCGTTTAAATAAGATCATAATAATTTACCTCCAAAATTAAAATCGCCTGTAGAAATCCTTCCAGTACCCATTATATCAAACTCAATTTTTAATTCAAAAACTTAATTCATGAGCATTCTAGAAGGATAAATAGAAAAAATTCTTGACAAACAAGGATCTGAGAATAGGGTCGCATCCTATGTTCCCCTAATTAACAATAATTATATCAATAAAGGGATAAAAAATTATTTTTTTGAGATTAACAATCTAAAACCATTGAAATTTGTCAATCCAGTATTTGATACAGGATAGTAAGCTGCCATGTATCTAGCTGAAGATAGTAAATTTAGCACTTGCTAGAAGACAATCCAATATTTAGTTTTTTTATCTAATTTATCTTTTTAGCCTATTTTCTTTTTAGGACATGTTGAATAAAATTGGAGGGAGAGCCTAAATTTTCAAAGGCATGTGCTGGATCATATACATTGAGTCAGGTGTATTCTTTCTTATTCTTTATTATACCATTTATTTTTTTTTCTTCATTGAGGATAATGTCGATTAAGTTGGAGGAGAGAATAATAAAAATTTTTATTTTTTTTAAGTCTTCGAAGAAGTTAGTATTTAGTATTTAGACATTTGATTATGCTTAATAATTAAATTAAACTAAACATTTTTAAAAGAAAATTGATGCACAGATCAAAAAATTTATGAGATATTGAGAAATTAAGTATTAAAAAAATTTAATAAAAAGTTAAGTCTAGAACATAAAAAATTTTCTTTGAGCATTTCTAATTTTTCTACTAGCATCAAAGAAGAGTCTACTTTTTATGGACTTATATAGGATAATTATATATTTTTTTATATAAAAAAAATTAAATAAAATAGTTTTTAAGTATTTTTTACTGAGTAACTAGGCCACTTTGCCTAAGTAAGTATTGAGTTTCATGTCAAAAGGTGAAAAGGATAAAAAAGCTTGTTGTAAAGCTAGTCTTAACTCATAGCCTGTTTGATTCGAGCTAGTAAGCCCGAGGGGTATTCTATATCTAATGCCCAAAAGTCAATTGATTTGGGAGTGATTGGCCCAAGACTTGCTACATGGATCAAATAGAAAGCTTAATAGGTTAAGGCATTCAATAGTGGTACAATATTTTAAAAAAAATATATTGATTTTCCATCGAGTAACCGGATCTTGTTGCCTAAGTAAGCAATGATATTCACATCAAAAAATGGGCAATATAAATAAAAAATTAATAAATGAAGGATGGAAGTAACAATACACTTATCCATATGAAAGTTTAGACAAATCAGAGATAAAGATAGGTGATTTAGAAAAAGTTCAGAAAAATTTGATGTTCTTAACTTAATTTTTCTATTGGTAAATATTAATATCCTAATGATATACCTCACTTATGCTCTACTGAATATCAATGATCATTTTAAAAATTACTTAGATAAAATTCGAAACTCTAAAGTTAAAAAGTATCTAAAACTAAATTCTTTACTCGAGAATGAGCAAAGCTTAAGTTGAAGGGTGTAATAAGTACCATAAATTTATCAATAAAAATATTAATTTATCAATTAATTTATATTTATTTTTAAGAATTAATGGTTAATTTATACATATTTTTAAGAAATTAATATTTTTATTAATTAAAAAATAATTAAAAAATAATAAAAATAAAAAAATAAAATATTATTATCAATGAAAAGAGCTCATTTTTTTTGGTTATAATAAAATAAATTTGAAGTAAATCAAAGTTTAAATGGACTAGATATAAATTTTAAAAAAAATAAAATAAAAAAATAGCTCAATCAGCTTCGCAAGCCAAGCCAAGCTATCAAAGCTGACTCAGCCATAGAAGCCGATCAGTCGGTCCACGAAACTAAGTATGGATTGCCAGCTCAGTAGAGGTTAGCCAATCGGAGCCTGCCACGTGGTGGACCTAGTTTCTTAAGGGTTTATAAAAAATCTATCGTGATTCACGAGGTATTTTCATCATTTTAAGTGGAAAAGATAAGCGCTGATTCATTGCGGTATGTGGTGCAGCTGGTCTATGCAGTCCACAGCTATAGAAATTATGCCATCCTATAGTCCAGATTGATGCCAATCAAGATCCGATGGTTAATGGTTTTTCCTTCTTTGATTCGAATTTAATCAGCTTCCAGAATTTAATCGGACGGCCACGCGCATTCTAGGCTACGATCGAACGGTCAACGAAGCTTTCAATAGTGATTAAGCTCCTTACGCATGATCTAATGGCCCATGTTTAATGCAACTGGGAAATGGATTTGAGAATGGTTTTTGATGCAATTTGATTGCCAAAAATGCTCCATCAAGCTCCATCCAATGGCTAGAATTTAATCCGACTTGATTTGGGCTATTACACCTCCAGTTTTAGTATTTTTTGGATTGTTTGATTCTATATGATGGCCAGATTTCATTCAGAGTAGCAAAATTCATCCAGGACTCTTTTTAATCTGAATTTCACTTAGATTTTTTTCTATTTTGACTATTAAAATGGCTCTTAGTCCCACAGTGCCTGCAGAAAAAGTCTTCAGTCCTCCAACATCTATAAATAAGATCTCAGGCCTCTAGAACTCATTATTTTTGATCAAAATGATGCTTTGGTATATGATAGAACTAGATTTTGGATTAATGGCTGCTTCGAGGCAACTGGTGCTGAGAGGAGGAGTTGGACTTCTACACCATCTTTCTACCAACATCGATCCACGATCAAGATCAGCTACTTTTATTTATTTATTTTTTCTTTTTAAATTTTATGTATTTAAATTATAAATTTTTAAATTAATTCAAAATTTTTTTTTATGCACTTTAAATTCATCCTTTTTACTTTTAATTATAATTTTAATTTCTGCACTTTATTTTAATTGCTCTTTATTTTTATGCAAGTAGATGCTAAGATCTAGATAGTAGATCTTAGTAACAAATTTACTTTTCTACACTATTTAATTTTTACTTTTTAATTTTAATTTTTATTTTTTGACTTTAAATTTTTTATAAATTTTTTTTTAAAAAATCAAAGATTTCAAATTAAAGTATTATCTTTCCTGTGGATTCGATCTGACTCACTACTTTTTATTTATTTTTAATTATTTTAAGAAGTCAAATTTAAACTAATAATTATAATATTTTAACGATGGTATCATGATCATGTGAGTGAATGTTATGAAGCTAATAAAATTAATTTATTTAATTATCATCATCTTTTAATTATCAAAAGATTTATTCAATCTATGCTAGTCCAACCCATCATGTGAGTGAATGTCCTATGGTTGATGTCTAATTAATTTTAATTTAAAGACTTAGATCAATGCAAGATGCTGGTTGGTTATTTATAGGCTAAGGAAGGGTGATCAAATCTCCATCTTATCTTGATTAACTAGGTTATGCCCTTAAGTTGATTTAAAGATGAATATGCATCAAAAAATTTTTGAGCAAGTGGTTCTATGTAATTTAAGCTAGATGTATGCAACTAATTAAAGTTGAGATGCTCACCTTATCACTAGTGATCATCAAAAAAAAAATAAATAAATAAATATGATGCATGCTCTAAGCAGTTAGAATTTCTAATCTTGTCATGAAACTTTTAATTAAGTTTAAGTGGATTTTTTTAAAATTAATTTTTTTTTTAAAAAAAAGAGATCTAAGATTAGGATTGACCTCACCAAATAAGATTAGATGATTTGCTTTCCTTAATTTTTTTCTTCTTTTATCTCTTTTTTTGCAAAATAAATAAAAAAGTTAGTAAGCAATATTTATAAAAAAATATTTATAATTAATTTATAAAAAATTAAAGAAATTAATAAAAAATAGCATCTATTTTTTCTTCGATAATGGCACCAAAAACTTGATAGATCACGATACCATCGTTAAAATATCATAATTATTAGTTTAAATCTGACTTCTTAAAATAATTAAAAATAGGTAGAAAGTAGTGAGTTGGGTCGAATCCACAGGAAAGACAGTGCTTTGATTTGAAATCTCTAATTTTTTAAAAAAAAGAAAAAAAATTTATAAAGAAATTCGAAGTCAAAAAATAAAAATAAAAATTAAAAAGTAGAAATTAAATAGTACAGAAAAATAAACTTGGTATACTTAAATAAAAATAAAAAATAATTAAAATAAAGTATAAAAATTAAAATTATAATTAAAAATAAAAAGAATGAATTTAAAGTGCATAAAAAAATTTGCATTAATTTAAAAATTCATAATTTAAATACATGGAATTAAAAAAAATAAAAAAAAATAAAAAATAAAAGTACCTGATCTTGATCGTGGATCGACATTGATAGAAAGATGGTGTAGAAGTCTAGCTCTTCCTTTCAGCATCAGTTGCCTCGAAGCAGTCATTAACCTAAAGTCTGACTCTATCCTATACCAAAGCTTCACCTTGATCGAAGACAATAAGTTCTTAAGGCCTGGGGTCTTATTTATTGGTGTTGAAGGACTGGAGACTTTTTCTACAGGCAATGTAGGAGTAAGAGCCATTTTAATCATCAAAATAGGAAGAAATTCAAGTGAAATTTGGATTAAAAGGAGTTTTGGATGAATCCTGCTACTCTGGATGAAATCTGGCCATTAGATGGGATCAAACGATCCAAAAAATACCAAAAATGAAGGTGTAATAGCCTAGATCAGGTAAGATTAAATTCTGACCATTGGATGGAGCTTGATGGAGTATTTTCGGCCATCAGATCGCATCAAAAACCATTCTCAAATCCTTTTCCCAGTTGGATTAAACATGGGCCGTTAGATCGCGCATAAGGAGCTTAATCACCATCGGAAGCTTCGTTGATCGTCCGATCATAGCCTAGAATGCGCACGACCATCTGATTGAAGTCTGGAAGCTAATTAAATTCGAATCAAAGAAGGAAAAATCATTAGCCATCAGATCTTGACCAACATCAATCTAGATCGTAGGATGGCACAATTTCTATAGCTGTGGACCGCATAGATCGGCTGCACCGCACACCGTAATGAATCAGCGCTTATCTTTGCTACTTGAAATGATGAAATACCCCATGAGCCGTGATAGATTTTTTATAAATCCTTAAGAGTCTAGGTCCACCATATGGCAGGCTTTTATTGGCTGACCTCTGCTGAGCTGGCGGTCCATGCTTGGTTTCGTGGACCGGTTGATCGGCTTCTATAGCTGAGTTGACTTTGACGGCTTGGCTTGCAGAGTCGATTGAGCCATTTTTTTTATTTTAATTTTTTTAAAATTCATATCTAGTTCATTTTAGCTTCGATTTGCTTCAAACTTATTTTTATTGCGACTAGAAAAATGAGCTCTTTTCATTGATAATAATATTTTTTTAAAATTATTTTTTAATTAATAAAAATATTAGTTTTTTATGATGGTCACATTCAGTGCTAGTTGCTCTTTAACAACCATCTGTACTCTCACTCTAGCATCCCTATACTATAAACTCGAGACTTATTTGCTCGAAAAAAAGATGATCCATGCATTAATCTAACTGGATTGATCATTGTCCTCTGTGATGATCCTACTATTGAAAGCTTTTAGAAATTAACCACTAATAATGTATGTCTCAAATTCTCAACACTTTCAGATTATACAAAATCATCTGCTAATCTCTAGGATAGATCATAGAGACATAAAAACATGATTGAAAATAAAAAATATCCTTTATTAATTAATAACATTTTACAAGAACAAACTTACAAACTTATGCCTTAGAATTTCATTATGTGTTAGTCAGTAATTGGCTTCTAGGGCATACATCCAATAGACCAAACTTCAATTTGAGATCTAAGAGAGAGAACAAGTGTTCAATCATGAAATCACAAAAGATCTTACATGATGCTAATACCTCTTCACCCGATTTTTCTAACTTGTAGAGTTAGTCTTCTAGTGTTAGAGCCCTATACTCATTTTCTATAATCCATCAGTTGTTGAGGTGATACGATTTTATAATTATATTAATGAATGGAAGCGACTTTGGCTTATATTTTGTTGTCTCATTTTTGCTTAAGTTTATACATGAGAATGTTTGTCGATCCACTAAGTAGTATAAGTTGGCTTCATATTTAGGGGTCCTGATTCTCCTTTAGGCTAGTGCCTTTAAAAGATGGAAAATTGAACCATCCATTGTAGATCGTAGGGGCCTTCACCCCCTTCTTGGGCATGCTTGAGTGAAGCCGAAGATTTGAACTTTGGACAAATTCAAGAAAAAATTCATAGGTTGGATGAACCTGTTAGTAGGTTATGGGGCCTTGTTCCCCATTCTAGGTTGCACTTAGTTGATGTTGGGGACTTGAACTCCTTTGGAGGTGTATCCATAGGTTTGGCAAGTTTGTACCAGGTCATGGGGGCATTGGCCCTCACCCCAAGTTGCTAAGAGTTGAGGATCATGTTGCAGTTGGCAAAAGTTCATCACATTCACTTGATGGAGGGATTTAACAACTTCACAATTGTTTGGAAGTTATTGTCTCCACATGGGTTGTCCTGATCCAGAGAGATCGGTTGGCTCGCCAGGCCTTCAATGCGAGCATCGGTTTAGGAAGCGGGTGTTGTCTTCTTTAGGCCATAGAATGGCTTGCCCGACCTATGCACTCAGTGTTAGAAATTGTATCCTAAAGCTAATTATCTAAGTTATAGATGATTATTCTTATCTTATAATTTATATATAAATTATTGATTAATAAAAGGTTATTTGGCTTATTCATCATAAATTATCTATCTTTCTTAAATGAACTTCTGTGTTATGATGAAGTCCTTAGAACTACTAACAATCAATAAAAGAGGATTTATCAGATGGTTCTTAAAATTATTTATGACCAAATGATAGGTTATTAACTAGGATGATAATAAACTAGGATGATAACTTATCGAGTATAGATTGCTATATGCCATATGCGTTGGTTATCCTCATAATCAATATGGAGATACTAGTATGGCATGCAAGTAAGATATAGGAGTACATCGACACTGCATGTGACCAATCAATGTAACACTCTACTATTAAGAGTAGTTAGCGAAGACTATGTATATAAGTATCCCTTCGATCTGAGATCACCATGATGACTTATAAGTAACTCACTATACTTTGATGCCAGACTACCTGTATTTTTAATATAGTGATAGAAGGTTTTTAGGAGCAGTCAAGTACTTGCAAAGTTGGTGGATGATTCAAGATAGGATTGACCATTCTAAAAAGCTTGAAGAGAAAGACTCACTATATTTTAATTGAGCAAAACCTAGGTCTGGATAATCCTTATAAGAAGTCATAAGATTTATAAGATTGAGACATAATATGGATGAACTAATTAAGAGTTGATAGTTAATTCTAAGTCATCCTGAGTATTAAGGGTCAAATAGATGAATTATATGCACTACTACAAAAAAGGACTATGGCAGCAGTTACGAACCGCTGCCGTAGCCCAAAAAATCATTATCATAGGCTATGGCAGTGGTTTTCTAACCGTTGCTACTACGACCGTCGCCATAGCTCTATGGTAGTGGTTGTTTGAATCGTTGCCATAGATAGCCTATTGCATTAGTTTATAAATCGCTATAATAGATTGATCTATAGCAGCGGTTATATAACCACTGCCATAGTTAATCTATAGCAGTGGTTACATAACCGCTGTCATAGATAATTTATAGCAGCAGTTTTTTAACTACTACCATAGGTCTAATACAGCGGTTGGCATCGTTTGCATCAGAAATCTATGGTAGCGGTTGGCACGGATATGACAGCTATTATAAAATCACTGTCGTAGATCTTGAATAATTAAAAAAAATAAAATTTTTATTTTTTTATATATTTTACCTGATAAATATAGATATATAACACAAAAAAATATAATATACATAAAAATTATTTTAAAATACTAAAATTTTATTATTGAATAAAATTTATTATAATATTTTTTTTAAAAAATAAAATATATCAAAAGTTTTCTAAATCTACATCATCATCATCACACCGAAAGTCGAAGCTGGAGCTGGAGCTGAAACTGGAGCTAGAGTCGGAGCTCGAGCTGGAATGCGGGCCAACATATCCTCGAAGCTCATGACTCCAAAACGCATGCTGAGCATCGACGTCATGTCTCTCACGATGCCCTCAAGATGAGATGCGCACTCCTCAGCCCAATCTGCCCGCATCGTAGCATGATCTGCCCGTGCCAATGCCTCCTCAAGCTCCTCTCGACTGACAACATCGGATGTCTATAAGGAGATGCTTGCCTCAGACTAGTAGCTCATCGGCGTGTGTCTGAGCCTGCATCGGATCCTCCCAGAGTGCTCAGGCCCCAAGATCTGAGATAGATGGTCATGGGGCTCAGAGGTATTCGGGCCCTCACTCGGGAGCGCATCTAACTGATCCTATAATTATAAATTAAAATAAAATTTTATAAAAAATGCTATAATACTAATCATATATACTAATATATTTAATACTTATAAAAATATGTTCGATCGTGACGTTTATCGGTCTGCCCGTCTTGTCCGTGCGACTGGATCGAAAGATCTCGCTATGGCTGGACATCACTCCATCTCTCATCAGCTATAACAAAGAATAAATTTATCAGAAAGATGATAAAAAATATAAATTTAATTTATCTAGTAAGATTTAGAATTAATTACCTCTCTATGCACATGACTGGCCATAGACTCATGGCTTAGAGTGCGCGTATTCTTCTAGACTGCACGATTCTTTTGATTCTGACAGAAGGTAGCCTAACAAGTATTCAAATAAATAATAAATATTTAAAAAATATTTAAATAAAACTTTAAGCATATTAAAAAATTTAAAAGTTAGAAATTTTACCTCGAACTTCTGGCTCCTCTAGTGTCTAACCATCCTCTCCCACTGACTCAGAGGATAGTTCTGTATCCAGCAAACAAGCTCCTCTGGGGTGTCTCATCGGTGCTTGAGCCATCCTCTATGGAGCTTGACCTTGTAACCTCGGTATAACTCCCCAATCTTCTTCAGTCAGACATCTCGAACCCTCTCATGATCTGGAAAGTTGTACCTCCTCTGTACAAATTTATCAAAAATTAGTTATAAAATTATTCTAATCAAATATATATAGTGTAAATATATAAAATGCATAAATATAACTAAGATGCGCGTACTTACCCATATCTCCGCCCATATCCAGTCCCTGATGGTAGCGTCCATCAAACGCCAGTCTCTGGGCTCTACGGGAATGATGTCTGACTGCTTCACAAGCACTCCAAAAAAGGAATGCATCTCCTGCATGATCTTTCCTACCAGCCTCTCCTCCGTATCGTAATAGACCATCACCTAATGCTGGCGATTCCACACGTGCCATATGTGTGGAACTACGAAATGTCTGATTGGATGATGCACCTATAATGTAAATATGTTATGCAAATATATAAGTATATAAATACTATATAAAAAATAAAGTTGTGCTAATATAATAAAAACGTACACTCAGACGTCTGTGTAGTAGCATGTGCCTCAGATATGGACGACGGTAGAGGCTCAGCTGTTGGTGAAGTAGATGCCATTGGTGGAGGTTCCTAAGTAGCCGATGTTGAGATGGACGGAGTATACTTTGACTACTCCTCGGATGCTAAACTATGCATAACCCACCGAGGGGTAGGGGTGAAAGCTAGATGGCATTTCGGTGCCATTGTGACCTGCAACATTAATAAATATTAATCAATATAATATGTTGAATAATAATTTTAGTATAGCATCAATAAATAGTCTCTAATATGTACACTAATCAATTGATGGGTCTATCGTTATGCAATGCAATAAACAAAAGCAACACGATATAAACATCTAGAAAATATTATGCAATAAATTCTACAACATGAATTATATTCATAAATAATTAAGGATGAGCAACAGTCATAGATCCGATCTCTTGCACGAACCTTGGTGTTAATCCAAAAATTTGAAAGAAGAACAAAGTAGATGATGGTGGCACCTTAGGGCTCAAAGTTGGAACCTTAGAGAGATATATCAAATTCTATTAGCTTGGAAGCCGAGCCGACTCCATGCTTGAGACAGTCGGCTCCATGCTTGAGATATTCGGCTAGGATCCTCCCCCAGCCAGCTCGATCATGGCCCGAGCCAGCTTGGCTGTATGCCATCCCCTCGATCACTTCCTCTCTCCCTCTCTCGATCTCTCTCATCGATGATGGTGGCGAGGCCGAATCCCTCCCTTGCAGCTTTTTCATCTCTCAATCTTCCTCTCTTCCTTTCTCGATCTTCCTCGTCGGCGAGGCCGGACCCCATCCCTCCCTCTCTTCACTCTCTCGATCTCCCTCGCCTCAAGGTCGGACCCCATCCCTCCCAGTGATGCCACTTGGACCCCTCCCTTCCTCTCCTTCCTCTCTCGATCTCCCATCGGTCCCTCTCTCGATCCCCTCTCGGCGAGTTTTGGACCCCCTCCTTCAATGATGGCGGCGAGGCCGGATCCCTCCCTTCCTCTGGTACTTCAAGTACAGATCCATCGGGTATTCGGATTTGGATCCGGTATCAGTAATTAAAATTGGATCTAGATCTGAATATCCAGATTTCGAATCCGAACCCAATCCATTGATAGATCTAGTCCACAGCCACCGACATGGCACAGCCCAAGGCTACCACCACGGCACGGCCCAAAAACTATGGCATGCAGATAATTATAATATTTATAATAAATATTTATAATATTTATTATAAATATTTTATAAATTATTATAAATATATATGATTAATAAATAATACTATAAAATTAAAAAAAAATTATACCTATGGCTATAGAGAGCGGGTCGCACCGAAAGCTCCGAGGGTCGTCGACGATGATGCTAGAGGAGGACGATGGCATTAGAGGTAACCTACGAAATAAAAGCAAGATAGTGAGATAGAGAAGAGAGAAAAAGAGGAAAAGAGAGAGAGCAGGGGTGGGGGGGGGAGGGGACAGGAGCAAAGCTCGCACCGGAAGAGGGTTAAAATGGTGGGGGGGTTTCCGGGCGAGAGGGGGGCTCGTAAGGGTTTGTTTCGCTTGGCCAAGAAGGATAGAGTGTGGGAGGTTTCAGGGACGTGGGGTCAGTGATGGGGTTCGTCGAAGATTTCACAAGAGGCCGAGGGAGGGTCGAATGGGGGTTCGTCGGAGGGAGATTCGCTGGGGACCGAGGGAGGGTTGGATGGGGGGGTGGGGGGGAAGGGGGTGGGATTTTCGTGGGGGTCGAGCGAGGGTGGAGGGGGTTTACCATAGGGGGGTTTTGCGGGGGGCCAAGGAAGGGTCGGATGGGGTTCGTCGGAGGGGAGATTTTGTTGGGGCCGAGGGGGTCAGATGAAGGGGTGGGGGTCGGGTGGGGGGTGTTGGTGGTGGAGAGGGGTGGCCAGAGATGGGAGGGTCAGAGGGGGGGAGGGGGAAGGAGGGGCGGCATCGGTCGAGGGGAAGGAGAGGCGACGTCGGCCGGAGGGGGAGGAGGGGTGTGCTGGTGATTGCGGTCGGGGGGAGGAGTCTCACCGACGATGAAGAGAGGGGGGGGGAGAGAGAGATTGAGCATGCATGAAAGAAAAGAAAAAATTTGAAAATTTTTAATCTAACCTACGACAGCGGTTATCGAACTACTACCATAGATCTACGACAGTGATTATCGAACCACTGCCATAGATCTATAGTAGTGGTTATTCAAAATCGCTGCTATAGATCTACAACAATGGTTCTATAACCACTGCTATAGATCTATCACAGCGATTTTTGATAACTGCTGTCATAGATTGAAAATAATTTTTTCTTATTTTTTTTTAAATATTATATAATTTTAAAATTTAATGTCCATTTTTATCATTCATTATCTAAATAATTATCATTAGAGTGTCATTGCAAAAGATTGCCTCGATCCGATGGCCCTAGCTTCATCGATTAAAAAAATTTGATTTCGACGATCACGAACGACGATACAATGATCTATTAGATGGAGACCTTTGATGGATCCAAAAATCTACAACGATGATTTTGACGATGTTTGTAGCATACTATCAAAGTTTCACTTCAATCGGATATCGTTATCATGGTCAATTTAGTATGGAATAATTTCGACCGTTAAATTTGAAATAAGCAATCAAAGGATTAAACGGCATTCGATTATGAGATAATTTTTTAGTTAAATGATCTTCATTATAATTTTAAATATTTTATATAATGATGATAGTAAAATTTAAATTATTTTTGTATAAATTATTCAAGTTAAGCAGATATTGTAAAAGCACGAGCATATGCTACCAGGAAAGTTTCAGAATGGTTATTAGGAGATATATAGTTTTAAATCATTCTTCATCTCACGAATTAAATTTTATAATTACCACCATAAAAAATGATTAAAGTAGTAGTCGAGATCATTTATAAAAAAAATTATCTCTTAATCAGACACCATTTGGTCCTTTGATCACTCATTTATCATTTAACGGTCGAAACTAACCTATACTAAATTAATCAAGATAACGATATCCGATTGAAGTAAAACTTTGATAGTATGCTACAAACATCACCGAGATCATTGTTGCAGATTTTTGGATCCATCGAAGATCTCCATCCATCAGATCATCGTATCATCGTTCGTGGTCGTCAAAATCAAATTTTTTTGATCCATGAAGCTAGGGCCATCAGATCAAGGTGATCTTTTGCGACGATACTCTAATGATAATTATTTAGATAATGAACGATGAAGATGGACATTAAATTTTAAAATTATATAATATTTTAAAAAAATATATATGATGGCAGTTATAATTAACCGCTGTCATAAATTAGATTATAGCAATGGTTCCTACTAACTGCTGCTATAGGTCTGACTTATGATAGTGGTTACAATGAATCGCTGCTATAGGTATAGGTCCAACCTATAGCAGCGATTTTTTGTAACCGCTGCTATAGGTCCAACCTATGGCAGCAGTTTTCTGTAATCGCTGCTATATGTTGGACCTATAGCAGCGGTTACAAAAATCGCTGTCATAGATCTGATCTATAGCAGCAGTTAACGAAAATTGCTACCGTAGGAGCTATGGTAGTGGTTTCGAAAATCGCTGCCATAGTATGTGCTGCCATAGGCCATTTTTGTAGTAATGATGGTAACCAAAGGCTAGGGTTCTAGAATATTTTTTTACATATATTTGACCCATCCAGACGTCGGGTATCATTGCTAGATTGTCACTTTGATTGGTATAAAAATTTATTTCTATACTACTAGCTTAGGTTTGAACCTATGGGGTCACACACATAAAAGATTTCTATCTAATTGGATGGTTGATCAATAATTATGAATCGTTTTAGGATCAAATTATTAATATGATTAATAATTATTCAAGTGCAACTATTATAGGAGGATTAATTAGCAATTGGATTGCTAATTGGCTCAATTTTATTGAGCATTAGGACTAAGATCAAGTCTAATTGAATTAGATTCAATTTGATTTGGTTTGGACTTGATTAGGTCAAGTCTAATTGATTTATAAGATAACTCAATTATAAGAAAGATCAATTTTCTGTTGGATTAGAACTTGAGTCCACCTAATTCTTAATTAGCTTAAGATTTAAATCAAATTTAAATAAGTTTTAATCAGATTAAATTGGACTCCTAGTTGGACTAGAATCATCCTTAATTAGGTTATAGTAATCCTAAATCAATAGGGTCAGGACTAGATTTGACCTAAGTCAAATTAAAGAGCCTAGTTGGACTGGGATTCTCCCTCTCCCCTTAGGCCATATTAAAGGCCATGCCCACTTATGATTGCCACCCACTTCTAAGTTTCTACATGAATTTTCTCATGCCTAAGAAGGGTCCTATGCCCCTCTCCCTCTTAGTTTTGGAATAAAAGGTTGACTAGGTTAAAATAACTTAAGTTGTTTTTCCTTAGACTCTATTTGATAGAGTTTTATGATTCCAAAACTCCTTTCCCCTTAGGTGCCAAATTAAGTCATATTAGATCTGATCTTGGCATTGAATAGAGAAGGATTTCAGTGTGGAAATAAGGTTGCCCTCACCTAAAAAGAATAGGGAGGCACCCAAGAGTTAGGCGCCCCCTATACTTGCTTATCTTTGACTCTTCCTTACTAGGTGTTTGACCTAGATTGAAATTCCTCCTTGCCAACCCATATATTAGACTTTTGGGCATGAGAAGGATCAGAGTTTTACCATGGAAAATAAGAGAAAGGTGTGGGAATTGAGTTGCAATTCTTTAGGAGGCATGGGTCTTCTTTAGGACAACATTTGCATATGTCCTGTTAGAGAAAAAGAAGAGAGAAAGGATTTTCTCTTAGGATTTCTTTCGATCTTTCTTTTGTTCATAATTTGAGAGATTAGAGAAAAGGTTCTCTCCATCAATCCTTCTCCGATTCTTCATCTCTTGGAGGGTCTAGGAGATTTGAAGAAAGAAAATCAAATCAATAGTCAGGAGGGATATGCAAGGAGCTAGCTCCCCGCATAGTCTTCGATCATCGAACCTCTGATAGCCTAGAAGCTTTGTGTAGACAACTTGTAGAGGCTGGACATCCTGTGTAGTTCTAAGCAATGATCACATCCATAGAAATTAGCAACGGAGTTCTCGATCCGTACTTAGGTAAAGAGATCTGATCTTTTCTACACCCTAGATTTGATCTAGATTGGTATTGATATGATCAATACCTATTTGCTTTTTATTTTTTCAAATTTATACATGCATCTTATCATGTCATAGATCTTAGATGGTAGGTATTTAATATCATGATCATATGCATAATTAGATTAATATGATTAATCTTTTATTCTTTCGCTTATTTTTTTCGAAAAGGTTTCGAAAGACATGCATGAAATCCTGTCCAATTTTTCAACATTAGTATCAGAGCCTAGATTTCTTTATGACATGATTATGTATGTATAATAATCTAAAAATATTATTTAAAATCATACATACTGATTATAAGATTGTTCTATTGTAAGATTTATTTCTTACGGTGGAGAGGTTATCCTAGTATGTACTGATCTAAAAAACCTAAATCATAAATAAGTTAGGTGAGATCTAAATTGATATATGATTTAATTTTTAATTTTAGATCTAAAATAAAATAGAGTTTTGATCTATTTTTGATTATTTAGCTGAGATCTAAATAATGTATTTTATGTGTAGATCTAGATCTTTATGATGCATATGTTGGACATGTGTTTTTGATTTGAATCTAGAACTTATATATATGATATAAATATCTTGTAAAATTTAGATCAAAATCTATTTTTTTGTAAAATCCTATATTCGAAACCCTAGGATCTAATCTAAACATTGAAACTATTCAGATCTGAAATCCTAATTACTACTGGCATGTAGTTAAGCTGACTTGGTTCTTTGATCGAGTCAACTCAAAATCCTAAATTGAATGTGATTCAAAGTACATTATTTATAATTTAAAATTATTTCAAAATCATGATTAATGATGCACTTAATTAAGAATTAAGAGTCAAAAGTTTAAATCTAGAATTGTGAATTAAATATCTAATGACATTGCATAAATCATGGGTTATGGGTTAGCTTAGATCAAGTCAATAAACTGGGTTAGACCTAAGATTAGAATCGAATATGGACTAAGTTAATAAATTGATCAAATCCAATTAGTAGTTAATTAGGATTAGATCAATTTTTCTCTATAGATCAATTCAATAGTTGTAGTTAATCATAGTCCATACATTTGATTTTACCAAATGGACCTGATCGTTGCTTAGTGGTCGAGCTTGAGTCTTTAGGTAGACCAAATTAAAATTAATAAATCAATTAGTGTCTAAGATAAGTCTAGCATTTCTAGACCAGTGGTCTTTAATTAGTAACCCGCTTACTTGGCCATTTTTTATAGTGTCTAAGGCAAGCTTTGGTAGATCCTTCTATCGATCTCACTTACCTGACCAATATGGTTAGTCAGTTTTTGATTAGGTTGCTCATTGACCTGAGCTAACCCATGTTACATAGGTAAATTAGTATGACTAATTTTGTTTAGTAAGACTGATATAAGTGCTTGTTGATGTAGAAAATAATGTTGACATCAAAATTTGCTTGAGCTAAAGAAGATAAGGTTGTCGACGAGACCTATAAGGCAAAATCCAATCTAGAGGTGGGTGGCTTCGGTAGGATCCTCCAATGGTCAAGTTAGTTTGTTGATCAATAAGAATGAAGTACTTAGAAGAATGTAAGCAGAGATGAGAGCTTAGAAAAGTAGACATATCTGGAGGATTCCTTTTATAGGGGAAGCTCGTAATAGAATGATAGTGATAGTCATAACAAAATGCCAATAGACCATTTAGACCATGTGGAGTTTGTTATGGAGAGTGGGCTGTCATTTGTCATGACTTATGAGTGGTTAGGTTTCATTTATTGGAGTTCGGATGAGAGGTCGAAGATGTCTGTGCTTAGTAGTAGATTATTCATATTAGGATGGGGGATTCAAAGTCTGACTAGCCGAATTCGAAGGTAGACTTGTGATTGGATTCTATTAAGACTACTTTTGATAGCTTTCTAGAGTTCGGCCGCCTTCAGAGTCGGTCGAAAGCAGACGTGGGCATTTGGACTAGAGGCTAGGGAGGAAATGGTAGAATCTTCAATGAGAATTGTAGCTAGGCTTTTTTTAAAGAAGCTCGACTAGGATAGTAGAGATCCAAGATTGACTAAGAGCTGAGATGGGTGAATGTTAAGACTGTGAGCTTCTTGCTGGTGTTGCTTTAGCTGCTTTCAGAAGTTTGGCCACCTTCAAGATTGGCTTCTAGGGAAAGTTCAGACTTATGTTGCTGGCAAAGTTCTTTTACCGACTCAAGTTTATCTGATCGAGGTCCTTGGCGCAAGAGTGCTAGGACCTACTATTCGTAAGATGGGTAGAAGAATTTAGCTGGAAAGGAGTTTGGCTAGCCGGTGTCCTTGATGCAGTATTGATGAGATCTACCATTTGTGATGAAGGAATTTGGCCGCCTTCAAGGTCGACCATCAGGCCAAGTCAGGCTATGCTAGGATTCGATACTTGATGGAGTCCTATAGTCTACCTTGAACCAGGGATCAGAATCAGTCAAATGACAATCCTTTTCGCCATTTAAGTTCATCTGGCCGAATTTTAGTATGCCTTTAACAAGTTCTATGGTCATTGGAAGAGAGTTGATAATCGTAGTTGAGAAGGTCGTCTATCATACATACATGGGCTGGAGGTCGGCCTTCCTAAATTGGGTTGGAGTAGGAGAGTAGCTTGGTTGAAGTTCGGTCATGGTTGCCACAACACCAAATGGAATCACACTAAGATTGGACATCTTATCGAGCTTCGACAGAAGCTATTTTATTCCCAATACTTGTCTCCCTACTCTCGAGTTCGAAGTTCGAATGAAAGGAGTGTGAAATTGCGAGTGCTGAAGTCGTTTTCTGGCTTCTTGCTCTCAAGAGATGAAAGGATTTTGGCTCTTTTCGACTGCACCGAAGCTTCTTTAATATCGAATGACCCAAAAAGACTTTTTTCTTTGAAATTCTTTGCAACATGGAGCTCCGTGTAAGGCACCATAAATACCTTTTCAGATGTCTGATATGGTTATGATGAGTGGGACATGCGTTAGACGAAGCATGGGCAAAGGGGATCCACAATCATAACTGGTCCTAATTTTTTTGACTATTTAAGCACCTTCTTCTTTCCAACTTCCTACTTTTGCCTGTGTTTTTCTTCTCTCCATTTTCTTCGAGCCTGAGTATTTAGCTCTATCTTTCCTATGGCAATCCTATTCTTGTTCATCTTCTGATTCCCCAGCTACATCTCCGACTCCTCCGGCTGCCTTAGGTTAGTATTCTAAACCTCTGCCTATACTTCTTTACCTGTTCTTTTGCTTTCTGGTACTTAGGAACTTCTTAGGAGGGGGTTCGCAATTTCTTTCTTGTTTATCTTCCTATCCATCAATTTTTCATCCAATTTTAGAAGATTTTTCTAACTCCGTTTGATTCAAAATGTCTTCTAACATTTCTTAGTCGATCAGTTCTAGGAGCCCGTCTGGTCCAAACTCCCAAAACCCCATCCATAAGGAAGAGATCGGACTTATAGATGCACCTCGTCCAACCTTCATACCTAAAACTATTCCTTGCTCTCTATCTCTTGAAGACCTTTACCTAATTAGGATCTAGTACGAGGTTCCTTCTAAATATAAACTGGAGTTTCCTGGGCGAAGCGGCCGAGCTTGCACCCCTCCCTTAGGTTGCTTTTGTTTATATTTGGAAGCTCTTCATGTCGGATTGCGACTTCCCCTGCCTCCTTTTATTGTAGTCCTTTTTCATTTCCTAGCCTCCTTTTATTGTAGTCCTTTTTCGTTTCCTAGACATATCCTTCGCATCAATGGTTCCAAACTCGTTTAGGTTCATAGAAGGATTTCTCTCCCTTTGTATTTCAGCTGAGGTCTGCCCCACGATCTCTCTATTTCGCTCATTCTTCACCTTTGTGCGACACCCTTCTATCAAGGACTGGTGGTACTTATTCCCCCAGTTTGGCAAGAAGAGGTTGCTTAAGAATGCCTCTTCTTCGATTCACATCTAAAAGTAAAAATTTTTTGTCGTTTCATGTTCATCCTTATAGTTAGGACTTCCTTCCTGAGGACAGTTGAGAGATTCGGTCTGTCAAGCTCTAGGATTAGAAAGAAAAGATCTTGATTCTACCAATAAACTAAAAGACTATAAATTTCCTTCTTTGTCTAAGCTTGTCGATAACCAGATCTTGTACAACCTCGATTTAAGCCCGCTCAATCCCAAAGGTATTCATTTACATCTTCTTTTGTTCTTTTTATTGTTTTCTAATCTTGGCTCATCTGTTATTGCAGAAATGACTCCTAAAGAAGTAAAAGTGCTATCAAAAGGTCTTTGGGCTCAAAAGAGAAAGAAGAATGCCCTTGAAGAGTCATCCAAGTAGGCAAATGTTGGGGGCCCGAGCTCGACTACTCCAGTGGAAGGAGCCCCCATCCCAGAAACTGCGGTGCCACTGATGACCTTAAGCCCACTAGTTGAGGTCCCTGCACTAGCTCCTCCCTCTGAAGAAGAAATAAAAAAGAAGAAGAAGAAGGTCGCTAGGAAATTTCGATCCCAGGGGAACTCCGTGGGATCTAGAGATGATGGTGTTGATGTGGATCATTCTCCATTTGATGATTGGAAGGTCATCAAAACCTTGATCAATGGGTGCATGCTGCCAGATGTCGTCGATCGAATTGTCATCATAGACCTCGAGTAGCAAACAAAAGATTCTCTTGGGGCTTTTCTTGAGATAATTACCTTGTCCTTTTCTCAACCTCGATGATGTGTTCTTTCAATGGCTCAACTCACCTTGTTGCTTGAAGATGGGTCACCAATTCATCGCCAACATCAAGGCAATCAATCTTCAAAAGGCCGAAGCTTCAAAGGCCATGGGAGTAGCCTAGAAGCACCAGGCTGAAGTAGAGCATCTCATGGTTGAGGTTGAGCATCTGCAGGGGCACTTAAGAAGGAAGAGCAAGCATCAGCTGACTTGAGGGCGGCATTGACCTCGAAAGAAAAGAAAAGGAAGGCGGCTAAGGTTATCTTTGCTGAGGAGAAGAAGTGAGCTATGGAAGAGGCTATCTCCTCCTTCAAGTCCTCAAAGGAGCAAAAGAAAATCAAGGTTGCGTTCGCTCAGGAGGCCTTCAATAAAAGATACAAGCTTTGCCATACGAGGGTCGTAGAGAAGTTCCTAGAATTGAAACTCAACTTCTTAGTGGGGAATCCTCTGAGGATGAGGCAGAGCTCCCTGTGGCTGGAGTTGATCTTTTAGATGTTGCTGCCGAGCCTGCCCCTATGCCTGCTGAAGAATCTGCATCGACCGAGGCTGCATCGAGCTCTTCCACTATTCCTTCAGAGGTCTGAGACCTTTTATCATTATACCTTTTCTTTTTTCTTTTATCTTTCATGTACTTAGACATTTTGATTAATGAAATTGAATTATCCTTTTTGCTATATCTTTGTGTTGTGATATGCTTACATGCTAAGCATTGTCTCCTATCCAAGTGGAACCACTTCCTCAGGGTATCCCATTAAAGGCCAACATCAAAAGCTTGAAAAGAGAAGTTTGTCAAATTAAAAAGAAGCTAGAGAAGATTGAAGACAAACTCAAGAAGTCTAAGAAGAATTATGCTAAAGCTGTTGTCGAGGTCAATAGCCTCCGCCAGTCATCCAAGCAATTTTTTGGAGAGTATACCACCAAGAAGAATCATTTGAATGAAGAACTGGAATGGGTGAGGAAGCTCGCCAGAGAGAAGGCCTGGACATTGATTGCCAAAATTTTTTCGCTTGAGGTCGAGCTTCATGAAGCAAAGAAAAAAATTGATCAGTTGGAGGGAGGCTCGACTTGGGGGCAGGGTCATGCAAAGTATGGCTGGGATTGGTCAAAGAAATTTTTTAACCTTTAAAAGTAGATTCTTGATGCTAAAAAGGCATACGAGACCTACCAGATCGGTTAGTATGGGAAGATCGACGATGTTAGAACACACTTGGCATTGCTCTGATACTAATTATTATGCCTATGGCTGCTCAGAGCCATAGTTGTAGATCCGATCTCTTGTATGAACCTGAGTATTAATCTAGTAAATTGAAGAAGATCTAAGAAAGAAGATAAAAGGGGATGGAGCCTAGAATTTTGAAATTGGAACTAGAGAGAAGAGAGAAGAGAGAAGAGAGTTAGAAAGAAAAGCTCTGTATTGATTCCACCCTTATAAAAGTTAAAATACCTAGATTTATATATCCAAGAATTTTTGCTATATCACAAGAACCCTAATAAACCCAAACTCCAGCTGAAAAACTCTCATAGGCTTACTCAATAGATAGAAGCACTCACCGAGCCTATGTACACCCATGTCTCCCATGCTCTCATCTCCTGGATCTAAATCCGACCCATACATGAGTTAGCCCTCTTAAGACTTTATTGGAACAAGTCTTAAGAACCCCTTAGATTAATCTCAATCCAAGACCAAACAAAAAACCCATCTTGTTCTGTACGCCACCATTGAGCCGGCTCTATCAAAAGCCGAGCTGGCTCGACTGTGTCTTGTCCGAACCTTATCTTCTATCTGCCTGAAAGGGCTAGCTCGACTATGGTCTGAGCTGGCTTAACTGCATATCCGAGCCAGCCCGCCCATATGTTAGCCTCTTATCTTGGCTGATTCTTCTTTTGGCTTTGGTCCTTTGCTCCATCTTATGTCCTAGGTCTCTAGAGCACCTACCAAGCCTCTCAAGTTCTTCACACATAAACCTTGAGCCCATAGAGGGCTACATACTGCCTCAACTCTAGGATAACTCCTATTCTAGCCCTAGGACCATACCTATTCTAGTCTTCAAAAGCCAACATTCTGACTCCTCCCATGGCCTCCTAAGGCTTGGGAGCACAACTAATCCTAATAATATTCACCTTGGTGCCCCTAAGCCTTGGCAAATCCTATATGAACCGTCTGCACCATCCTGCTACCTCCAAAGCTGAAACCATCCCCTCGAAGCCACCTCGCCTCCTTAGCCGTAACACCGACCTATGTTCCATAGCCCTTAAGACTCATGCTCCACCACACTTCTTGGCCTCGAATTGATGTCTTCCTGCTCTGACCCCATGGCTGCAACACCAACCTGTGCTCCATAGCACACCAGATAGCTTCCTATGCAAACTCTAACACCTCTGTCAATCCTTTTCAACTGTTGTGCACCCTTGGAGACCCTTAGGATGACCACCTCTATAGCTCAAAATCTGTGCTTACTTCTTGGCACCATCCCGAATTTTGTAGGATCCCTTCTGCTTGGTAGCTACATCACTTTTTCTAGATTTTTCTAAAAAACCTGCAGCGTTCCTATACTAGCACTCGTCGCATACCATGACATGGTCTCCTCAAAACTTCATCTGTCCTCCTACACATGCTGCTCCATTTGAAATTATGCATCTCCGATGTTGGTACTGAGATATCGCTCCTTCCTCTGCACCATCTGCTATAAACTTGTGTCACATCTCTCTCCACCTGTGAAGCCACCTCTATCCGATGCTTTATCTAAAATTGAAGTCCATCTGATGCTGCAAAAGAATCTAACTCTATAACCGAGTCACCCAAGGCAAACCACTCAATGCTGCACTACTGAGCCTGTCGCTGCACCTCGGACACCATCACAGCCCCTTCGGATCCTCCATATTTTGCAGACCTCTCCAAAACCATCTCAGATACCTCCACAACCACGAGCACCTCCAAAATCCAAGAGCTCATCCAACTCTTCTATCTCAGTAACTGAACCTTAGAAAATTTCATCCTAGCACTTCTCCCCTTCTATCCCTATACAACCATCATTTCAGTTTCACCTGGAGGAACTACAGCTCAAATCCTGTCCTGAGCTCAGACCCACCTATCTTATTTCAAGGCTCTTGAGACTCCCTATCTCTTCTTGAGACCTGCTTTTGATCTTTTTAAGATGCCTCCTGACACTTTCCACTAAGATACCTCTCTTGATCGGTACACCGCCAAGCCTCTCTTAGCCCCGTGCCCCTAGGAAAGCACTATTGCAGCAATCCAGTGCTTTCTACCTCATTTCGACACCGCCTCCTCATACGTATCTAGGTTCTCTCTTGTTGCACATAATCCATCCTCTATCTAAATTGCAACTCTCTCTGATGGTCCTATAGAAGAAACTTGATCCAAGATACTCCTAGCTGCTTGATGTCCTTGGCACTCCTTGAGACCCTTAGCTCTCCTTGAGACTTGCTCCTGATTTCCTTGAGATGCCTCTAATACTCTCTACTGAGATACTTCCCTCGGCTACTGCACCACTGAGCCTCTCTCAGCCTCTGTACCTCCAGAGAAGCACTACTGTAGCACTTCAGTGCTCTATGCCTCATCTCTGCACCACTCTATAACCGTCCAGTCCTAACCTACTAAGCATCCATGGATCATTCATCTCCATCACCCCTAAGGCTCCAACCAGTCACATCACTGAATATAACCTAAGTACTTTTCCTGCCTTTCACTAGACTAAATAGTTGCTTCTTCAATTCCACCTCGACCTTGAGCCCTTGAGCGATCTCTCCTCTGACATGCCAAACAAATCACCAGCAGCTCAGCCTTTGCAATTTTTATTTTTAACACCATGTGAAGCTGCATCCAGAAGAACAACCATGAATAAGAGAGAGAAGAAAAAAAATAAAAAACAAAACCTAGTTTTCCTTTTTTTTTTCTCTCTTGGGATTGGTGTGCCATCGCTGGATCCATGCTCCCCGGCCAGCTCTCAAGCTTCTGCTGCGCACGTGTGTCACTACCATCGGATCCGATGCCATGGTGGCATGTCACCACCATCGGATCAAACACTATCGTAGCACCCACAGCCACCAAACTCCGTCGCCTGTGCCACTTCACCGAATCTAGGCCATGGCCTTGGAGATGAAGCCCCTGCATGACTGCCATGTCCCGATTGACGGCATCAATGCTGACGTTGCTTGGAAGGGGAAGATCCGACTCGATCTCTCCTGCTCCTTCCACCTCCCCATCCAGCTCCTACTGCATGCATGCCTGCACCATCTTGCAACTTTCCCGCCAAAGAAGAAGATGGCCATGCTACGCCCCTCCTCAAGATCTCAACCATCGTGCATGCGCGCCACTATCGACCACCTATGGAAACACCTCTGCATGTTGTGCTTGGCCACCAGATCACTGTAATGGCAGCCAATCATCGAGATCTATGCCGGTTCGCTGATTGTCGGCCTCCAAGCCTGAGATCGGCGGTCAATCACTAGCCGCCAATCGAGAGGAAGAAAGGGGGTCCCTGCCAGCCTCCCAAAACCTTTTTTTTTGTTCTTCTTTCACCGAATCCTGTTCTCCTCTTTCTTGCGCTGGATCTATTCTTCCTTCATGCCTCCTCGTCAAAATGGCTCTGATACCAATTGTTAGAACACAATTGGCACTGTTCTAATACTAATTATTATACCTACGGCTGCTCGAAGCTACAGTCATAGATTTGATATCTTGCACAAACTTGGATGTTAATCTAATAAACTGAAGAAGATCTAAAAAAGAAGATAGAAGAGGATGGAGCCTAGAATTTTGGCATTGGAACTAGAGAGAAGAGAGTTAAGAAGAAAAGCTTTATATTGATTTTATATTTATAAAAGTTACAATACCTGAGTTTATATACACTAGAATTTCTGCTATACCACAAGAACCTTCATAAATCCAAACTCTAGCTGAAAATTCTCCTAGGCTAACTCAATGCATGAAAGCACTCACCGAGCCCATGTACATCCATGTCTTCCTTGCTCTCATTCCTTAGATCTAAATCCAATTCATACATGAGTTAGCCCTCTTAAGACCTTATTAGACTAGATCTTAAGATCCTCTTAGATTAATCCCAATCCAAGACTAAATAGAAAACCTATCCTATTCTGTATGTCACCATCGAGCCGACTCTATCAGAAGTTAAGCTAACTCGACTGCGTCTCGCCCGAACCCTATCTTCTATCTACCCGAGAGGATCGGCTCGACTACAATTCAAGCCAGTTCGGTCTCAGCTCAAGTTGGCTCGACTGCATATCCAAGCTAACCCGCCTATGCATCAACCCCTTATCTTGGTTGATTCTTCTTCTGACTTTGGTCCTTTGCTTCATTTTATGTCCTAAGTCTTCAGAGCACCTACCAAGCCCCTCAAGATCCTCACATCAGAACCTCGAGCCCGTAGAGGGCTACACATTGCTTTCACTCTAAAATAATTTCTATTCTAGTCCTAAGACCACACCTATCCTAATCTTTCAGAGCCAACATCCTGACTCCTTCCATAGCCTCCCAAGGATTGGGAGCACCACTAATCCTAATAGATAATTACAAGACACTACTATAGAATAGGGCTATTGCTGTGGTTGGTAATCACTACCGTAGCATGAAGAACTGCTGCCATAGCTACCAACCGTAGCATGAAGAACCGCTACCATAAGCTATGGCAGTGGTTAGCTAACCGCTGCCACTACGACCATTGTCATAGATCTATGGTAGTGGTTATTATAGCAGTTAAATGAACCATGGCCTTATATAGCTTATGGTAATGATTTTCAAACCACTACAATAGATTGATCTATAGCAGCGGTTCTATAACCACTGCTATAGTTTGACCTATGGCAGCGGTTTTATAATTGTTGCTATAGTTTGACCTATGGCAGTGATTTTTAACCGCTGTCATAGTTCTCTTAGCAATGATTACAAAACTGCTGCTATAGATCTATGACAATGGTTGGCATGAAGCCTATGGTAGTAGTTGACACACCTACGATAATGATTTTATAACCATTGCTATAGCTTTTGAATAATAAAAAATATAAATTTTATATTTTTTTACCTGTTAAATGAAGTTCAATAATACAAAAAAATATTATAAATATAAGAATATTTATGAAATGCTCATATTTTATTACTGAATAAAATTTATTATAATATTTTTTTATAAAAATATATTAAAAGTTTTCTAAATCTACATCATCGTTATCACGGGAGCTGGAGCTAGAGGGGCTGAAATTGGAGGGGCTAGAGTTATACGAGCTGAAGCTGGAATGTCGGCCAACATGTCCTCAAGGCCCATGAAGTTAGCTCCAAAATATGCACTGGGCCTTATCATCGTGGCACTCAAGATGCCCTCCAGATGAGATGTGCACTCCTCAGTATGAGCAGCTCATGCCATAGCTTGAGCTGTTTGGGCCTATGCCTCCTCAAGCTGCTCCTGACTGACGACATCGAAAGCATGTGAAGAGATGCTCGCCTCAGACCAGTAGCTCATCGGTATATATCCGAACTTGCATCAGATCCTCTCAAAGTGCTCAAGCCTGAGATCTAAGATAGATGGTCATGGGAGCCAGAGGTGTTCAGGCCCTTGCTCGTGAGTGTATCTAACTGCTTCTGTAATTATAAATTTAAATAAAATTTTATAAAAAATACTATAATACTAATCATACTAATATATTTTTTATTTACAAAAATCCTTCTGATCTTGGTGTTCATCGGTCTGCTTTTCTTGTCCGTACAGCTGGATTGAAAGATCTCACTACAGTTGGGCATCACTCCATCTCTCATCAGCTATAACAATAGATCAGTTTACTAGAAATATAAAAAAATATTAATTTAATTTATCTAATAAGATTTAGAATTTATTATCTCTCTATGCACATAATTGGCCATAAACTCATGATTGAGAGTGTGCGTATACTCCTGGACTGCTCGATTCTTCCAATTCTAATGGACGGTAGCCTAACAAATATTCAAATAAATAATAAATATTTAAAAAATATTAAAATATAATTTTAAGTATATTAAAAAATTTAGAAGTTAGAAATTAAATCTCAAACTCCTAGCTCCTCTAATGTCTAACCATCTCTTCCCACTATCTCAGGAGACAGTCTTGAATCCAAGGAACAAGCTCCTCTGGAGTGTTCCATCCATGCTCAAGCCATCCTCTGTGGAGCTTGATCTTGTAGTTTCAATACAACTTTTCAATCTTTTTCAGTCGGATATCTCGAGCTCTCTTGTGATCTAGAAAGTCGTACCTCCTCTGCACAAAGTTATCAGAAGTTAGTTATAAAATTATATGAATAAAACATAGTGTAAAAATATTAAATGCATAAATATAACTAAGATACTTATCCATATCTCCTTCTATACCCAGTCTCTGACACCAGCATCCATTAATCACCAGTCTATAGGTAGTATCGGAATGATGTCAAACCACCTCACAAGCACTCCAAAAAAGTGAAGGGAAATCCTGATTTTCCAGTCCAGGTTCGTTCAGATCTGATCAGATCAAGAGATATATTTCAAAAATTTTTCTCTTGATCCCAATCAGATCTTGATATGTTTTAGATCTGATTCTTATTATTTTAATAAAATAAAATTAAAAAATAAATTAAATCAAATTTAATTTACCTAATCTGGGTAATCCTATTACCCTGTTGATGATCCTGTTTGCAGCGGAAGGTTCTGGATCTTAGCCATGCAAGCGCCTGGCCTCTACCGATATCCACTTGGGTTGGATCTGGAGATTCTCTTCTTCTCTATCACACCTCCAAAAATCAGATCTGAATCTGATCTGGAGGATCTTCAAAACTCTTTTGAAGATGAGCAGTCGTCCTTTGCAGCAGCGCAGCCTTCTTATTTTTGATCGCCTTTCTTTGATCTGAATCGCACCAACCAAGGTCCAAAACTCCTTTTGGACGTGGAGAGCAAGGGGAGAAGAGACTATGGCATGGAGAAGGAGGGGAGAGGCAGCCTTGGGGCATGGGGTTTCTCAATTGAATTGCATCATCTAAGAATCTGAGTTGGGCGCAGGGTCTTATTTATAGACTAAGCGTGATCCAACTCCTCTTCCTCCCAACCAATCACAACCCTTTGTGAAATCAGATCTAAATCTGATTGGTGGGAATAGAGACCCCTGGATTCCTCCTTAGAGGGTGCCTAAGACCAGTCAAAGTTGGTTCTTAGAAGAACTCTAATTGGAATCCAAAAAGGAGATGGAGTCCTTGTCCAACAAGGACTCCTAGGCGCCTCCAACTTGGGCACATGCCTAGGGTGGCGTGCGCCCTTCTCCTTGCTAGGTTCTGGCAGGGGGACAGGCCCCCACCAGCTCTCCAATAGGTGCATGACATGTGGTCAAAAGTCAAAGTGTCAATGGTCAACGTTTGACCAGTCAAAGGTAGACTTTTGACCAAAGTCAAAGAACAAGAAATGGCAGGTGACCAAAAATGGTAGGTAGTGTCTTACAAATAAGACAACCTTTTTTGACTTGGACAACCTCCTGTCAGACCATATGAAGGCCTCTGTTTGAGCACAAACTCCTTTGGCTCAGACAGGACAACTTATTTATGATAGAAAAAGAAGAACGTTAGGTTCAATCGAGTGCTAGCACGATTTCCTTGAACCTAATTGAATCTCATTCAGATCAATTGAACTAGATCAGTTCAATTGATGATCACCAGATTCAAACCCTTGTTTGTATGACCCAGTTAGGTTCAGTTCTGTATGGTAATGGGATATGTCATGATCTCTATCATCGACATCATCGAAACTCCTTTCGATGGATCAGAACTCTTCTGATTCGAACAGCTAGAATGATCGATCATCTAAATCATTCTAATTGCTCCCAAAATCCACCAGTGACACCTAGCAGTATATGGTGGCAACCCATCAGAGCTGAATGCGAACCTCTTGGTGCAGCTACCTGTGTGATTCAGTTCTTCTATCTTGAGCCCCGATCAGATTAGGGTTAAGGTGAACTCGTCAAACCCTAGTCTCTGTCATATGATGTAATCATTCGATTCGAGTCCAATGTGAAAATCTAAATAGAAACTCTTTCTATTATTTCACTCTACCATGGCCATGGATTTCTGGACTTGATTCTCATGATCATCATAGGGCTACTCCTCTACCACCGAGGTAGATAGATTCCATCTTGATGCAATCCAGTTCCTACAATGAACATGTCATAGCCAACATACACCTCAGGGTTCCATATGGCTAGGAGACCGAGTAATGGTGTAGTCAAACTATAACACCCTCAAGGTGAACTGCCGATGCATCTCAGGTCAAAGAACCAGACACACTACTGCAGCATCGAGTCAGTCATTGACGAGTAGGTAGACTCCCTAATGACTACTCGAGGTGGTCACGCTCAGTGCCCTCATTCTCTAACGAGTACCTGTACTCTCGCTCTGGTGTCTCCACACCGTAGACTCAAGACTCATCTACTAAAGAGAAGCGATTGTACACCAACCTTTTGGATCAATCACCATCCTCGTGATGATCCTATGGTCAGGAGCAATTTATGAGTTAATAATGATTATTCATGTCTTAAATTTTCAACTCTTGAAAATATGAATTATCATTACCATTAACTCAAAGGATGTATCACAGACACTAAATACACATATGTGATAGAAAATAACCCATTTATTGATTTTAGTCAAAATTATAATTTTGCCCCTAGAAGTGTATTACAAGTGTCAGCCAATTCTGGCTTCTAGGGCACATATATCTAACAATCTCCCACTTGTCCTAAAGCCAATTGGCTACAAGTCTAAGTCCCATCTTCTCAAGGTGGGCTTCGATCTTCTGCTGGCCCAACGGCTTTGTAAGTGGGTCTGCCACATTATCTGCGGAGTTGACTCTCTTGACCTCGACGTAACCCTTTTTGAGGTAATCGTGGATGGGGTGGTATCACCGTTTGCTAGGAACTCTTCCAGCATAAACAGTCTGCCAGATGTCGACTTTCGATCATCTATATCGGACATGAAGTCCGAGTCTGTGTATCCCTGGACCAGGAGTTCTCCGTTACCAAAGACCAGCATCATATCCTTAGTTCTTCTCAAGTACTTAAGGATACATTTCACAGAAGTCCAGTGTTCTTCACCTGGATTTGACTGATATCTGCTTGTGACACTCACAGCATGGGCTATATCAGGTCGTGTACATAGCATGGCATACATGAGGCTCCCTATTGCAGAAGCATAAGGGATCTTGCTCATGCATTCTATTTCCTCAGGTGTGCTGGGGCACATCTTCTTGGAAAGATGAATACCATGTCTGAAGGGTATTAATCCCCTCTTAGAGTTTTCCATACTAAACCTCTTTAGTACTTTCTCTATGTACATCTTCTTATGAAAGTCCTAGCATCCTATTCGGTCTATCCCTATAGACCTTAATTCCTAGAATAAAGGATGCTTCACCTAGGTCTTTCATGGAGAATTCCTTGGACAACCACATCTTGACTGATGTCAACATGGGAATATCATTCCCAATAAGGAGGATGTCATCCACGTACAATACGAGGAAGACAACAGCGCTCCCACTGACCCTTTTGAAAACACATGGTTCCTCTTCATTTTTGATGAAACCAAACTTTTTGATCACATCATTGAAACGAGTGTTCCAGCTCCGAGATGCTTGCTTAAGTCCATATATGGACCTTTGCAGCTTGCAAACCTTGTGATCAGTATCACTGGATGTGAAACCTAGCGGCTGTTCCATATAGATATCTTCCTCAAGATATCCATTCAAGAATGCCGTTTTCACGTCCATTTGCCATATTTCATAATCGAAATAGGCTGCAACAGCAAGCAATGTGCGGATGGATTTTAGCATAGCTACTGGGAAAAGGTATCCTGATAGTCTATGCCTTCGCGTTGACTATAACCTTTTGCCACCAATCTAGCCTTGAATGTCTCCACATTCCCATCTGCACCAATCTTTCTCTTGAAGATCCATTTACATCCAATAGGTACTATACCTTCTGGTGGATCTACCAAGGTCCAGACTTGGTTTGAGTGCATCGAGTCAATTTCTGACTGCATTGCCTCTAGCCATTTCTCGGAGTCGATATCTGATATCGCCTCGTTGTAGGTTTTGGGATCATCTCCATGAGCACCATTACCTACGAGGAACATTTCCTCTACATCCTCTGAAATAATACCTAAGTATCTTTCAGGGGGATGGAAAACTCTTTCCGATCTACGAGGTGGAGGAGGTAGTGTTCTTATTGGCTCAACCTGATTTGGTTCCACTTGGTCCTTAGCTCGTTCTGCTTGTGAGACTTTCTCATCAAGCTTTGATCTGCCTTTCCAATGCCGCTATCTTGAATAAACTATTTTTCAAGAAAGATGGCATGTCGACTCACAATCACATTGTGGTCTTCTGGAATGTAGAAATAGTATCCTAATGACTCTTTAGGATATCCTATGAATCGAGCTCTGAAGGACCTAAACTCTAACTTGTCCGCTTGTTGTCTTTTGACATGAGCCGGACAACCCCAAATTCTGAGATGACTCAGACTTGGTTTCTTACCGTGCCATATCTCATACGGTGTGGTAGGAACGGTTTTAGAGGGAACCCTATTCAGTAGATAGATTGAAGTTAACAATGAGTGTCCCCAAAGAAAATCAGGGAGGTCTGTGAAGCTCATCATGGATCGAACCATATCTAATAGAGTCCGATTTCTCCGTTCTGAAACCCCGTTGAGTTGAGGTGTTCCTGGTGGAGTCCATTGAGAGACTATGCCATTATCCTTGAGATAGTCTAGGAATTCCCTGCTAAGGTATTCACCTCCTCGATCTGATCGAAGAACCTTAATGGGTTTTCCTGTTTGTTTTTCTACTTCATGTCTGAATTCTTTGAACTTTTCAAAGGCTTCAGACTTGTGTCTCATAAGATACACATACCCATACCTAGACAGATCATCGGTAAAGGTAATGAAGTAGACAAAATTGCCTCTAGCCGGCACATCAAATGGGCCGCACACATCAGTATGTACTAGGGCAAGGAGATCTGTGGCCCTCTCCCCATGTCCAACAAAAGGGAGTTTAGTCATTTTGCCTTGAAGACAGGATTCACAAGTTGGATATGACTCGAAAGTCAATGGACTCAATAGCCCATTTTTCTCCAATTTGTTGATCCTATCTTCTGCTATATGACCTAATCTCAGGTGCCATAGATATCTATCATTTGGACTATCCCTAGGTCGTTTGGCATTCACGTTTTGCTCGATAGTTAGAACAGGTACATCAATATGTAGCTGATAAAGACCATTAATAAGGAAACCATTTGCAATTTTATTTCTTTCATAAAGAATGTTACAATGGTCCTTAAAGAAGGTGATCACATAACCTTCTTGTGCTAAGCATGAAACAGAAATCAAATTCCTGCTGGCTGCAGGCACAAAATAACAGTCTTTCAAAACTAAGTCTAAACCAGATGGTAATCGAAGAGGGTATGTTCCCACGGCTACTGCAGCAACTCTTGCTCCATTACCAACGCGTAGGATCATGTCTCCATCCCTCAGCCTCCTGCTATCCTCAAGACCCTGCATAGAAGTGCACAGATGAGCACTAGAACCAGAGTCAAGCACCCAACTGGATGCAGAAGAAATCCGTAAGGTTAGACTCAATAACGAGCATACCTCCAGAAGGACCTTCCTTCTTGTTCTTCAGGGTGGCCAGGTAAGTAGGGCAGTTCCGCTTCCAATGGCCGTCGCTGTTGCAATGGAAACACTTTCCTTTGCCATCGGTCTTTTTCTTCGATTCTGCCTTCTTCTTCTTTGATCCTTCCACCTTTTGCTTTTTCACAGACTTCTTTTTCTTTCCATAAGACTTTCTTTTGGAAGAAGTCCGTTCCATAGCAAGAACTGAGCCTTTAGAACCTTTCATAGAAAGCTCAGCGGTAACCAGCATATTCATTAACTCGGCCAAGGAATTCTGAAGTTTATGCATGTGGTAATTCATGATGAATTGCCCATATGCATCAGTCAAGGATTGCAGAATGATATCGTTCTGCAGGTCCAAGTCCAACTTCACACCGAGCTTCTCAAGCTCTTCCATGTCCTTGATCATTGTCAGACAGTGATCTTGGACTGACTGCCCATCACGCATCTTAGCCTTAAAAAGTCATTTTGTGACTTGATATTTGGCTGCGCGACTCTGTTCACCAAACATCTCCTGCAGGTGAGCCAACATTTGGCGAGCAGTCCCGATATCCTCATGTTGGCGCTGGAGCTCATCAGACATCGAGCCCAACATGTAATATCTGGCCTTATTATCTTCGTCAATCCATTTTTCCAGAGACGCTCTCTGTTCAACAGATGGACGGGCTGGTAATGTGGGAGGGTCCTGGTCCAAAACATGGGTTAACTTCTCGGAACCCAAAATAATTTTGTAGTTCCTGAGCCAATCTTTATAATTGGGTCCGGTCAGTCTATGTGTGTCCAGGATACGTGCCAATGGGTTGGACGCAGACATATTCCTGTAGAGAGTCAAAGATTCTAGTTAGATACTGTAATTTTGACTTGACCAATTTATTTAGGGATTTTATTTTTAAACAAATTAGCTCCCACTATTTTCTCGGATCCCTACACTCCCTCTGTAGAGATGCAAAAATCTCCACGATTAATGATTTCTAGTGGGTGGTGCGGTCTCACCAACTGACTCATCACCTCACCTAACAGTTATTGGTGATGGGTTAGCCAATGAGTGAACAACTCTTGTTCAATGATTCTCTAATCATGGTGCACCCAAACTTGGTCTCTAATTCATGAATCTCACCGTATCCGGAATATTGATCCACTCCTTAGTTAAGTCAGACCCACCATTTGCATAGACTGGGTTCCTAATTGAGTCTCTCACCGTATCCGAAATATTGAGCCCAACTCATCCTCCAGCCCATAGCATCCAATGCCTAATAGACATGGTTGCATCTTCCCGGTGCAACTGAGCCACTGTATCCAGCCGAGAACAATCAACCCCGGGAAGGGCCCGCACATCTACAATGGTGGAAGACCTCAGACTTAATCTTTTCTTAGGGAGAATTGATTCAGGTCTCATTAAACTAGACTTGGCTTAGTCATAACAATTATGACTAACCTAGTGGCATGGGTTAGCTCGGATTATTGACCACCTCAGATCAGAACTGTGTCAACAGATATGGCCAGGTAAGTGAGACCGGTGGAAGGAATATGCCATTAACTCGTACAAGAATGCATTCAGGTCGAGTAGCTTCCAATTAAAAACCAGTCGGTCGTCTATGCCAAACTTACCTTAGACACCAAATTGTTGAGTCAGAACCAATTGGGTTAGCCTACAATCCAGACTCTAACCTCTGAGCCTAATTAGGTCTTGCTTGATCGTGACTCGATCTTGACCCAGACTTAATCCTATTAGGCTGGTCAATTTAAGCATTGTTGATCCCATCTAACCAACTCTTGATTCGGTTTGATCAACCGCTTAGACCTAATTGAGCTACCCAAGCCCGAACCCAGTATTATGAATATGTCTTAGATCTGAAATTCTCAATTTTAGACCTAATTAATATTCCATAAACTTAATTCTTAATTAAGTAGGGTTCATAAACAAAATATGCACAATAAATCCTAGGGTTTCAGGATCTAGGGTTTTGCAGAAAGTAAGTTTTGGGTTTCTGATTAAGGACGAACACGCAGCACCCCTACACATCATAAGAACACCCCATCGAATGGGAAGAGAGGGCCTTTAAACCCTTCTTCGTTCTTATGACCGGACGGCCAAGAGGAACGCCTTAATCAGGAACATTCAATACTACAAAACAATATCAGATCTATATCATATATCTCATATATAAAGTAGATCTAATCATGGCATATTTTGCATACATCTCATGTATCATAATCATGCATGTTTTCAGATCTAAATTATCTCATAATAATCTAAAAAATTAGATTTAAATTGATCTAATCAAAATAAATTCTAATCTAGACAATTATGTAGAACTATTCTACAACTAGTCTAGACATGCATCAATCATATCTCATATGATATTCAAAAATTAAATAATTTTTATTTGCTATTTTTTAGATGTTATTATAACACTTATAATATCAAAAAATAGTAAATAAAAAGATCTAAAACATGATTTAATCAGATTAAATCAAAAATATGCAAGAATATTCTATAGAACTATTCTATTCTAGAACTAGTCATGCATATCTTCTAATCTTAGATCCAAATTATTTAATTTTAATTTTTTCTGATTTCAGATCTGATCACATCTCATGTGACATCTAAAATCAATTATTTTCTAATTAAAATAAATTTAAAATCAGATCTAAACAATTTAGAACCATGGCTCTGATACCAGTTGAAGGAAAATCCTGATTTCCCGGTCCAGGTTCGTTCAGATCTGATCAGATCAAGAGATATATTTCAAAAATTTTTCTCTTGATCCCAATCAGATCTTGATATGTTTTAGATCTGATTCTTATTATTTTAATAAAATAAAATTAAAAGATAAATTAAATCAAATTTAATTTACCTGATCTGGGTAATCCTATTACCCTGTTGATGATCCTGTTTGCAGCGGAAGGTTCTGGATCTTAGCCACGCAAGCGCCTGGCCTCTACCGGTATCCACTCGGGTTGGATCTGGAGATCCTCTTCTTCTCTATCACACCTCCAAAAATCAGATCTGGATCTGATCTGGAGGATCTTCAAAACTCTTTTGAAGATGAGCAGTCGTCCTTTGCAGCAGCGCAGCCTTCTTATTTTTGATCGCCTTTCTTTGATCTGAATCGCACCAACCAAGGTCCAAAACTCCTTTTGGACGTGGAGAGCAAGGGGAGAAGAGACTATGGCATGGAGAAGGAGGGGAGAGGCAGCCTTGGGGCATGGGGTTTCTCAATTGAATCTGCATCATCTTAGAATCTGAGTTGGGCGCAGGGTCTTATTTATAGACTAAGCTGTGATCCAACTCCTCTTCCTTCCCAACCAATCACAACCCTTTGTGAAATCAGATCTAAATCTGATTGGTGGGAATAGAGTCCCCTGGATTCCTCCTTAGAGGGTGCCTAAGACCAGTCAAAGTTGGTTCTTAGAAGAACTCTAATTGGAATCCAAAAAGGAGATGGAGTCCTTGTCCAACAAGGACTCCTAGGCGCCTCCAACTTGGGCACACGCCTAGGGTGGCGTGCGCCCTTCTCCTTGCCAGGTTCTGGCAGGGGGACAGGCCCCCACCAGCTCTCCAATAGGTGCATGACATGTGGTCAAAAGTCAAAGTGTCAATGGTCAACGTTTGACCAGTCAAAGGTAGACTTTTGACCAAAGTCAAAGAACAAGAAATGGCAGGTGACCAAAAATGGCAGGTAGTGTCTTACAAATAAGACAACCTTTTCTGACTTGGACAACCTCCTGTCAGACCATATGAAGGCCTCTGTTTGAGCACAAACTCCTTTGGCTCAGACAGGACAACTTATTTATGATAGCAAAAGAAGAACGTTAGGTTCAATCGAGTGCTAGCACGATTTCCTTGAACCTAATTGAATCTCATTCAGATCAATTGAACTAGATCAGTTCAATTGATGATCACCAGATTCAAACCCTTGTTTGTGTGACCCAGTTAGGTTCAGTTCTGTATGGTAATGGGATATGTCATGATCTCTATCATCGACATCATCGAAACTCCTTTCGATGGATCAGAACTCTTCTGATTCGAACAGCTAGAATGATCGATCATCTAAATCATTCTAATTGCTCCCAAAATCCACCAGTGACACCTAGCAGTATATGGTGGCAACCCATCAGAGCTGAATGCGAACCTCTTGGTGCAGCTACCTGTGTGATTCAGTTCTTCTATCTTGAGCCCCGATCAGATTAGGGTTAAGGTGAACTCGTCAAACCCTAGTCTCTGTCATATGATGTAATCATTCGATTCGAGTCCAATGTGAAAATCTAAATAGAAACTCTTTCTATTATTTCACTCTACCATGGCCATGGATTTCTGGACTTGATTCTCATGATCATCATAGGGCTACTCCTCTACCACCGAGGTAGATAGATTCCATCTTGATGCAATCCAGTTCCTACAATGAACATGTCATAGCCAACATACACCTCAGGGTTCCATATGGCTAGGAGACCGAGTAATGGTGTAGTCAAACTATAACACCCTCAAGGTGAACTGCCGATGCATCTCAGGTCAAAGAACCAGACACACTACTGCAGCATCGAGTCAGTCATTGACGAGAAGGTAGACTCCCTAATGACTACTCGAGGTGGTCACGCTCAGTGCCCTCGTTCTCTAACGAGTACCTGTACTCTCGCTCCGGTGTCTCCACACCATAGACTCAAGACTCATCTACTAAAGAGAAGCGATTGTACACCAACCTTTCGGATCAATCACCATCCTCGTGATGATCCTATGGTCAGGAGCAATTTATGAGTTAATAATGATTATTCATGTCTTAAATTTTTAACTCTTGAAAATATGAATTATCATTACCATTAACTCAAAGGATGTATCACAGACACTAAATACACATATGTGATAGAAAATAACCCATTTATTGATTTTAGTCAAAATTATAATTTTGCCCCTAGAAGTGTATTACAAGTGTCAGCCAATTCTGGCTTCTAGGGCACATATATCTAACAAAAAGGAATGCATCTCTTACGCGATCTATCCTATTGGCTTCCCCTCTGCATCGTAGTCCACCATCACCTGATGATGGCGATTCCACACATGCGGCATGCATGTGAGACTGCAAAATATCCTACTAGATGATGCACCTACAATAAAAATATATTATGCAAATATATAAGAATGTACAATAATTATATAAATAAATAAATAAATAATAATAAAAGGTATACTCACTGGCCATGGGATCATGCAACGCAGATGCCAGTGGAGACTTATCGATGGGTGGAGCATGTGTTAGAGATGTGGCTGATGCTAGAGGCTTAGATGCTGGTGGAGTAGATGCTGATGATCCCTAGATATCCAATATGGAGGTGGATGGAGTATGCTCTATCTGCAACTCAAATGCAGAGTTCCGCATAGCCCGTCGAGAGGTGGGGGTGAAAGCTAGATGGCATTTCGGTGCCATCGTGACCTACAATATTAATGAACATTATTTTTTTAACTTAATAAATATAATTAAATATATATAACATAAGCAAATATTATAAACATAAAAATATCTTTGAAATGCTCAACTTTTATTACTAAATAAAATTACAATATTTTTTTAAAAAATACACCAAAAGTGTGCTAAATTTATATCTAAGTCATCATCATCGGGAGAAGATGAAGCATGAGTTGGAGGAGCTGGAGCTGGAGGGACTAGAGCTGGAGCTGGGGCTCAGATGTCGGTGAAGTAGATGCCGGTGGTCCTTGGATAGCTGATGTGAAGGTGGATGGAGTATGCTTCACCTACAACTTGATGCAGAGCTCCACACAGACTAAAATGCCTGGTATGTAATGCAACTCCGCTTAGAAGGGAGGGAACCCTCCGCATGATGTACTGCAATTTATCGGATATCTACGATGAGCTCAACCTAACCATGTAGACATATCAGAAAGAACAGTCATCTAGATTAATCAAAATAAAATTTTACAAATCTTAACATTGATTTTCAATGCAATATTTTCTAGATATTGCTTGTTTCTCCTACTAGATACGTGCTTTGGTAAGTAGTATTGCTAATAATGCTGCTTACCAAAGCACATATCTGGTAGGAGAAACAAACAGTATCTAGAAAATATTGTATTGAAAATCAATGTTAAGATTTGTAAAAGTTTATTTTGGTTAATCTAAATAATTTTTCTTTTTGATATATTTATATGAACAGGTTGAGCTCATCATAGACATCTGACAAATTGCAGTACAAGATGAGAAGGGTTTCCTTCCCTTCTAAGCAGAGTTGCACTACATACCAGGCATTTTAGTCTACATGAGATGGCATTTCGGTGCCATCATGACTTGTAACATTAATGAACATTAACCCATATAATGTTAATGAACATTAACCTAGCTTATGACCGCTGGCATGGTTCAGAACCTGCTGGTGGGGGTTTTCTTATCAACCGACATGGCGTAGGACTGTCCACGATCGCTGACACGGCATGGTCCAAGGCCGTCAGCATGACCTAAGGCCATCCACGATCATTGACATGGTATGACCCAAGGCTATCGGCATAGCCCGATCCAGAACCCACTGGCATGGGTTAGAACCAACTGGCAGGAGTTCTCATACCCACTGGCACGACCCACAACTAGTGGATAATTATAATATTTATAATAAATATTTATAATATTTATTATAAATATTATAAATATTATAAATAATTAATAAATATTTTTATATAATTTTAAAAAATAAAATTATACCTATGGCTATGGAGAGGAGATCGCATAGAGCTCCGAGGGTCGTCGATAGTGCTAGAGGGAGAGGATGGCACTAGAGATAGCTTGTGAGAGAGATACAAGATAGTGAGATGTAGAGAGAGAAGAGAGAGAAAGAAAAAAAATAGAGAGAAAGAAAGAAGGAAGAGAGAGAGAGAAAGATCTAGAGAGAAAGAGAGAAGAGAGAGAAAGAAAAAGAGGGAAGAGAGAGAGCAGGAGGGGGTGGATCGGGTGGGAGAAGAGAGAGAGAAAGAGAGAGAGAGAGCAGGGAGGGGTCGGGGTTGGTGGCTGGGCTAGCTGGGGAAGAGAGTAGAGAGAGAAGGGAGGGGGCGGATCGAGACGAGGGAAGAGAGGAGGAGGGGGAGGTGGCGAAGCTAATGGACGAGCCAGCCAGGAAAGAAGGAGGGAGGTGGCAAGGCTGGTGGTCGGGGAAGAGAGTATACAGAGAGAGAGAAGGGAAGGGTAGATCGGGTTGAGAGAATGGAGGGGCGGGGAGGTGGTGGAGCTGGCAGACGAGCCGACCAGGAAAGAAGGAGGAGGAGGGGAGGTGGTGGGGCTGACGCTGGGAAGAAGGGCAAGCGGGGAGGTGGTGGAGCCGACAGTGAAGAGGATGGGGAAGGAGGAGGAGGGGGAGGTGGTAGAGTTGGCAGTCGGGCCGATCGAGGAGCCAATAGGAGGCATCAGAGGAGGCAGCATCGATCGAGAAAAGAAATAAAGGGGGTGGAGCCTCATCGGTAGTAGAGAGGAGGGAAAGAGAGAGATCTAGAGTGATCAACAGAGGAAAAATCAATTTAGGGGCTTATTGGGCAAAAATAACCTAACCTATGATAGTGATTTTCGAACTACTGCTATAGATCTATGGCAACGGTTAGCAAAAATAATCTAACCTATGGTAATAATTTTCAAACCGCTACCATAGATCTATGGCAGCGGTTACTGAGAACTACTGCCATAGGTCTATGGTAGTGGTTATGAAACTGCTGAAATAGATCTATGATGGCAGTTCTTAGTAACTGCTATCGTAGGTTAAAAATAATTTTTTTTATTTTTATTTTAAATATTATATAATTTTAAACTTTAATATTCATCTTCATCATTCATTATCTAAATAATTACTATTAGAGTGTCGTCACAAAAACTGCCTCGATCCGATAGCCCTAGCTTCATTGATAAAAAAAATTGATTTCGATGATCATGAATGACGATGCGATGATTTGATAGATGGAGACCTTCGATGGATCTAAAAATCTACAATGATGACCTCGATGATATTTGTAGTATACTATCAAAGTTTACTTCAATTAGATATCATTATCATGATCAATTTAGTATAGAATAATTTCAACCATTAAATGATAAACGAGTGATCAAAGGACCAGACGATATTTGATTATGAGATAATTTTTTCATAAATGATCTTAGCTACTACTTTAATTATTTTTATGATGGTGATCATAAAATTTAACTCGTGATCTAAGAATGATCCAAAACTATACGTCACTTGATATCCATTCTTAAACTTCATTGGTTATTATGCTCGTGCTTTTGCAAGATTTGCTTAACATGAATAGTTCATATCAAAATAATTTAAATTTTACAATCATCACTATATAAAATGATTAAAATTATAGTAAAGATCATTTAACTAAAAGGTTATCTCATAATCGAACGACGTTTGGCCCTTTGATCGCTTGTTTTTTATTTAACGGTTGAAATCATTCTATACTAAATTAATCAAGATAACGACATCCAATTGAAGTGAAACTTTGATAGTACATTACAAACATCACTGAGATCATCATTACAGATTTTTAGATTCATCGATTGTCTCCATCTATTAGATCATCGCATCATCAAAATTAATTTTTTTAATTGATGAAGCTAGGACCATCGGATCGAGGCGATCTTTTGTAATGGCACTCTAATGATAATTATTTAGATAATAAATAATGAAGATAGGCATTCAATTTAAAAATTATACAATATTTAGAGCAAAAATATGAAAAGAAGATATGGTAGTGGTTCTACCCAATCGCTACAATATGTTGGGACTACGATAGTAGTTACATGGAACCACTACTATAGGTCACATCTATTACAACGGCTATGTTAAACCACTGCTATGATTTGACCAATGGCAGGGGTTACATGTAACCACTACCATAGATTGATCTATAGCAGTGGTTAGATAAACCACTATCATAGTCGAACTTGTAGTAGTGGTTAGTGTAAACCATTGCCATAGATCGGACCTATGGCAGCGGTTCTTTATAACTACTGTGTAGGGTCTATTGCAGTGATTTTAAAAATCGCTGCCATAGTATGTGCTGTTGTAGCTTCTTTTTGTAGTAGTGAGAAGAAGCTCAAGATGGCAAATGCTGAGGTGATGCAACTTCAAAAATAGTTAGCTGACAAAGTCTAGACCAGCCCTAGCAGGAATCCAGAGGAAGTTCTCTCCGAGGAGGACTTTGGGGATCTTTCAGAGATCTATGAAAAGAGCAAAGCTAAACTCTATCAACTTAAAATTCAAATAGCTTACAATGAGACTGCGGTGAAGGATGTCGAAGCCGAATCAGTGGTTTTGAGAAAGAGGTTGAGAGAAGTGGAAGATGACTGGTAGACATCTCAAAAATTGTTGGGCGAGATGTTGGCAGCAAGGCAAGACTTTGAAGAAAAGGTAGAAGATTTGAAGCACTCCTTGTATTGGCCGAGGGTGGAAGTCTGAAGTCTAAGTTCGAGTAGGACTTCGTCTCTTTTTTCTTTTGTTTTTTTTTGTAATCAGTCTTGTAGACCTTCACTTGTAATGAACTTCATTTTAATGAAATAATACTCCTTTTGCTCCTTCTTCACCATCTTGTAGAATTTCTTATTCTTGTGCTATTTTTGATTGTAGTATCATTTTGGAATGATGATCCCAGTCTGTCATTTTATAAACCTATCCCCCTTGTCTATAAACAAGGACCTTTGAATTTATTTTAGAAATTAGCTATTCTGCTAATTTGGAAATTGGGGGTCTTCATGTCCATCATGTGGGTTTCATTCACATTAGGATGAGGTCCTCCTCTTATTTCTAATGTGATTAGCTCTTTCTCTTATGAGGATCATCATTCACGTCAAGACAAGATCCTCCTCCTATTTCTAGCATGATTAGTTTTTGCCCTTGTTAGAAAGAGGTTGACCTCCTATCTTAAATAGCCGGAGGCTTTCAATCCCTCGTAAGGGTTTGCATCCGCATCAGGATGAGGTCCTCCTCATGTTCCTGACGAGGTTAGCTATTACTCTTGTCCGGATAAAGTCCTCCTCCTATTTCTAATAAAATTACTAGGATACAAAAGGAGCATTGAGAGGGCCTCTTCTTATTACCTCCTGTTCAAGAACCAAAGGCCTTCATTCCCTCATAAGGGTCTTCATTCACATCAGGATGAGATCCTCCTCCTGTTCCTGATATGGTTGGCTATTATCCTTGTTAGAATAAGATCCTCCTCCTATTCTTAACAAGATTGTCCGAATATAAAAGAGCCATTGAGAAGGCCTTTCTCCATTACCATCTATTTAAAAATCAGAGACCTTTATTTTCTCGTAAGGATCTTCATCCACGTTAGGATGAGGTCCTTCTCTTATTTTTGATGTGGTTGCTATTATCCTTATTAGGATGAGGTCCTCCTCCTATTCCTAACAAGATTGCTGGGGCACAAAAAGATCGTTAAGAGGGCCTCTTCCCATTACCTCCTATTTAACAATCGGAGACCTTCAGCCTCATTAAGATGAGATCAACCTCCTATTTAAGCATCAGAGGCCGTCACCCTTATTAAGATGAGGTTAACCTCTTATTTAAGAATCAGAGGCCTTCTACTTCATTTGAGAATGAGATTTGGTTATGTAATTTTCTACCATCACATAATTTTGCACCAAAGACAGATGTTAAAGTAAGAAAATTTTATTGAAATAAGGTTATTGATAATACATTCGCAGATTTTCTAAGTTTTAGGATTATGGAAGTGTAGCCGCTCCAAGCTCCTTCAAGTAATAAGTTTTAGATCAGATGATTTCCATGATCTCATAGGAGCCTTCCCAATTTGAAGCAAGCTTTCCTTGATTTTGTAGCTATGAGATGTCTGCTCGTTGTAGCACCAAATGCCCAACTTTGAATGTTTGCTCTTGACTTTGGAGTTATAATACCGAGCTACTTTCTGCCTGTAGGCTGCATTCGAATTTAGGCCCTTTCTCATTTTTCTTTCAGTAGATCTAGATTTGCCCGAAGTCTTGTGAGTTATTCCGTTCATTGAAGCCTTCAACTCACGCTGAGGGAAGTCCAAGCTCAACTAGTATAACTGCCTCAGTCCCAAAAGCCAAAGTAAATGGAGTTTCTCCAATTAACAATCTTTAGATAGTTCTATAAGTCCATAGCACATGATAGAGTTCGTCCAACCATGTCCCCTTTGCTCGCTCAAGTCTTGCTTTTATTTCTTGCTACAGAGTCCTATTAGTTACTTTGACTTCACCATTTGCCTGAGGATAGGCTATAGATGTGAAGTGATGTGAAATGTTTAAATCCTCATAGAATTTAGCAAACTTAGCTCCTGCAAACTGATGCCCGTTATCAATGATTAAAACCTGAGGTAGGCTGAATCTGCATACTATAGACTTTCAGATGAAGTCCTGCATCTTGGTTTTAGTAATTTTAGCTAGAGGTTTGGCCTTAACCCACTTGGTGAAATAGTCCACTGCCACCAAAAGAAACTTTCGTTGTCCTAATGCTATAAAAAATAGCCTAAATATATCCATTCCCCACTGTGTAAATGGCCATGGGGTACTTAAGGGTGCGAGTTGAGAAGCCAGTTTCCTTTGAACATTAGCATTTCTTTGGCATCGATCATATTTTCTTACATAGTTGGTTGCATCTTGCTGTATGGTTGGCCAGTAGCATCCTTGATGGAGTAGTTTATAAGATAATGATCTAGCCCCAAGGTGATTTTCACATACACCTTCATGAACTTTTCTTAAGGCATAATCAGTTTCAGATGGTTGGAGGCATTTAAGAAGTGGAAAAGAGTAGGACCTCTTATATAATTTGCCCTCATATAAGACGTAACGGGAGGCCTGATTCCTTAATTTTCGAGCTTCCTTGGGTTCTCTGGGGAGGATGCCATCTTTCAGATAGAGGACCAATGGGTCAATCTAGTTGGGCTCAAGATCTACTTGCATTACGGTCTGGGTCTTCTTTGAACTCAGATATTGAAGAACTTCAAAGAAAACACCCTTCGATAATTCATTTGAGGCCAAAGTAGCCAATTTGGATAGAAGGTCGGCTCTTACATTTTCTACTTTGGGGATCTGCTGGATGTCAAAATTACCAAAAGCCAAGGTCAAGCTTTTTACTTTGTCCAAGCACTTGTTCATGCTTTCTTCCCAAACTTCATAAGTACCATTAACTTGCCCCACTATCAGTTGTGAGTTACTATAGACTTTCATTTGGTCTACTTTCAATTCTTTAGCTATTCTTAATCTTGCAATCAGAGCTTCATACTCTATTCTATTCTTAGTTGCAGAAAACTCGAAGCATGGTGCATATTCTACAATGACTCCTTCTAGGTTAATAAGAATCAAGGTTGTGCCTGTTCTAGAAGCATTGGATGGACCATCAACATATATGGCCTAAAAGTCTTCAAGGAGATCTATTCTTTCTTCAAGAAAGTTTGACTGCAAACTAGGAGTATAAACTCCTTACTGCTCAGGTTCGGCTGGAACTGGGATAGTGCATTCTACTATAAAGTCAGCTAATATCCAGGCTTTAATAGATGGTCGAGGTTGAAAATTAATATCAAACTTGGTGAGCTCGATTGCCTACTTCGCTATTCTTCCAAAGGTATCTGGCTAGTGGAGAACTACTTTGATGGGTTGATCAATGAGGAGTATCACAGTGTGCCCCTGAAAATAAGGTCAGAGCTTTCTGACTGCAATCAATAGAGCATAAGTCAGTTTTTTAAATTTGGTATACCTAATTTCTACATCCCTTGTAACTCAGCTTATGTAGTAGATTGGCTTTTACACTTTCACCTCTTCTCTGATTAGGACTGTTGCGATGGCTGTGGGAGAGACCGCCAAGTATAAGAATAATTCCTTCCTAGGCTTGGACTTGGCAAGAAGGGGAGGTGAGCTAAGGTAGTTCTTTGATTTCTCAAATGCCTATTGGTATTTAGGAGTCCAACAGAAGTTCTTTAGCTGCTTGAGGATTTAGAAGAAGGGCATGCAATATTCTGCCGACCTCGAAATGAAATGATTCAGGGCTGCAACCTTTCCTGTCAGGCATTGAACTTTCTTTATTATTTTTGGGGTGGACGTTACTTGGATGACTCAGATCTTCTCTGGGTTGGCTTCGATGCCACACCTCGACACCATGAATTCCAAAAATTTTTTCAAGATCACTCCAAAAGTGTATTTAGTTGGATTCAATTTCATCTTGTACTTTTGAAGAGTATTGAATGTTTCTTTCAGATCAGCAATATGATTCATTGAAGATTGGCTTTCGACAAACATGTTATTGGGAATAAACCCCGCTCCCACTGAAGTTCAGTTAGATGCTTAGCCTAATATCACTGGTAATCATAGAAGAGCTTCGATCGGGAATTCTTCCTCTAGCAGCCGAACTCCTCCAGCGATTGAACTCCTTTTGGACCCCTCTAGTAGTTGAACTTCTTTCGGACTCCTCCAACGATCAAACTTCTTTCAGACTCCTCCAGTAGTCGAACTTCTTCTAGACCCCTCTAGCAGCAGAACTCCTTCCGAACTTTTCCAGCGGTCGAACTCCTTTCGGACCCCTCCAGCAGTAGAACTACTTTTGGACTCCTCTAGCAGTCGAATTTCTTTCGAACTTCTCCAACCGTTGAACTCCTTCTAAACTCCTCCAGCAGCCAAACTCCTTTTAGACTCCTCCAGCAATCAAACTTCTTCAGCAGTCGAACTCTCCACAGTCATCCAGGAAGGTCTCTGCACAAGTCCGATCTCATATACAACATGAACGGACCCATATCTAGACTATCTTAGAGGAGTCTGAACTTCTCTAGAATTGATATAGCTCAAAGATCATCACCAAACGATGCCCACCCCTCTAAACTTTGACCATCAAATCTCAAATGAACTGGTACCTCACGACAATAAATACTATCTTTCGCAACAAACTCTACGTGGCTTCGAGCGGCCCACAATCCGATAGTTACGACTATCATTATCAGTTTATTATAGGCTCCATCTATAAAAGGGATCCTCCAGATATATTTTCTCTAGGCTCTCTTTTTTTTTTCAAAAACTCTACAACTTTCTCGATTGAGCACTCCATTTCTGTTGGCCAAAAAAGCTAACTTGACCATCGGAGGATCTTACTGGAGCCACCACCCTGGACTCTAGATGAGACTTATTTTGTAGGTCACCGATGGTGACCCCATCTTCTCGGACTGTAGCACTTCTTCGATGGCAATCAGATTTCACACCAACAGGATTGGTGCTAGAAGGAGGGCTTCCTGTTCCTGAGGATCTCTTATTCTTAAAGGAGTGCTCAACAATGATCTCTCTTTTTCTCCTCTAGAGTTCTTTCTAAAAAAAATGTCTTGCAAAAAAGCTTCAACCCGACGGTTAACGGTCTCTATAGCTAGATCCCGTCTAGATCTATTCGCTTTCGCTTTAGCTCTAGCAACTCAAGCTTCACCTACAGCCATGGTAGATGCAGAGCAGTTTAACCTGCTGGTCCAGTAGATTCACGATCTCGTGGAGCCGGTGCAGGCCATGCATCAGTAGGCTCCAGCGCTAATTCGATCGGAGCAAGCTTTTTCAGAGCCCCATGATCCGATCTGAGAATGATCGACTTAAATTTAATTTAAAAATAAAATAAATAAATAAATAATAAAACTAGGGTTAGGATTGATCTCACCAAGCAAAACTAAATGATTTGTTCCTTGCCCTGGTTCTTTTTGTTCTTTAATCTCTTTTTTTGTAAAATAAAAAAAAAGTTAGCAAGCAATATTTATAAGAAAATAAAAATTTTATTTATAATTTATTTATAAAAAAATTAAAGAGATAAAAAATTTAATGTCCGTGCCTACCCTGATAATGATGCCAAAAACTTGATAAGAATGCGATGTTGTCGTTAAGACATCGTGTTTATCAGTTTAATTCGACTTCTTAAAATAATTAAAAATATATAGATAGCAGTGAGTCGGATCGAATCCATAGGGAAGGTAGTATTTTTAGATTTAAAATCTTTAATTTTCTTAAAAAAAAAGATTTAAAAATAGAATTTGAAGTCAAAAATTAAAAATTAAAATTATGAAGTAAAAATTAAATTATGCAGAAAAGTAAACTTGGTACTAAGATCTACTAATTAGATCTTAGCATCTACTTGCAGTAAAATAAAGAACAATAATTAAAATATAGAAATTAAATTATAATAAAAATAAAAGGCTGAAATCAAAGTGCAAAAAATAAAATTTACATTAATTAAAATTTTAAAATTTAAATACATAAAATTTAAAATAAAATAAAATAGCCTGATCTCTGATTGACATGGGTGAAAAGATGGTGTAGAAGTCCAGCTCTTCTTCTCGACATTCGTTGCTTTGAAGCAGCCATTAACCCATAGCCTGGCTTCTCCCTATACCAAAGCTTCACCTTGACCGAAGATGTCAATTTCTAGAGGCCTGGGATCCTTTTTATAGAGCTAGGAGAGCTGGAGATTTTTCTTCTAGGCAATATGGGACTAAGGAGCTCTTTGATCGTCAAAATATAGAGAAATCCAAGTGAAAATTAGATTAAAAGAGTCCTAGACAAATTTTGGTGGTTCTGATGAAATTTGGCCATTCAATAGAAATCCGACGATCCAAAAATCATCAAAATCGGATGCTTATCGACTCAAATCGGGTGGATTAAATTCTAGCCATCCGATTGAGTTAATGGAGAAAATCTGGCCATCAAATCGAGTTCTGGATGTTTTATTAAGTTGAAAGCTTCTTAGACCATTGGATCTTCATCAGCTAGTTTTCTGGCCATTGGATCATGCCAGATCGCTGATGGAATTCGAATCAAATTCGAAAATAACCACCGCCGTCTTATCTTGATCGCAATCAATCAGATCCGTTCGATCATACCTTTACTGTTGCCATGGACCGCGTAGACCGGCTGCACCATACACCATAACCAATCAGCACTCACTGCTTTGATGCAAAATTACCTTTTTACCCTTTAGACCGTGATGGATTTTTCATGAACCCTTAAGGGTCTAGGTCCACTATGTGTCACTCCATGATTCGTCGGATTCTACTGAGCTGACGATTCACACCTGGATCATGGACTGACTGATGGCTTCCATGGCTGAGTTGGCTTTCATGACTGGCTTGGCGCGTCGACTTGAGTCGACTGAGCCATTTTTCTTTTTTTATTTAATTTTTTTTATATTTAAAAATTCATATCTTCTCCATTTTAGCTCTGCTTTACTTCAAATTTATTTCATTATGATAAAAAAAATAAGCTCTTTCCTTTGATAATAAAATTTTATTTTTTAATTAGTAAATATATTAATTTCTTAAAAATTATATATAAATTGATCATTAATTCTTAAAAGTTAATATAAATTAATTAATAAATTAATACTTTTATTAATGAATTTATGATACTTATTAGGCCGACTTAGGCTAGTCGGTTGATGACCTCCAAAAGAAAAAGTAGAGGATGAACAGCCCTTGCTCTGATCATGACTCAACCCTGGGAAAAGTTTTACCTCCGTTCCATCAGAAAATCTTGGAGATCAATGATCGTGAAGATCTCCTGGATCAAAAGCTCTAGGAAATGAGCCGACGAATCAAAGGACTCCATCATGCTCCCTCCTCACATGGTAATGATATTTGCATTGATCCTCTTTTTCCTTAGAGAATTATGTAGGAACCAATCCCGCCGAACTTCAAACTCCCATAGTTTGAGAGTTACGATGGGACCACCAATTCGATCGACCATCTGAAGGTCTTTTGGATAATGATGCTACTCCACGACATGCCAAATGCCATTTTATGTCGGTCTTTTCCATCTACCCTCAAGGGAGCCACTAGAAATTGGTACTCGGCACTTAAGTTGGGTACTATCTTTTTCTTCAATCAAATGAGCTATCAGTTTGTGGCTTACTTTATTAGCAGCCGACATTTTTATCGAGGTTCAAATTTTCTGATGAATATCAAGCAGAAGGAGGAAAAACCTATCCGGACTTATGTCATCCGGTTTAATGCTGCTGCATTGAAGGTTCAAAATCTAGACCAGTCTATTACAATGGCCGCACTCAAGGGTGGCTTTTAGAAAAATGATTTGCTATTTTTTCTGAAAAAGAAGCACCCCAGGAACTTTACCGATATGCTGGTTTGGGCTGAAGGTTATGCCCGAGTTGAAGAGGCCTTTAAGGCTAGGGATAATGAAGCTACCCAGGAGCGGCAGGTGGGTGAACCAAATGTGCCCACAGCTGGAGAGAAATCGAGCAGAGCTCGGCCACGCTCCTGGACTCCTCCGAAGCGTAAGTGGGCCCGAACCCCTACCCAGGTCCAGAGGTGAAGAAGCTTGGATAGAAGGGTGCGATGGAGCTCTCCCTTTAAAAAATTTTACAACTATGCCCCTTTCAATGCTCCAAAAACTCAAGTACTGATGGAGATCATAGAGTAACTATCGAGATCGAAAATGATGCGCACTCACCCTGGCAAATGCAATCCTAGCAAGTTCTGCCTCTACCATCGCGATCATGGTTACGATATGAAAGAGTGCATCCAGCTCCAAGACGAGATCGAGGAGCTCATCAGGTGCGGTAGGCTTGGTCGGTTCCTATGATATCAACCGAAAGGATGAGAGGATCGATTGAGAGCACCCCCACCATCAGAACCACCGAGGGTCGAGGAGCAGTAAGAAGATCGGCCCCCGATCGGCATCATTAATATCATCTCTGGGGGACTTCGACGAGGGTAGGCTAGTAGGTTAGCCGAGCCCAGGAAGAGATGAAGAACTGAAGAGCCCATCGCTTTCACCGACGAGGATGCTCAAGGAGTCTAGTTTCCGCACAACGATGCAGTTGTAATCTCTTTGAACATTACTGATTATGATATACGTCGTATTTTGGTAGATAATGAAAGTTTCATTGATGTTTTGTACTATGATGCTTTCTTTGAAATGTCCATATCTGATAATCGCCGAGGATCCATGAGCTCCCCATTGGTCAGCTTCATTGGCGACGCTGTGCCAGTGGAGGGAATGATAACTCTAGCCGTGACTACAGAACAGTATCCAAAGCAGGCCAAGGTGTGGGTCAATTTTTTGGTAGTTAAAGCCCCCTCCACTTACAATGCAATCCTCGGCTGACCTGGTCTGAATGTACTACGAGCCATAGTGTCGACTTATTACCTAAAAATAAAATTTCCAACAAGCAATGGAATAGGTAAAATCAGAGGCGATCAAGCATTAGCCCGACACTGCTACTCCATTGCCTTACAAAATGGCACTCGACCTGACCCCTGCCCAGTTGACGGGCTTGATGTCCACGATGACCTTATCAAAGAATGGGGCAAGCCCATAGAAGATCTTGTGATCATCCTTTTGAATGATGGAAATATGGAGCATATGGTGCAGATTGGCTCCAATCTGGAAGATGAAGTTCGAGAGTAGCTCATCACCTTTTTACGGAGGAATGCCGACATCTTCACCTGATTTCTGATGGATATGCCTGGGATTGACGTCGAGGTTATGAAACATCGACTAGCCATTGATCCCAAGCATCGATCAGTGAAAGAAAGAGTTTGGGGTCATGCACCAGAAAGATAGAAGGCAATAGCAGAAGAAGTCGATAAGTTTCTCAATGCCAGATTTATTCAAAAAATCAGCTATCCAACTTTGGTCTCTAACATAGTCCTGATCAAGAAGGCCAACGGCAAGTGGAGGATGTGTATAGACTTCAAAAAGCTGAACAAAGCCTATTCAAAAGATAGCTATCCTCTACTCAGGATTGATCAACTGGTAGACACAACCTCGGGCCACAAGCTTCTCTTCTTCATGGATGCCTTTTTCGGCTATAACCAAATATGGATGGCGTCGAAGGATGAGAAAAAAAATACTTTTGTTACTGACCGTGGTCTTTACTATTATAGGATTATGTCTTTTGGACTCAAGAATGCAGGGGCAACGTACCAGCGCCTGATCAACAAGATCTTCAAGGAGCAGATCGACTGCAATATGGAGGTATATGTGGATGACATGCTCATCAAAAGTCGAGCTTCAATAAACCACATCACTGACCTCGAAGAGACCTTCAGTGCACTCAAGAAGTACAAGATGAAGCTGAATCCGACCAAGTGAGCCTTTGGTGTAACCTTAAGAAAGTTTCTGGAGTTTATGGAGTCAAGGCATGGGATCAAAGCAAATCCAGAGAAAATTCAAGCTATTCAGGAGATGACTGCTTTAAAAATAATCAAAGAAGTTCAATACCTGAATAGAAAAGAGGCATTCCTAAATCACTTCATCTCGAGATCGGTCGAGCAATACATGTCCTTCTTTCAAGTTCTCAAGCAACCAAAGAACTTTCGCTGGACGACAGAGTGCCAATGGACATTTGAGAAGCTCAAAAATTACCTCGGCTCACTTCTACTACTAACTAAGCCTGAGTCTGGAGAAGAATTGCTCTTGTACCTAGCAGCCTCTCCGACGGCCTTGGCAGTAGTCCTGATCAAAGAGGAAGCAAAAATATAGCGACCAGTCTACTACGTAAGTTAAGTCTTGAGGGATACAGAGACCAGGTATTCAAAGTTAGAAAAATTAACTTACTCTCTTCTAATCACTACCAGGAGACTCCGATCTTACTTTTAGGGACACACCATAATGGTTCTTACGGATCAACCAATAAAAGCAGTCCTTTATCGAACGGATGCTTTTGAAAAAATCACAAAATGGACAATCAAGCTCATGGAGTTTGACATCAATTATCAACCCGACCATCGATCAAAGCTCAGATATTGATAGATTTTATAGTAGAATATGTCATTCCAGATGAAGGTGAGCTTGAATAGAACAAGACCGGCATCCCATGGTTGCAACCGAGCCTCCTCGAAGAGAGTGCCGACTTTTTTGAAGGTTTTTGGGTCTTGTACATGGATGGTTCATCCAACTCCACTGGAGTAGACACGGGGTTGGTCTTAGTTAACCTCGAGGGAGTTATCGCTGAATACATGCTATGCTTTGAATTTTCTACAACTAATAATGGGGTCGAATATGAAGCACTGATCGTCGGATTAAAAATAGTAAGAGTGTTAAAAGTAGATCAACTTCAAGTCTACAGTAATTTTCAATTAGTGGTCGACCAAGTTAGTGACAACTATGAAGCACGGAAGGAAAGTATGATAAAATACCTTAAGAAGGTAAAAGATTTGACTCTGACCTTCGATAGTTTTGGCATTTAATAGATTTCGAGAGCAGAAAATACAAGAGCCAATCTCCTCTCTAAATTGGCTACTTTAGCCCCAGCTGAACTATCCAAAGAAGTATTTTTTGAAACTCTAAAATGCCTAAGCTCAAAGGAATCACAGCTTGTTATACAAATGAGCTCGAGTCGAGCTAGATTGACCTATTAGTTGCCTATCTCAAAGAGGGAGTTCTTCCTCATGATCCAAAAGAAGCTTGGAAACTCAGAAATCAAGCCTTTCAGTATATTTTGTATGAGGGCAAGTTGTATAAAAGGTCGTATTTGCTACCATTGTTGAGATGTCTCTGATCTTCAGAGGCTAACTTTGTATTATGGAAAGTGCACGAGAAAATTTATGGAAGTCATGTAGGAGCCAGATCCCTGTCACAAAGACTACTTTGGTAAGGATACTATTGGCTGATCTTGTACCATGATTCTATAGATTATATCAAGAAATATGACTGCTGTCAGAGAAATGCAAATATACAAAGATAGTCGACCTTCGAGCTTACTCCACTAAGCACACCTTGATCATTTGCGCAGTGGGGAATGGATATACTTAACCCTTTTCCAATGACGTTCGGACAATGGAAGTTTCTTTTGGTTGCGATCGACTACTTCACCATATGGGTCGAAGCCGAACCACTAGCAAAAAATACTGAGACCAAGGTACGAAACTTCGTCTGGAAGTCAATCATCTGTTGGTTTGGTTTGCCCCGAACTCTCATAATAGATAATGGATGATAGTTCGCTGGGACAAGATTTGCTGAGTTCTATGAAGATCTAAACATCTTCCATCGCTTCACATCGGTAGCTTACCCATAGGAAAATGAAAAAATTGAAGTGACCAACCGGATCCTATTGCAAGGCATCAAGACAAGACTCGAAAGAGCAAGAGGGGTCTGGGCAGACGAACTCTATCATGTTCTATGGGCATACAGCACTATCCAAAAGCTGCCGACAGGAGAAACACCATTCGTCTTAATTTTTGGAATAGAAATAGTCATCCCAATCGAACTTAAGCTTCCATTGATGTGGGTAGTGACTTTCAATGAGTAGCATAACCCGCAAGACCTCAGAGCCAACCTAGACCTACTAGAAGAAAAAAGAGAGAAAGTCCAAGTTTGGATGGTGGCTTATAGGCGAAGGGTGGTCTGATACTATAACTCTAGAGTCAGAGGTAAATTATTCAGAGTGGAGGATTTAGTGCTTCGATGAGCCGCCATCTCTCAACCTCAGAGCCAAAAAAAGTTTGCCCCAAATTGGGAAGGACCCTACGAGGCCACGAAAGTCGTCCGACCCGGGACATACTACTTGAAGGAACTCGGAAGGGCAGACCTACCTCGATCGTGGAATTCAAAAAATCTATGAATGTATTACCGATGATTTGATTATAATGAAATCTCCCTACTTCAACATTCTAATCTTTGTTGTATACCGGTGATAAAGGGGACTACCTCCTAAACTTGATCTCATGATAAATACAGCCCATTAGGAACAGGAGGAGAACCTCATCCTAACGTGAGCAAAGTCGAAGGCCTCGTTTATTTTAGATGAGATGAGGGGAGAGGCCCTGACAATGATCCTAATGTACCCCTACAGTCCATTAAGAATAGGAGAAGAACTTCATCCTAACGTGAGCAAAGTCAAAGGCCTCATTTATTTTAGATGAGATGAGGGGAGAGGCCCTGACAATGGTCCAAATGTGCCCCTACAGTCCATTAGAAATAGGAGGAGAACCTTATCCTAACGTGAGCAAAGTCGAAGGCCTTGTTCATTTTAGATGAGATGAGGGGAGAGGCCCTGACAATGCTCAAATGTATCCCTACAGTTCGTTAGGAACAGGAGGAGAATCTCATTCTAATGTAAGCAAAGTTGAAGGTCTCATTCATTTTAGATGAGATGAGGGAGAGATCCTGACAACGGCCCAAATGTGCCCCTACAGTTCGTTAGGAATAGGAGAAGAACCTCATTCTAATGTGAGCAAAGTTGAAGACCTCATTCATTTTAGATGAGAGGAGGGAGAGGCCCTGACAACGGTCCTAATGTGCCCCTACAGCCTGTTAGAAATAGGAGGAGAACCTCATCCTAACGTAAGAAAAGTCAAAGTCCTCGTTCGTTTTAGACGAGAGGAGGGGAGAGGCTTCAACAATGGCCCTAACGTATCCCTACAGCCTGTTAGGAATAGAAGAAGAACCTCATTCTTACATGAGCAAAGCCAAAGGCCTCATCCATTTAAGATGAGATGGGGGGAGAGGTCCTATCAACAGTCCAAATGTGCCTTCACAAGCCACGTTAGGAACAAGAGAAGAACCTCGTCCTAACGTGAGCAAAATCAACGACCTCGTCGATATAAGATAGGATGGAGGGAGAGACTCTACCAACGATCCTAATGTACCCCCATAAGCCATGTTAAGAATAGAAGGAAAGCCTCATCCTAACATTAGCAAAAGTCAGAACCTCGTAGACCAAAGACATGGAGAAGAAAGAAGAAGCTTGGTGGAGAATCCTTACACGTATTTTTTCATGACGACCTAACTATGTCAAATGCGAAGGATAGAATCTTATCCTGATTTGCAAGAGAGGTCCTAGTTTGACGTCCACAACAAGCCCGACGTTCACAATGAGCTTGACGTCGACAACAAGCATTTCATAAGAAAATGATAGAGAGAAAAACGAGATAAAGAAGGTAAGGCCGCAAATAGGCCTCAGATTCATGCGAAACGAAAATAGCAAAAAATGCATTATTTTTTTTAATTACAATAATGAGTTCATTACAAGCAAAGCATAGGCCGACAAGGCCGATTACACTAAAAGAAAGAAAAAAAGAGGAGGAAGAGGCCGAAGCTCTAAGGTGAACTGGATTCTTCGGACTTTGGGCTACAGGCTTCGGCCATCACCAAGGCTTGCTTTAGCCTAAGGATCTTCTCCTCAAGCTTCTTCTTCTAGAAGAGACCATCTATATATATTCTATTGGTGAGCTAAAACTTACCCTCAATCTCTTGCCGCTGTCTTCTTAAAACTTTAGACTCGGCCTCCGCATCCTTGATAGCCCGATGTTCATAGGTGAGCTGAAGCTTCAGCCGTTAAACCTCGGCCTGCTCCACCTCAACCACCTCTGAAAGCTTACCAATGATCCTCTTCAAGGAGGCAATCTCCTCTGACTCACCACTCGTGCTAGCTTTTCGATTATTATGCAGTCACTTTTGAAGATGAGCTGCCTCATCTCTGGCAACCTTGAGCTCACCTTCAAGCCTGGACATCTTCTCTGCCCAAGTCACTCGATAGCTATTATGCCAGTCCTCAGTATCTTGCAACTGCTTCTGAAGCTGGAAAAACTTTATTAACCAGTCCCAGTTGTATCGGGCCTTGTCGGTAGACCACGGCGAACTTCCTTCTAGAAGATGGATCTTTTCTCCGGCATTCTTCAGGTCAGCTTCAAGAGAGCTGATCTTCACTGTCAGTGCCCAAGACTTATCGTTGGCATTTCTTTTGAGTTCGGTGACCTCCTTCTTGAAGCTGTCCTTCTGGATACTAAAACTCACTGCTTTCTTCATATGCAAGCCTCGAAGTTGAGTGACCTCTTTGGTCGCCTTAGAAGTATTCTTTCATGAGGCTCGTAGGTCATCCTCCATCTTCTTCAATTTCTTCCTCAGAAGATGAACTTCCTTCTTTAGGTTCTTTATCAAGGGCTTTATCGAAACCTCCTGAGGTAGTGGATCAGCATTGGTGGGAGACTAAATTCGAGATACGAAAAGTGCTCAAGGGTATGAAAAAAATTCACATCATTTAATCAAAACTTTTGAGTACAAGACACAAAAAAAAGTACAATTACTCGAGGATCTCAACCTCGAAGGGCGAAGTCGGATCACTCTTGACCACCTCAGGATCCTAAACTAGTTTGGGCACCTTCGCGGTAGGTTCAGATGGGCAGAAGTGAGCTCGTCGAAGGAAAGATCAACTACAGCATTAGATGGTCCCGCCTTCACATCGTCTTTCTCCTCCTCCAGAAAGCTGAGGTCGAGCTCGAAGAACCTTTGGGCTACTCTGCCTTTGCAGAGCTCGAAATCCTTGATAAATGCTTTTTGGCCGAACTCGACATTCAGATTTCGCATCTTGGGAGAGGTCTTGAACTCCTCCATGGCCCAGGTCATTGCCTCTGAGATCGACTTCGTCATTTGGATCTCTAGTTCGGCGATCCTATTTTCAGCTTCCTTCCTCCTCTCCTCCTCCAGGATTAGTGCGGCCTTTAGTTCAGTCGAGGCAAACTCCTTTTTGCAGAGCACGTCCTGAAGACTTACGATGTCAGTTGCCTTCTTCTTGGCAAGATGCTCAACCTCGTCGATCCTCTCTTGAAGATGGTGGACCTTGGCTTGAAGGTCCTCCTGGGCCTTCTATGCCTCCACCTCCTGATGATGTGCCCTCTTGATGTGAGCGAGCATCTAGTGACTCGACTGCAATAAATGATTGGTGTTACAAAAAGAAAAAGAAGAGAAAAAAAGGAGAGAAGAAGAAAAGTGCAGAAGAAAAAAGAAAGAGTCGAGCAATGGAGCAATCACCATGAGGATGATTTCGAGAGAACTCCAAATGAGCTATTGTGGGTTTAGGTCGGCCATCTAGTCGACCACCTCGGGCATGGCAAACCTGTCGACAAGATTCCAGACGATCTTTGGGTTGTCAAAGGGATCCTCTCCTCGTTCATTGTCGTTGCCATCCGGCCCGCCTAAGCGAGCCTTGCAAGATGTCTTCGCAATAGCTTTTTCTTTTCTTCCCTCTCCTATCCTTTTCTTAACAGGGAGCTCTAAAACTCAATCCCCATTAGAGGGACCTGAGGGCATGGAAGGCACCGGGCCCATGCTAGCGGTGTCAACCTCAATAGTTGGGGCAATCTCGGTGCTGATGATGACCTCGGATGCAGCGGCAATGGAGGCATGGACTTCAGAGCTGGAAACACTGACCTTCGCCCTCTTTGAGCCATCTTCTTGCACCTTTCCTTTCCTCTTCCTGGTGAAGAGTCCTTTGGTAAGCATCTTGGCGGCTTGTGCGTCCATTTTTGTAGTAGAAAAAGAAGAGCGATCAATGGCAATACACGTGCGCGAATTCATGTGGATTCAAAAATCAAAAGATATACCAGCAGGATCGTGGGGACTCAGACCCAGGTTGAACAAGGTCTATTCCTTTAGAAGATCGGGAAGAGGAGGAGCTCGATACACTTTGAGTTTATCGGAGGAATCAAGGTCGGCTCCATCTAAGTTAGGAGCTCGACGAACAGACTCTCTAATATAACCCCATGAAGGAAGACCTAATGGCAAGGTCGAGCAATGTATAAAAAAAAACTTTTTTTTTCAATTATGAATGGAAGAAGGGGCACCTTTCAATAACCCTTTCTTACCGACCTGGAGGAAAAAGTATCACCAATCCTTCATGGAAGGATGGTGCTTGAAGGTATAGAAATTTCTAAAAAGTGAAATGGTCGGCTGGACTTCGGTCAATTGACAGAGGAAGAGGAAACCTATGATGAACTAAAAGGAGTTCGATATGACAGATGTGAAGGAGATGTTTAAAAATTGAAAGAGGGCGACTATGAATGGGGGCAGTGGGAGTCTAAGCCCGATGTGCAAAGCTTCTAAATACAAACAAAATTGATCGATCGTAGGAGAATTGACCCGGTCATCAAAGCTAGGGAGTTCAAGATCATATTCTGGAGGAATTCCATATTGGATTTGGATTAGAAAAAGATTGTCTGGGGTAAGGATGGATGGGATGGTGTCTAGAGCAAAAGATGAGTGAGACATGTTCCTGGGTTCTACCTTGGCCATGGGTGCAGAATCAAAGAAGGTTAGTCCGAACAAGTCCCATGAATCGATGGAGTGGGAGATTTTGAAAGACATTCGGATCGAGATGAACCCCAAGAAACCCCACCCCAAAAATAAAATCAAGAAAACAAGGAGCCAGAAGTGATAAGCATGAATAACCTAAGAGAAGGATTAGAAAACTGACCTAAACTATCTAGAAAGGATGAAAGGATGATGGACACGATGAGGATCAATTGAAAGGGTGTCCAGAGCTTAGAAAGGCGAGAGAAGGATGAGACCCATGGGAAGAAGGCGAACGGAGGTCGAAGGAAGAAGAAGACTCAGGCAGGGATGACTTTCGAATAATAGGAGAAGGCTTTAAATAGCAAGAGGTAATTCGAAGCAGATACGATTGCGGATCGACTTCGGTCCATCAGCGTGCGCCACATGTCCCACTCATCATGATAGAGGAGTGGCGACGGGCGGAGTCTTTATGGCACCGTACCTATGGTAGAGTTTCGATGGGAGATTCGAAGGGCCATTTTTTCAGACTCATTTCAGACTTAGAAAGTTTTAGTGCTAGCACGGTAAACATCAAAATGTCTCATCCTAACAAGCTCGAAAACCCAGGATTAGACTTCGACCGTCGCTTTTTTCCTTCCTTCAAATTTTGAACTCGAAAGTAGGAGAACTATTATTGGGGATAAATCCCGCTCCCACCGAAGTTCAGTCTGATGCTTAGTCTAATGTAACTGGTAATCATAGAAGAGCTTCAACTGAGAATTCTTCCTCCAGCAGTCGAGCTCCTCCTGGACTCCTCCAGCGATCGAACTCCTCCCAAACCCCTCCAACAGTCAAACTCCTCCTAGACTCCTCCAGCAGTCGAACTCCTTTCGAACTCCTCTAGCAGTCAAACTTCTTCCGAACTTCTTCAGCAATCAAACTCCTTCCAGACCCCTCCAGTAGCCGAACTTCTTTCAGACTTCTCCAGTGACCGAACTCCTTCTAGACCCCTCTAGTAGTCAAACTCCTTCCAAACTCCTCCAGTAGTCAAAACTTTTTTAAACTTCTCCAGCGGTCGAACTTTTCGCAGTCATCTAGGAAGGTCTCCGCACGAGTTCGATCTCATACACGGTATGAACCGACCCACACCTGGACTATCTTAGAGAAGTTCGAACTCCTTTAGAATTGATACAGTTCAAAGGTCATCACCAACCGACGCCCATCCCTCCGAACTTTGACTATCAAATCTCAAATGGACTAGCACCTCACGACAATAAACACTATCTTTCGTAACAAACTTCACGTGGCTCCGAGTAGCACACTACCCGATAGTTATGGCTGTCACTATCAGTTTGTTACAGACTCCATCTATAAAAGAGATCTTTCAGATATATTTTCTCTAGGCTCTCTTCTTTCTTTCAAAAATTCTGCAACTTTCTTGTTTGAGCACTCCATTTCTATTGGTCAAAAAAGCTAACTTGACCATCGAAGGATCTTGCCGGAGCCACCACCCCAGGCTCTGGATGAGACTTATTTTGCAGATCACCGATGACAACCTCATCTTCTTCGACTCTAGTACTTCTTCGATGGCAATCAGATTTCACACCAACACATGCCATCCATATAGACCTCCATATTATGGCTGATATGCTCCTTAAAGATCTTATTTACCAAGCGTTGATAGGTCGCACTTACATTTTTGAGTCTGAAGGATATAATCCTGTAACAATAAAGACCACGGTTAATAATAAAAGCACTTTTCTCCTCATTTTCTGGTGCCATTCAGATTTGGTTATAACTGAAGAAGAAATCCATGAAGGTGAGAAGCTCATGGCCCAACGTTTCATCCATTAGTTGATCAATTCTGAGTAGAGGATAGCTGTTCTTTGGACAGGCTTGTTTAAATATGTGAAATCTATGCATATTCTTTACTTGTCATTTGCCTTCTTGATGAGGATCATATTTGCAATCCAATCTAGGTAAGATACCTTCCGAATGAATTTGGCCTTGAGAAGCTTGTTGACTTTATTTGCAATGGCCTTCTACCACGTGCTTCTTTTGTTTCACAAGTCGATAATTAAGATTGATAGTCAGATGATATTCTATTACTTCAGCATCAATCCCAGGCATATCTATAGGGACCCAAGCAAAGATATCTGCATTCTTCCATAGAAAGGTGATGAGCTACTTTCTGACTTTTTATTTCAAGTTGGAGACAATCTAAATAATATGATCTTCATTTTCATCATTTAAAAAGACTGCAATAAGGTCCTTAATAGGTTCTTCCTACTCTTCAGTCAAATAATCACAGGCATCCAATACATCCACCAAATAAAGATCTTGCTATTTTTCTCCCTATAAGGCAATGGTGTAGTAGTGCCATGCCAAAGCTTGATCTCCTTTGACTTCTCTAACTCATTTCTTATCGAAAACTTCATCTTCAAATAGTAAGTTGAGACCACAGTCCGAAGTGCATTCAAACTAGGTCGACCAAGAATTACATTATTGACAGAGGGAGCCTTTACCACTAGAAAATCAACTAGGGCCTTGGATTGCTTTGGATACTGACCTGCTACAACTAGTAGACTAATTATTCCTTCGATCAGTATAGCATCACTGGTGAACTCCACTAATGGAAAGCTTATTGGTCTCATATGACTATCAAATATAGACATTTTGGAGAAAGCATCATAAAATAAAATATCAGTAGAGCTTTCATTATCAATCAAAATATGATGTAAATTATAATCAGCAATATTCAAAGTAAATACAACCATGTCATTATGTAGAAATTGAATCCTTATGCATCTTCTTCAGTAAAAATGATGGATTCTTCAGTCCTCTGCCTCTTTGCTGGCTCTGCTGATCTGCTAGCCTCTCTCTACCAATGTTTTTCAGCAATGGTGTTGATGATCTCGAGTGGGGGCCGATCTTCTTATGGTTCATCCCTCCATAGTGGCTTAGGCTGTAATAGTGTCCTTGGCCGATCTTTCCTTCTTTTCGATCGACATCATAGAAAGCAGTCTAGCCGACCTCGTCTGATGAGCTCCTTGATCTCATCTTTGAGCTGGATGCATTCTTCAATATCATGATCGTGGTCATGATGGTAGAGGCAGTACTTGTTAGGATTGCGCTTTCTTAGATGAGACCGCATCTTCTCTGATCCTAGCAGTTGCTTGTTGATTTCCATCAATACTTATATTTTTAGAGTATTGAGGGAAGAGTAGTTGTGGAATCTTTCAAGAGAGGAGTTTCACCGCATCCTCCACTCTGAGCTTCTCGATCGATGAGCTCGTGGTGGATTTCGGGCTTATCTGCACTCAGAAGGGCTTCTAGAGTATGGCCGAGCTTCACTCGGCTTCTATGTAGGGACGGGCTTGCTAGACTCTCCCAGCTACCATTCTTCTATGGCTTCTTCATTCTTGAGTTTAAAAGCTTCTTTAGCTTGAGCGTAGTCCTCAGCCTGAGCTAGCATATCGGCGAAGTTCTGGGGATACTTTTTTTCAAGTAAAAGAGAAGATCATTCTTCTAGAGGCCATCTTTTAGTATAGCCATAGCAACTGATTGGTACAAATTTTCGACCTCTAAAGTAGTAACATTAAAATGGCTAACATAAGCTCGAACGGACTCTCCTTTCTTTTGCTTGATGTTGATGAGGGAGTTTGAATCTTATCTCTGACATCGACTACTGATGAAATGAGCCATAAACTGATGGCTCAACTAATCAAAAGAATAAATGATATCCGATTTGAGGTTCGAGTATCAGTTTCTTACTGCTTCCTATAAAGTGGAGGAAAAAACTTGGCACAAAATGGCATCAGGCACACCATGGAGCAGCATCATAGTTCTCAAGGCTTCGAGATTGGCGACTAGGTCCGTGGTCCCATCGTAACTCCTAAACTGAAAGAGTTTGAAGTTCGATAGGACATGCTCCTGCATGATCTGGGTGTAGAATGGAGGGTCGGTGTATATGTCATCATGGTGAGAAGGGATGATGTGATGGAGTTCTTCGATCTGCTGGTTCATTTCTTAAATCTTGTAATTGAGAATATCATCTCGATCATGAATCTCAAAGGATGGTTGGCTAAAGAAGGCAGAGATTTTTTGAGGGTGGAATCATGATCGGAATAAAATCTCTCTGCCCTCTACTTCCCCCTCCTAGAGGTTATCGGTCGGCTTGCCCAAGTAAGCCTTTCTTGCGCTGGATCTCGATACTCCAACGATGGTCTCTCTAGCTGAACTAGAGCTGAAACTTGTTGCATGGCCTGTATTGCTTCAGTGAGGTCTCTAACTTGCTGTATCAATAGATTAAACTACTCTAAATCCACCATGGCTACTAGTGGAGGTTGAGGTGCTGGTGATGTGGTCGGAGTAGGCTGATTTAGATTGGATCTGACGGTTGAGATGGTGGATCATCGGATCAAAGTCTTCTTGGGTGGAATCTTGCGAGAATGCAGGATAAATCGGAGGAAAAAAAGGTTGCAAAGTTGAAGAAGAGGGGAAAAAGATGAACTTGACTGGGTACTCCTTTAAGAACAAGGACTCAATGTTTCCTTCGTCTAGCACCAATCCTGTTAGTATAGAAAATAGTGTTGACATCGGAGTTCGCTGGAGCTAGGGAAGACAAGATCGTCGACAAGACCTACAAGGCAAAGTGCAATCCGGAGGTGGGTGGCTCTGACAAAATCCTCCAATGGTCAAGTTAGTTTTCTGACCAACAAGAATAAAATATTAAGAAAAATATAAGTAGAGATAAGAGCTTAGAGAAGAAGGCGTATCTAAAGGATTCTTTTTATAAATAGAGCTCGTAATAGAATGATAGTGACATCTATAATAGAATGCTATTAGGCCATTTAGGCCATGTTGAGTTTGTTACAGAGAATGGGTTGTCATTTGTTATGACTTATGAGTGGTTAGGTTTCATTTATTAGAGTTCGGATGAGAGGTCAGAGACGTCTGTGCTTAGTAGAAGGTTGTTCATATTGGGATGGAGGATTCAAAGTCTGATTGGCCGAACCCAAAGGTAGACTTGCGATTGGACTCTATTGAGACTGCTTTTGATAGCTTTCCAAAGTTCGACCGACTTCAGAGTCGATTAAAAGTAGACATGGGCATTCGGACTAGAGACTAGGGAGGGAACGGTAGAATCTTCAGTGAGAACTATAACTAGGCTTTTTTTGAAGGAGCTCGACTAGGACAATAGAGATTCGAGATCGACTAGAAGTTGAGACAGATGAATGTTAAGACTCTGGACTTCTTGTTGATGTTGCTTTAGCTACTTTCAGAAGTTTGGCTGCCTTCAAGATTGGCTTCTAGGAAAAGTTTGGACTTATGTTGTTGGCGAAGTCCTTTCACCGACTCAAGTTTGTTTAATCGAGGTTCTTGGTGCAAGAGTGTCAGGATCCGCCATTCATAAGATAGAGTAAAAAAATTTGGTTGGAAAGGAGTTTGGCTAGAGAGGAGTTCAGCTGGCTAGGGTCCTTGATGCGGTATTGGTGAGATCTACCATCTGTGATGAAGGAATTTGATCGCATTCAAGGTCGACCATCATGCTAGGTCTGGTTATGCTAAGATTTGATACTTGATGGAGTCCTACTATCTACCTTAAGCCAGAGATCAGAATTAGTCGAATGACAATACTTTTCGCTATTCAAATTCATCTGGCTGAAGTTAATTGGAAGAGAGCTTATGATCGCAGTTGAGAAAATTATCTATCATACATGGGCTGGAGTTCAGCCTTCCTAAATTGGGTTGGAGTAGAAGAGCAGCTTGGTTGAAATTCGATCTTGGTTGCCACAACTCCAAATGAAATCATGCTGAGATTGGACATCTTATCGAATTTCGACGGGAGCTATTTTATCCCTAATAATGCTCATGGACCAAAATTGATCCTAGTCCTCATCAATGACTTAAAGAAGTCAGTGAGAGAATTTAACTTGGTGAAGCTAATAAGAGTAATTTGGTCCATATTTTCTCTATCCTTAAATCATAAATAATCTAAATCCTCTAAATTATTAGGTCCTTAAACATGACAAAGTTATAGAGATAATTGAGTCATAGCCTCCCATTAAGGTGGATGGTAATGGGTTCAATAGTCTGAGTGGATATTGGAGGCACCTTACGTCTGGTGTTCATCAAGATATTAGAGTTATCATTCATCATATGATGATTAGGTCGCACTCTTTGAATGACGATCAGGTTGGCCAAAACTTTTTTCGATCCTGATCATCGTTCATTTGATGCACCGAATTCAGTCATATTAATGATTGAACCTAAGCAGACCTCTCAATGGAGGTCAAAGCCTACTAAAAAGAAGCTGGGGCAAAATCTAATATTAAAAATTATTTAAAAAAATAATTGGTCAAAAATCTATCCATAGATGCACACGATTTGGTCAGAGCTTTCCTCGGACCCATATGCAATCTATGTGAATTCTAGTACCTACTAGAAAATTAAAGTAATTTCTTGAATTGGAGGTAGAGACTATCAATTCATATAAAATAGTGGGAGAACCTTTAGACTAAAGTTCAAGTCTTTAGGCTTAAAATAATTCATGTACTAATAAATCTTTTGTTCTCTTTTTTTTTTTCAGATTAAGGCTAAATCCTAGTTGTTCCATTCACTACTAGATAGTGTTATACTTATGGGATTCAACTTTGATAGTAAGTATCGAAAGTTGAATATAGTTCTGCAGTATGAAGAGGTTCGTACTGGGGCTTTTAAGTCCAGTCAAAATAAAAAATCCAAGACTAACCAAAATCAGATAGAGTATTTCTAATATAAGAAGCAAGGTTATAGGAAGAAGAATTATCCTCAATATCTTTCTTTTCTTGACCCCAACAGGTTGAACAAGAGAAAAAAAATAAGGAGTTGTTTATCAAGGATGTTATATGATAATACCTTGTAATTTCTCTGTTTGTGATTCTACTACATGGGTATTAGATACTGGTAGTCCTATACATATTTGTAATTCATTGCAAGGACTTCAGGTAAGTAGAAAGTTTAAAAAAGATAAGAGATTCTTGAACATTAGGGATGGAAGTCCTATTCCAGTCTGAGCTTTAGAAATTGTCGAGCTTATTTTCAATACAAAGATTATCATTTTGAGTAATTGCTACTATTGTCTATCATTTATGATGAATGTGATCTCTATTGGCCTTTTAGATAAAGATGGTTATCATTTGTTAATAAAGAGAGATTATTGTGATATCATTATGAATGATGTTATAATAATGCATGGACAACAAGAAAATAACATATATATTTTATCACAGTTTGCTAGTATAATATACACATCTAATAAACTTCCTAAATTAGATAATATTGCAGATGCCTACCTTTGGCATTGTAGGCTTAGTCATATTAACAAGAACATGATAAATAGGTTAGCTAAAGAGAAAATTCTCAATATCAATGATTGTGAATTATTATTGATCTATGAGTTCTATCTTCTTAGGAAGATGACAAAGTCACCTTCTACTGAAAAAGATGAAAGAGCCAGTGAAGTTCTAAGTCTCGTATATAGTGATATATGTGGACCTATAAACACTAATGCCAAAGGTGGATATCACTATTTTATTACATTTACTAATGATCTATTTAGGTATGGATACGTCTATTTTATAAAGCATAAGTTTGAATCATTTAAAATGTTCAAACGATTTCATAATAAAGTAGAAAAATAAACTGAAAAAGGTCTTAAAACTCTTCGATCAGATTGAGAAGATGAATACCTATCCAGTGAGTTTTTGACATATCTAGGAGAGAATGAAATTCTCTTATAATGGACTCCTAAAACACCATAGCATAATAGTGTATCAGAATGGAGAAATTGAACTTTGTTAGATATGGTTTGATTCATAATGGAGTCTACTAGTTTGCCTATTTCATTTTGGGGTGATGCTCTTGAGACTGCCTGTTTTATATGAAACAATATTTTGAGTAAATCTATCGTAAAGACTCCATATGAGATATGGATCGGGCATAGACCTACACTCTTTCACCTTCGAATTTTAGATTGTCTAGCCTACATTAAACATTTGCATATAGATAAACTTGGATCTCAATCTAATAAATGTATATTTATAGGATACTCTAGAAAAACTAGGGGTTACTACTTCCACCATATTGAAGAAAAAAGATGTTCATCAATAATAGAGCATTCTTTTTTAAAAAAAAAAATTTAGAGAAGGAACTAGTGCCTCTAAAGTTAAACTTGAGAAAGCTTAACTAGTAGAAGAACCGACACAAACCAGTGAACCTATAGAAACTGATTTGATTAGATCAAATCTAGAATCCATTAAAGAGGTATCTTTAAGAAGATTCAATAGAATACTACATCAACCAAATATATACCATGATTTCTTAGTCCAAAATAGTGATCCTATTGAGCTTGATGAGAACAACGAAGATCCAATCACCTACATGGATGCCATGCAAAGGTTTGACTCTGAGAAGTGGCTCGAAGCCATGAAATCTGAAATAGAGTCCATAAAGATCAATAGTATATAAACACTAGTTGATCCACCTGAAAGGATAAAATCCATTGGATGCAAGTGAATTTTCAAAAGAAAAAGAAGCGCAGATAGGAAGGTGGAGATTTATAAAATCATTTGGTTGCCAAGAGATATCATCAACATTATGGTACAGACTATGATGAGATTTTTTTTTTTATGATAATGCTCAAGTTCATTCAGATAATGCTTATGATAGTAGCATATCTGTGCTATGAGATCTAGCAAATGAATATGAAAACAATTTTTTTGAATAGATAGTTGGATAAAGGGTGTATATGATACAACCGAAGGGTTCACATCCATAGATGAGTTTAAGATGTGCAGGCTTTAGAGATTCATTTATGGATTAAAGCAGATATTTTAGAGTTGGAACATGTATTTTAATAAGACGATCAGAACGTATAGCTTTGTTAAGAATGGAGAAGAATCCTATATATATAAGTGGATAAATGGTTATATAGTAGTATTTCTTATGTTATATGTAGATGACATTCTCTTAATTGGTAATGACATTCCTGCATTATAAGGAATAAAAGTTTGGCTATCATCTTAATTCTCCATGAAGAATTTAGGATAAGCATCCTACATCCTAGGGATAAAGATCAATAAAGATAGATCTAAAAAGATGCTTGGATTATCTCAATCCAGGTATATAGATATCGTGCTGAAAAGATTCAGCATGAAGAATTTTAAGAAAGGCTATCTACTAATAGGCCATGAAATTACTCTCTCTAAGAAAGATTGTCTGACAACTCTTGAAGAGAGAGAGCATATAAGTAGAATCTCATATACCTCGATAGTGAGATATGCCATGATATATACGAAACCAGATATGATATACTCACTAGGGATAGTAAGTAGATATCAATATGATCTGGATGAGAACCATTGGAAAGTTGTATAGACAATCCTTAAGTATTTAAGAAATACTAAAGATCAGTGGCTCATATATAGAGATACTGACTTAAAACTTATGGGATATATTGATTCTAGTTTTCAGTTAGATCATGACGACAGCAAGAGTGTATTGGGCTATATCTTTATCCTAAATGGAGTAGCAATCTATTGGAAAAATTTCAAGTAGCACACCATAGCTGATTCTGTTTGCGAGACGAAATATATTACAGCATCCGATACTACCAAGAAGGCTGTGTGGTTGTAAAAGTTCATCAGCGAGCTAGGAGTGGCATTCTTCATTGATGGTCCAGTCTTTCTATATTATGACAGTATTGGAGCTATAGCTCAAACTAAAGAACCAAAGGCGCACCACAGGACCAAGCATATTCTACATTACTATCATCTTGTCCAGAAGTTTATGGATCGAGGTGATGTCGAGCTTCAAAAAATTAATGAAAAGAAGAACTTGGCTGATCTATTTACTAAATCCCTTAGATTGAAGGAGTTTGATGAACACAAGTGGAAGATTGGTATTCGATATTATTCTGATTGGCTTTAGTCCAAGTTGGAGTTGTTAGGAATTATGTCCTAAAGTCAATTATCTAAGTTATAGATAATTATGCTCATCTTATAATTTATATATGAATTATTAATTAATAAAAAGTTATTTAGCTTATTCATCATAAATTATCTATTTTTCTTAACTGAACTCCTATGTTATGATAAAGTCCTTAGAACCACTAATAATAGATAAAGAAGGATTTATCGAATGGTTCTTAAAGTTATTCACAACCAGATGATAGATTATTAATTAGGATGATAACTTATCGAGCATAGATCGTTGTATGCCATATACGCTGGTTGTCTTTATAATCAAGTGGTGTGGAGATACTAGTTTTGCATGCAGGTGAGATGCAGGAGTATATTAGCATTGAACATGATCAATCAACATAACACTCTGCTATTAAGAGTAGCTAGTAAAGGTTATGGATATAAGTGTTCCTCCAACATGAGATAACCATGGTGACTTGCAAGAAACTCACTGTATTTTGGTGTCAGACTATATGTATTTCTAATATAGTGATGGAAGGTTTTTGGGTGCAGTCAAGTACATACAAAGCCGGTGCATGAGTTAAGCTGGGATTGACCACTCCAAAGAGTTTGGAGAGAATGACTCATTGTGTTTCAATTGAACAAAACCTAGGCCTGGGTAATCCTTATGAGGAGTTATGGGATTTATAAGGTTAAGACACAATATGGATAAACTGATTAAGAGTTGACAGTTAACTCTAAGTTATCTTAAGCATTAAGAGTTAAAAAGATGAATTATATAGTAACTATAGTTCAGGATTCTAGAATGATGCTTTACATACATTCAACTTATCCAGACATCGGGTATCATTATATATGATCATTTTGATTGGTATAGAAATTTATTCTTGTGCTATCAATTTAGATTTGAACCTATGAAATCATACATATAAGAGGTTTCTATCAGATCGGATGGTTGATAAATGATTATGAATCATTTCAAGATTAAATCATCAATATGATTGATAATTGATGAAGTGCAAGTATTGCAGAAGGATTAATTAGTAATTGAATTGTTAATTAGCTTAGTTTGATTGAGCATTAGGACTGAGATTAAGTTTAATTGAATTATATTCAATTTGATTTAGTTTGGACATACTTAGATCAAGTCTCATTGGTTTATGAGATAACCTAATTACACGGAAGATCAATTTTTTGTTGGATTAGGACTTGAGTGCACCTAATTTTTAATTAGCTTAGGATTTAAATTAAATTTAAATATAATTTTATCAGATTTAATTAGACTTCTAGTTGGACTAGAATCATCTTTAATTAGATTGTACTAATCCTAATTTAATAGGATCAAGACTAGGTTTGACCTAAGTCAAATTAGAGAGCCCAGTTGGATTGGGACTCTCCCTCTCCCCTTGCGCCATATTAAAAGCCATGCCCACTTATGATTGACATCAACTTCTGAGTTTTTACGTGAGTTTTCTCATGCCTAAGAAGAGTCCCACGCTCCTCTCCCTCTTGGTTTTAGAATAAAAGGTTGACTAGGTCAAAATAAGGCAAGTTGTGTTTTCTTAGATTCTATTTAATAGAGTTTTATGATTCCAAAACTCCTTTCCCCTTAGGCACCTAATTAAATCATATTAGATCTGATCTTGGTGTTGAATAGAGAAGGATTTTAGCTTGGAAATAAGGTTGCCATGCCTAAAAAGAATAGGGAGGCACCAAGAGTTGGGCACCCCCTATACAGCCTCTCTTTGACTCTTTCCTTGCTAGGTGTTTGATCTAGATTGAAATTCCTCCTTGCCGCCCTATATATTGGACTTTTGGACATGAGAAGGATCAAAGTTTTACCATGGAAAATAAGAGAGAGGCATGGAAATTAGGGTGCAATTCTCTAGGAGGCATGGGTCTTCTTTATGGCAACATTTGGGTATGTCCTGTTAAGAGAAAAAGAAGAGAAGAAAGATCTTTTCTTATGATTTTTTTTATCTTTCTTTTGTTCATAATTTGAGAGATTGGTGAGAAGGTTCTCTCCATCAATTCTTCTTTTGCTCTTTATCTCTTGGAGGATTCAAAAGATTTGAAGAAAGAAAATCAAATAAACCATCTGGAGAAATCTACAAAGAGCTAGCATCTCATGCAGATCTTCGATCGTCGAAGCTTCGATCAGCTTAGAAACTTCATGTGGACAATATGTGAGGTCGGACATCCTGTGTGGCTCTAAGCAATGATTACATTAATGAAAATTAGCAGCAGAATTTTTGATCAGTGCTTAGGTAAAGAGATCTGATCTCTTCTACATCTTAGATTTGATCTAGACCAGTATTGATATGATCAATATCTATGTACTTTTTATTTTTTAGATTTATACATTTATGATATAAGATCCTAAATGGTAGGTATTTAATAATATGATCATACGCATAAATTAGATCAATAGGATTAATTTTTTAGTTTTTTGCTCATTTTTTTTGAAAAAATTTCGAAAGACATGCATGAAATCCTATCCAGTTTTTCAATACTCGGGCCATCCCAATCTTGAAAGATCAGCTAGCTCATCAGGTCTTTAGAGGAAGGGCCAATTAAGGGTGGAGATGTTTCCTCCTCTAAGCCCTAGAATAGCTTGCTCGATCCTATGCACCCAAGCCATCCGAACCTTGGGTGATTGATTAGCTTGCTAGGATTTCGACGTGAAGGTTAGTTCGGGGCCGCAGTATAGCTCGCTCGACCTATGCACTTGGACTATCCAACCTTGAGAGACAATTAGCTTGCCAGGTCTTTGGTGTGAAGGATGGTGTAGCATAGAGATGTAAAAAGTATAATAATTTAATATTAAAAATATTAATATTTTGATTATTTAATTTTAATTATTTAATATTTAATATTTTTATATTTTTTTAGAAAATTTGATAAATACTTTAATTTATTTTTAAATTAATTATTTTTCAAACTCAAATTAGTATGCATTAATTTTAAAAATAGACTGCATAAAATTTTGAGGGAATAAAGACCGTGAGGTTCAAAAGAAAATAAATAGCGTGGCGTACGGGGGTTTGACAGGTTCGAGCATGCGGCATTTGAAGAAACTATCTCTTTCATTCCACAAATGAATGAAACCACACGGGCCTAGGTAAGAAAAAAGATACGCATGGTATTATCAAAAATAAAGTAACTGTTTAAGAAACCAAAGAGAACGTATGCAATATTTTAAGAAAATAAATGTTTCTTTTGGAAGTAGAAAGGAAGGCTTCATGCGCAGGGGAGGAAAAAAAAAATCTTCATGCTTGGGGTGGCTTTTATGCATTGGGCGCTGCAAAATGACTGACATATGAGGGGAAGCAGCAGATACGGATCTGACGTAGCTTCACATGCTCCTTCACGGGAAAATGAAATTCAGACATTGCGGTCTTGGTTTAAAAAAATAAAAAAATTATTTTATTAATTTTTTTTTTAAAAAAATTTAAAATTAAATTACTATTATAATAAAAAATTATAATAGTAATTTAAAATTGCTACTGTAGTTTAAAAAATTATTATCATAATCTACGGCAGTGGTTACTTAACCGCTGTTACTATTGCCATCATCGTAGATCGATGAAAGCAGTTTCTGCAGTGGTTATAATAACCGCTTCCAAATGATATGTATAGCAATGATTATTCAACCGCTGCTATAGATTGTTATAGCAGCGGTTCATCAACTGCTATATGTATAGTAGTTTTATAACCACTACTTTACTAATTATAGCAGCGGTTGTTAAATCACTGAAAAGATCCTATAACAGCGGTTGTATAACCATTATGATAGGTTCTATAGTAGCGGTTATACAACCACTGTCATAGAGCTAATATAGTAGTTTACAACCACTGCCATAGGTTATAGCAGCCGTTGACATACGATCTATGGTAGTGATTGTCAACTGCTGCCATAAATTTTGAATAATAAAAAAATATTAATTTTTTAATTTTTATTTTTTATCTAATAAATGCAGTTCAATATATAACATAAGAATATATCTAAAATAATATAAGATTATATCTGAAATACTTAAATTTTATTACTAAATAAAATCTACTATAATATTATTTAAAAAAAATAAATCAAAAGTTTACATCTAAATTTAAATCATCATCACTGAGAGGAGATGGAGCATGAGCTAGAGAAGTTGGAGCTAGAGCTGGAGCTGGAGCTGAAATGTTGGCCAACATATCCTCAAGGCCCATAAAGTCTGCTCCAAAATATGTAGAGAGCCTCATCACTATAGCGGTCATCATGCTCTGTAGTTGAGATATGCGCTCCTCAACCTGAGCAACCCACTCAATAGCCTGAGCTGCCTATGCTAACACCTTCTTAAGCTACTCTCGACTAATAACCCCGGAAGCATGTGAAGAGATGCTCGCTTCAGACTAGTAGCTTGTTGGTGTATATCTGGGCCTGCATCGGATCCTCTTAGAGTACTCGGGCTCCAAGATCTGAGATAAATGGTCATGGGGGCTAGAGGTGTCCAAGCATCGCTCACAAGCACGTCTTACTGCTTCTATAATTATAAATTTAAATAAAATATCATAAGAAATACTATAATACTAATCATACTAATCTATTTATTATATACAAAAATATTGCCAATTATGATGTTCATCGACTTGCCATTTTTGTCTGTATGGCTGGATCAAAAGATGGTACTATAAGTGGGCATCACCTCCTCTCTTGTCAGCTATAACAATTGATCAACTTATTAGAAATATATAAAAAAATATCAATTTAATTTACAAACTAAGATTCAGAATTCATTATCTCTCTATACACATGATTGACCATAGACACGGTCGAGAGTGTGCATGTACTCCTGAGCCGTCCGATTCTTTCGGTTCTGATGAGAGGCAACTTAAAAAGTATTTGAGTCATAAGTATTTAAATAACAAGTATTTAAAAAAATATTCAAATATAATTATTAGTGTATTGAAAAATTCAAAAGTTAGAAATTAAATCTAGAACTTCTAGCTCCTTCAATGCCTAACTATCCCCTCCTATTGACTCGGCGGGTAGTATTAAATCCAAGGAATAAGCTCCTCTAGAGCATCCCATCGGCGCTTGAGGTATCTTTTGTGGAACTTGATCTTATAGTTTCGATACAATTTTTCAATCTTTTATAGATGGGCATCTTGAGTCTGCTCATGATCTAAAAAGTCATACCTCCTCTGCAAAAAATTATGAAAAATTAATTATGAAATTATTCTAATCAAATATAGTATAAATATATCAAATACATAAATATAATTAAGATATACTTAAGCATATCTCCTTCTACACCCGATTCCTGACACCAGCATCCATTAATTGCTAGTCTATGGGCATAACAAGAATAATATCGGAGCGCCTCTCTGAAAAAAGAATGCATCTCCAGTGTGGTCACCCTAACTGGTCTTCCCTTTTGATCATACTCCACCATGACCTGACGCTGGTAGTTTCACACATGCGGCATGCATATCGGATCATAAAATATCCTACTGGATGAAGTACCTATAATGAAAATACATTATACAAATATATAAGAGTGTATAATAACTATACAAAAAAATAAATAATAAAATATTGATATAATAAAAATCTACTCTCACTAGCCATGGGATCATGCGACGTAGATGTCAGTGGAGAATCATCAGTGGGTGGAGCATGTGCTGGAGATATAGCTAACGGTGGAGGTTCAGATGTCGATGGAGGAGTAGATGCTGGTGGAGTCAATATCGATGGAGTAGATGTCAGTGGTGCCTAGGCAATCAAAGCTGAAGCCAATGCGAAGATGGATGGAGTATGCTCCAACTGCGATTAAGATGTGGAGCTCTGCATAGCCCACTAAGGGGTGGGGGTAAAAGCTAGATGGCATTTCGATGCCATCGTGATCTGTAACATTAATAAACATTAACTAATATAACATATTAAACAATAATATTAGTAAAGCATCAATAAATAGATTCTAACAATAAATGCATCCTAACACCAATCAATAGGTAAAGATAGATCCTATCCATTCAGGAATTGCATCAATTCTACAGGTTCATTACAGTAATCAAATAATATGCAACATGGATTGAAAGAAATTTTTGCAGTATTTTTCTTTAGTTCTCCCATGTAGGGAGAACAAAAGAAAATACTATCTAAAATTTCTTTCAGAACTCTCAGCATACCGTTTGATTACTATAATTATCTATAGAATTATTTACAATTTTCAAACTATTCAAATAATATGCAACATGGATTAAAAGAAATTTTTGCAGTATTTTTCTTTAGTTCTCCCATGTAGCGAGAACAAAGAAAATACTATCTAAAATTTCTTTCAAAACTCTCAGCATACCGTTTGATTACTATAATTATCTATAGAATTATTTATAATTTTCAAACTATTCAAATTGGATAATCAATTGATCATTGTACATAATTCTCCTATTCGTATAAAAATATATAAATGTATAGATGCCAGAGATTATATATACTAATCGACTACAGGTCTATCATTATGCAATGCAATAAATAAAAGCAATAAGATGTAAACATGAATTACATCCATAAATAAACTTTAACATTTATACCAAAACATTACAAGAGTTAGAGATGTCTGGATGAGAATAGTAATAAAGCTCAAACTCTGCTTCTATAGCTTATGAACTATCACTCAAATGTATCTCTATAGGAGTTCCACTCATGGCCAAAGGATAAAGAATGGAGCTCCAGGTTGTAGCTCTCGATAGTAATTGCCACCTTCTCGGTGGCCACCATCGCCATGCCTCGACATCCAGCTACCAAGCTATAGCATAGAACTTGACGGTCAAGAATCCATTGGCATGACCCCGAACCTACTGGTGGGAGTTCTCTTAGCGGTTGGCACGGTACGATCCATGGTCGTCAACATGGCTCAAAACTTGCTAGCACGGTCCAAAATCTATCGACGGGTGTTTTCAGCTTATCGACTAGCATAGTCCATAGCACGACATGGCCTAAGGCTGCGGGCATAGCCTAGAATCCATCGGCACGGCCTAAGGCCATCACCGGCACTATCCAGAACCCACGAGCAGGAGTTCTCTTACCGACCAGCATGGCTCAAAGCCATCCACGACCGCCAACATGGCATGGCCCAAGGTTGTATGACATGGGATAGTCTAGCTCAGGACTTGTCGACACAGCCCAAAATCAACCAGCATGAGTTTTCTTCAATGTCGGCATGGCCCACGACCCCTAGCACACCCCAGCATCCACCAGTAGAGGTTCTCTTTAAATATTATTATAAATATTATAAATAATAATTAATAAATATTAATATAAAATAAAATTAAAAAAAAAATCATACCTATAGCTGTGGGGAGGGGGTCGCACAGAGCTCCGAGGGTTGTGGCGGCAGTGTTAGAGGGAGAGGGTGGCATTAGAGGTAGCCTATGAGAAAGATAGACAGAGATAGTAAGATACAGAGAGAGATAGAAAAAGGGAAGAGGGAAAGAGAGAAAGAGGGAAGAGGGAGAAAGAGAAAGAGAAAGAGGGAAGAGAGAGATAGAAAGAGAGAGAGAGTAGGGAGGAAGGGGGCAGAGATGTGCAAGAGGGAGGGGGGGCAGAGATGGTGCAAGAGGGAGGAGCGGCAGTGTGGGTCGGATCGAGGGAAGAGGAGAGAGAGAGGAGGCCAGGCCAGCTGAGGAAGAGGGATGTGGCTAGCGATGGGGCCAGTCGGGGATGAAGGAGGATCCAGGGGAGGTGGCGAGGCTGATCAAAAAAGGAGGAGGCGGGGCCTGTCGAGTAAGAAGAAGGAGGTGGGGCCTGTCGGGAAAGAGGAAGGCAGGGCTGGTGGTGGGGCTGATCGTGAAAGAAGGAGGAGGTGGGATCGGCCGAGAAAGAAGGAGGCATGGGAGGAGGCAATGTTGTCCCAGGAAGAAAGAGGAGATAGGGTCGATCGACGGACATTGGGGATAAGCACACCGATGGTAGTGGGCTGACGGTGGAGAGGAGGGAGAGAGAGAGGGAGAGAGGGAGGAGGACCTCATCGGTGATGAAGAGGAGAGAGAGAGTTTAGGAGAGAGAAAATAAAAATGAGATGGGTTGGGAGAAAAAAATGATCTAATCTATAGCAGTGATTTTCGAATCACTGCCATAGTCTTATGGTAATGGTTACAAAAAACTATTGCCATAGGCCTATAATAGCGATTCCAAAATTACTACCATAGTTTAATTGAAGTTTTTTTATTTTTTTTAAATATGATATAATTTTAAAATTTAAAGCCTATCTTCATCATTTATTATCTAAATAATTATCATTAGAGTATTGTCACAAAGAATGCCTTGATCTGATAGCCCTAGGTTCATCGATCAGTAAAATTTGATTTCGATGACCATAAATGATGATATAATAATCTGATAGATGGAGACCATCGATGGATCTAAAAATCTATAATGATGATTTTAGTGGCATTTGTAGCATACTATCAAAGTTTTACTTCAATCGGATATCATTATCATGATCAATTTAGTATGGAATGATTTCGATCATTAAATGAGAAATGGGTGATCAAAAAATCAAACGACATTCGATTATGAGATAATTTTTTAGATAAATGATCTTGGCTACTACTTTAATCATTTTTATAGTAGTGATAGTAAAATTCAAACCGTGCATCTAAGAACTATCCAAAATAATATATCACTCGATACTTGTTCTTAAACTCCTTAAGTAATTATGCTTGTACTTTTGCAAGATTGGCTTAACATGAATAGTTCTATTAGTGTAGAAAATTGTCAGACACTGGAATTAGTTGGAGATGGTGAAGACGATCTTGCCAATGAGATCTATAAAATAAAATCTAAATCGGAGGTAGTTGGCTCTGACAGGATCCTTCGATGGTCAAGTTAGCTTCCTAGCCAACAAGAATGGAGTACTCAGAAAAATTAGAGCAGAGAGGAAAGCTTAGAGCTTTGAGCTTAGAGAGAATAATGTATCTGGGGGGTCTCTTATATAGCCATAATAGAATGTCAGAAGACCATTTGAGCCACTTAGAGTTTGTTATGGAAAGTGGGCTATCATTTTTAGCAACTTGTTGATGGTTTAATTCTACTTATTGAAGATCAGATGGAAGATTGGAGGCTTTTGAGTCTGGTAATGAGATGTTCATACTGGGATAGGAAACTTGAAGTTGGGCTAACTGAGTTTGAAGGTCGATTCTAAGTAGTGGATGATGAGCTTACAACTGAGTTCTAAGTTTGAACCTTGACAGAGCTATCTTTGACAGCTTTCAAGAGCTCGGTCGCCTTCAAGGTCAGCTAGGAGTGGGTGTAGGCATTTTGGTTTGACAGACTAGAGGCTAGAAAGAGATGGCAGATACTTTAATAAAGACTGTGGCCAGGCTCTCTTGAAGAAGTTTGGCTGATATCCACATTTGACTTGAAGCTGGGATGGAGCACTAAGATTCACTGGGAGTACTAAGATTCACTGCTTATGGCATGGCTACTGCTTATTTTAGATCAAAGGTCGGACTTATATTGACGACGAGGTCCTCTTACTAACTCAAGTTCATCTGGTAAAGTCTTTGATAAGAAATTAGCGGGATCTGCTCTCTACGAGTGAAGTAAGGGAGTTCAGTCAGTTTCCAAGATCGACTACAAGCCAAGGTCGAATGGTATAGGAGACCTCATATCTATGAGATAATTGCTACTTATTCTGGATTGAGAACCAAAAATAGTCAGATGGCAACCCCTTTCACTGTTCAAGTTTGTCTGGCCGAAGTTTACAATGTAGTTGGCAAGGTTTGCTGTCATCAAGAGGGAACTGAAGGAGTTACTATTAAGAAGATCGATCGATGCAAAAGATCTAAAGGTTGACCTTCTGTAATCTATCCGGGTCAGGCAATCAACTCAGCAGAGGTTCGGACTTGATCGTTGCTACTATAGATGGCACAAAATCAAGGTCAGATGCCCCACTGGACTTCGGCAAGGGCTATTTTAACCCCAATATATATCCCCCTACTCTTGAGTTTAAAGTTTGAATGAAAGAAGTACCAAAATTTGAGGTTGCCAAAGTTCTTTCTGGCTCCCCCCCTTCAGAAGATGAGAAATTTTTGGCTCATTCGAACTGGCATGGAAACTTCTTTATTACTAAATGACTTAAAGTGACCTCAACCTCCAAAATTTCTCTAGCATGGAGCTCGAATGCATGGTGCCATAAAAGTTTTGTCGGACGTCCATTGCTACTATGATGGGAAGGGCACGTGGAAGCATATGGTTTGGCAACACTGATCTACAATCATAACCACCTTGGAGTCCATCTAACTATTTAAATGTTCTCCTCTTCTTCTTCTCCCATTCTGGCTCTTCTTCTTTCTTTTTTGCCTTTCGTCTTCTTCAAGCCCGAGCATCCCGTTCCATTCTTTCTATGATCCCTCTGATTTTTGATGCCTCCTTTGTCTTTCCTTTGTTGTTTCAGTAGCGCCACCAAGCTCTTCATCCAATCTAGGTTAGCATTCTGACTCTTCTCTTATATTCCCTTTTCTTTTGTTTTTCATTCTTCAGGAGCTTTTTCGGGGAGAGTTAGTCATTCTTCCCTATTTTTTCAAAAATTTTGTCATCAATTTCTTTCAAGTTTTAGTGTATTTTCTCCAATTTTATTTGATCCAAAATGACTTCTGATGTTTTTTGGTCCACTAGTTCTAGGAGTCCATCCAACCCAAGCTCCTCTAATCTCAGCCCTAGGAATGAAATCGAGCCTAGGAAGGTGGCTCGTTCAGGTTTTGTTTCAAAAACTATCTCTTATTCTCTTTATCCCAAAGATCTGTCTTTAATAAGAGTTCAATACGGAATCCCTTCAGAGTATGAACTGAAGCTTTCCAAATCGAGCGGCTGAGCTTGTGCCCCTCCCTCAGGTCATTTCTATTTATACTTGGAAGCTTTCCTTGCCGGATTGAGGCTTTCCCTTCCTCCTTTTATTATCGATCTTTTCTGCTTTTTAGATATATCTCTTGCCTTAGTTATTTCGAACTTTTTTAGATTTATTATAAAATTTCTTACTCTCTGTCTTTTAGCCAAGGTTGGTCCTATAGTTTCTTTATTCTAAACTTTTTTTACCTTTAAGAGCCATCCTTCTACCAAGGACTGGTTGTACTTATCCTCCCAGTTTGATAAGAAGAGGTTGCTCAAGGGTGTCCCTTCCTCTATTCATAATTGAAAGAAAAAGTTCTTTATTTTCTATCCCCTCCGTAGAGTTAGGGCTTCTTCCATAGGATCAGTTAAGAAATTCGGCCTATAGAGCTCCAGAGCTAGAAAGAGAGGACCTCAACTCTGCCAACACGTTGAGAAATTATAAAGCTCCCCCGTTGTCTAAACTAGTAGATAATTAGACTTTATTCAACCTCAGCCTAAGCCCATTCAACCTAGAAGGTATATACTTGCATCTTCTTTTCTATTCTTTCATCTTTTTTCTAACCTTGGCTTACCCATTGCTGATGACTTTCGAAGAGTTGGAGATGCTGTCCAAGAGACTTTGGGCCCAAAAAGAAAGAGGGATACTTCAGGAGGGGTATCAAAGCAAGTGAGGGTCGGAGGCCCAAGCTCGGCCACCCCTATCCAGGTGTCTCCTGCTTCGGAGGCTGGAGTGCCTCCTGTTAGATATATGTGCCCTAGAAGCCAGAATTGGCTGACACTTGTAATACACTTCTAGGGGCAAAATTATAATTTTGACTAATATCAATAAAATAGATTATTTTCTATCACATATGTATATTTAGTGTCTGTGATACATCCTTTGAGTTAATGGTAATGATAATTCATATTTTCAAGAGTTGAAAATTTAAGACATGAATAATCATTATTAACTCATAAAATGCTTCCGATCATAGGATCATCACGAGGATGGTGATTGATCCGGAAGGTTGGTGTACAATCACTTCTTTTTAGTAGATGAGTCTTGAGTCTACGGTGTGGAGACACCGAAGTGAGAGTATAGATACTCATTAGAGAACGAGGGCACTGAGCGTGACCATCTCGAGTAGTCATTAGGGAGTCTACCTTCTCATCAATGACTGACTCGATGATGTAGTGGTATGTCTGGTTCTTTGATCTGAGGTGCATCGGTAGTTCACCTTGAGCGTGTTATAGTTTGACTACACCATTACTAGGTCTCCTAGCCATATGGAACCCTAAGGTGTATGTTGGCTATGACATGTTCATTGTAGAAACTGGATTGCATCAAGATGGAATCTATCTACCTCGGTGGTAGAGGAGCAGCCCTATGATAATCATGAGAATCAAGTCCAGAAGTCCATGGCCATGGTAGAGTGAAATAATAGAAAGAGTTTCTATTTAGATTTTTATATTGGACTCGAATCGAATGATTACATCATATGACAGAGACTAGGGTTTGACGAGTTCACCTTAACCCTAATCTGATCGAAGCTCAAGATAGAAGAACTTAATCACACAGGTAGCTCACCAAGAGGTTCGCATTCAGCTTCTGATGTGTTTTCACCATATACTGCTAGTGTCATTGGTGGATTTTGGGAGCAATTAGAATGATTTAGATGATCGATCATTCTAGCTGTTCGAATCAGAAGAGTTCTGATCCATCAAAAAGAGTTTTTGATGATGTCGATGATAGAGATCATAAACATATCCATTACCATACAGAACTGAACCTAATTAGGTCACACAAATAAGGATTTGATCTGTGATCATCAATTGAACTGATCCAGTTCAATTGATCTGAATGAGATTCAATTAGGTTCAAGGAAATCGTGCTAGCACTCGAATGAACCTAACGTTCTTCTTTTGCTATCATAAATAAGTTGTCCTTCTGAGCCAAAGGAGTTTTGTGCTCAATCAGAGGCCTTCATATAGTCTGACTGGAGGTTGTCCAAGTCAAAAAAGGTTGTCTTATTTTGTAGAATCTCTTCTTT
>QRFJ01000733.1:0-104854 GCA_006176705.1 Cocos nucifera | reverse complement strand
AATTTTTCTTTTATGTTTTTTTTTTTTTTATTTTAAAAAAAAAAAAAGATAAACCACCCCCCAGCAGACAGAGTTCCTTTCCACCTCACCGCTCAGCAAGAGAAAGAAAAGGGTATTAGGGGGAACCAAGAGCTTGTTAACCTCCCTTAATATCTTTAAAATAATTGAAGCGTCTTGGTATCAATTTCCATCCTATTGTGTAGAAGAGGGATTTACCCTCCTGTCTTAAATAATCGGAGGTCTTTATCTTCATTTTAAAAATATATTTTGATTCAATCATCTCCAGTCAAAATGTCATATGCACAAAGGATCGAGAATGTTAAAATAGAAAATTTTATTGAAAGGTAACTATTGGTATTACACTTTGAAAGTTTTCAGAGTTTTAAGGTAGTGCGGCCCCTTTTGGCTCCATCCTACCAATAACCCCTAATCACTAAGTTGATAATTCCGAGTGAAGGCCGATCTCCCTCTAGTTCTTTCCTCCAAAGCTATTCTAGTTGTGGTAGTACTCTTGGCTGATCTTTCCTCTTTTCAGGTAGGTATCATAGAAATCGGTCCAACCAACCTCGCCTGATTAGCTCCTCAATTTTATCCTAAAGTTGGAAACATTCTTCAGTGTCATGACCATGGTCACAACGATATAGACAATACTTATTGGGGTTATGCTTGTTTGGATGAGTCTGCAACCTCCCCAGCCTTGGCAGTCATTCCTTACTCTCCATCAGAACTTAAGTTTTTGGAGCATTCAAGGGGGTGTAACTACTGAATCTTCTGAAAGGAGGATTTTGGCACATCTCTCAGTCCAAGCTTCTTGATCGATGAGTCCAAGGTAGAGTTTAGATTCGTCTACATTTAGGAGGAGTTTCAAAACATGGCCAAGCTTCTCTTGGCTTCTTCTTAGGTGCAAATTTATTAGATTCTCCTGTTTGCCGCTCTTTGATAGCCTTATCATCTCGAAGCTTGAAAGCTTTCTCAACTCGGGCATAACCCTTAGCCTGGGCCAGCATGTCAACAAAGTTTTAGAGATACTTCTTCAAGAAGAAAAGAAGATCATTTTTTAGAAAGCCATCTTTTAGCATGGCCATGCAATAGATTGGTCCAAATTGCAGACCTCTAGAGTAGTAGTTTTGAAGTGGCTCGCATGGATGGACTCCCCTTCCTTCTGCTTAATATTAATAAGGGAGTTCAAACCTCATCTTTGATGCCAACTGCTAATAAAATGAGCCATAAATTGATGGCTTGACTAATCAAAGGAGTAGATAGTACCCGATTTGAGTCTCGAGTATCAATTTCTTGCTACTTTCTTCAAGATAGAGGGAAAGACTCGGTACAGAATAATGTTTGACGCACCATGGAGCAGCATCATAGATCGAAAGGCTTCAAGATAGTCAATGGGGTTTGAAGTCCCATCATAACTCTCAAATTAGGAGAGTTTAAAGTTTGACGAGATGGGCTCCTGCATGATCTGGATGGAGAATAAAGGATCGATGCAGATATTATCATTACGGATGGGGGCAGTAAGGTGAAGCTCTTCGATCCACTGGTTCATCTCCTGGAGCTTTTGATCAAGAATATCATTCCGATCATGAATCTTAAAGGGCAATGGGATCGATGGGGGCAAAGATTTTCTAGGGTTAGAGTCGTGCTCAGAATAGAGGCTCTCCACTTTCTATTTTCTCCTTCCAAGATTTACCGATTGACTTACCTAGGTGGGCCTTTCTTATGCTAGATTTCGGTGCTCTAGCGACAGTCTTTTCAGTAGTGCTGGTGCTAGAACCTACTGCATGGCTTGCACTGCCTTAATGAGGCCTTAATGAGGCCTCTCACCTGCTTGAACTGCTCTATTTCCACCAATCCTATCAGTGGAGAAGGCTAAGGTCCAGATGATGGGGTTGGGATGGGTTGATTCACTAGCTCCAGGTTGGATCTGATGGCAGAGGTAATGGATCATCAAGAAGGAGCCTTCTTTAGTGGCATTTTACTAGAACAAAGAAAGTTCATAAGGAAAAAGCCAAGGGAGAGGGGAATAAGAAGAGCTCGATTGGATACTCCTTTTAGAACCAAGTCTTAGAATTCCTTCCTCTAGTGCCAATCCTATTGGTGCAGAAAATTATTTGATGCCGGAATTCACTAGAGGTGGTGAAGACGATCTCACCAATGAGACCTACAAAATGAAGTCTGAATCAAAGGTGGGTGGCTTTGGTAGGATCCTCAATTGGTCAAGTTAGCTTTCTGATCAATAAGAATGGAGTACTCAAAAAAATTAGAGCAGAAAAGAGAGCTTAGAGCTTAGAGAGAACAACGTATCTGAAGAGTTTCTTATATAGATGGAGCTAGTAATAGAATGATAGTGACAGCTACAACAGAATATCAAAAAATCGTTCGGGCCTCTTGGAGTTTTTAATGGAGAGTGGGCTATTAGTTGTCATGACTTGTTGGTTCTTGAATTCTACTTGTTGAAGATCAGAAACTTTTGAGTCTGGTAATGAGATGTTCATATTGGGATAAGGAACTTAAAGTCGAGCTGACCGAGCTTGAAGGTCGACTTCTAAGTAGTGGATAATAGGCTTATAACTGAGTTCTAAGTTTGAACCTTAATGGAGATATCTTTAACAGCTTTCAGGAGCTAGGCTGCATTCAAGATCGGTTGAGAGTGGGTGTAAGCAATTTGGTTTGGCAAACTAGAGGCCAGAAGGGATGATAGGTTCTGCAATGAGGATTGTGGCTAGGCTCTCTTGAAGAAGTTTGGTGGATATCCATAGTTGACTTAAAGCTGGGATGGAGCACTAAGATTCACTAGAAGTACTGAGATTCACTACCTACATCATGGCTATTGCTTATTCCAAATTGAAGGTTGGACTTATATTGATGGTAAGGTCCTTTTACTGACTCAAGTTCGTCCAGCCAAAATCCTTGGTGCGAAATTGGCGGGATCTACTATCTGTGAGTGAAATAAGGGAGTTCGGCCGATTTCCAAGGTCGATCGCAAGCCAAGATTGGATGGTACAAATGACTTCATATCTATGAGACGACTGCTGCTTGTTTTGGATTGAGAACCAAAATCAGTCAAATGGCAATCCTTTTCACTGTTCAAGTTCATCTGGCCAAAGTTCATAATATAGTTTGGCAAGGTCTGGTGTCATTAGGAGGAAACTGAAGGAGTTACTGTTGAGAAGGTTGATTGATGCACAAGATCTGAAGGTCGACCCTCCATAATCTATCCATACCAAGCAATCAACTCGGTGGAGGTTCAAACTTGACCTTTGCTATTATAAATGGCACTACATCAAGGTCGGACATTCCACTGAAATTTGACGGAGGCTATTTTACCCCCAACAAGTTCATACAAAAATGATTCAGATTTTACGATCATCACCATGCAAAATGATTAAAGTTATAGAAAAGATCATTTATCTAAAAAATTATCTTATAATCGGATATCGTTTGGCCTTTTGATCAATCATTTCTTATTTAATGTTCGAAATTATTTTGTACTAAATTAACCATAATAATGATATCCGATTAAAGTAAAACTTTGATAGTATGCTACAAATGCCATCAAAATTATCGTTGTAAGTTTTTAGATCCATCGATGTATTATGAAAAATCTTTACTACTTGATGACTGCAGAAACAACAACAAGAATCTGAGGAAAGAGATGGTTGTTCTATGAAATTCTAGAAAACCCTAGGGCATGGAGAAGAGAGAGAGAACGAGAGAGGAAGAGAGAGATATTTAGGTAGAAAAGGGCTTGTATTGATTTTCATTTCTCACATTTACAAACTCTATGTAGAGAATATATACTAGATCAATTTGACCTAACCCAAAAGACTCTCCTAGCTAATCTAATATGATGCACTCCCTGAGCCCATGTACATCCATGTCTCATGTGCACACATCTATTGGACTAATTCCAGTCCAATCCATAGGTTAGCCCCTTAGGATCTCACAAACTAAGATCCTAAGTTCCTAGGATTATATCCAATCCTAGGCCAGATTAGAAACTACGTTCTATTTTATTCACTGCTCGAGTTGGCTCGATCAGCAGTCAGACTGACTTGACTATGATGTCTCTTGCAAGAGTCCAAATCATCGCTCTCTGCTCTGCTACTCGAGCCGGCTCTCTCAGGGTTCAAGCTGGCTCAACCAGCAATACTATCTTCTATTTTGTAGGTCGAGCTAGCTCTCTCAGAAATTGAGCCAGCTCTTCCAGCGTGCCAGTTCGATATGCTGTCTGACTTTCTACTTGAGCTGACTTTGTTAGGATTCGGGCCAACTCGTTTGAAGCATTTGTTAAAACTCTTTGATGGTTGGTTCCATTTGCTCCTTGCTCTCTTTCTCTCCACCTACTTTCAAGGCTTGAGAGCACTATACTTGAGCTCACAATCTCCATCTTGGTGCTCTCAAGTCCTTATGAACTCAGTTCTATCTGTCAGCCCCATCAGTACCATACAATTATAAAAGCTATTCCATGAAAGTACCTTTATGAGCACATCAGCTGGATTTTCTTTAATGTGAACTTCACTAACTTCACTTTACGATCCTCTACTAGCTCTCTGATCCGGTGGTATCTAATATCTATATATTTGGTCCTCGCATGATAAATGAAATTTTATGTGAGCAATAAAGCACTCTGACTATCATAATACATCCTGACTGCATCCTGTAAGAATGCCATCTCTAATGCCAAGCCCTTCAGCTATAGAGCTTTCTTTGCTACCTCTATGATGCTAATGTACTCTACTATGATAGTGGACAAGGCCGTAATTGGTTGTAAGCAAGATCTCCAAGAGACTGGACCTCCATACATGCTAAATATAAAATCTATCATTGAACGTCGTGTGTCCACATCTCCATCAAAATCTGCATCTACAAACCCTTCTAACAGCCCTCAAGCCTCTTTGAACATGTTAGGATGTTCCTTAGTACCTTCTCACTAACCATAGTAGATGCCAATCCCAATTGAACCTACCAAGTATCTAAAGATATCCTTCAATGCTCTCCAGTGCTCTTTGCTAGGATGAGCCATAAACCTGCATACGTGACTCACTGCATGGATTAAATCTAGCCTACAACACATCATGGAGTACATAATACTTCTCACACCAGAAGCATATGGAATCTTTTCCATCTTCTGAATCTCTATCTCAGTCTGTAGTGACATAGTCTTAGAGAGTTTGACATGCCCAGCAAGTGGCAGCTCTACCAGTTTGGCCTCCTTCATTCCAAACCTCTCTAAGATTTTTTTTATATATCCTTCCTGAGATAGATGCAGCAGCCTCTTGGGTCTATCTCTGATAATCTCTATACCTAGGATCTTTTTTGCAGGCCCCAAGTCCTTCATCTCAAACTCCCAAGATAAAGCTCCTTTTAACTCTTGCACTTCTTTCTTACTTTTGCATGCTATCAGCATATCATCTATATACAAGAGTAAGTATAACTAAGATCCATCCTCCAGAGACCTCACATATACACACGGATCATGATCACACTTGGAAAGTCCAATACTTCTCACATATGTGTCAAACTGCTTGTATCACTGTTTAGGAGACTGCTTCAACTCATACAATGATTTTTTTAGTAAACAGATCTCTCCCTTTGACCTAGGCTTTCTGAAGCCCTGTGGCTACTCTATATATATGTTCTTCTCCAAATCTCCATGGAGGAATGCTGTCTTAACATCCATTTTCTCTAGCTCCAAATCATGAGTAGCAATTATGCTCAATAGTATCCTAATGGATGCATGTCTGACAACCAGAGAGAAGACTTCTGAGTAATCAATCCCTTCTTTCTATGAGTACCCTTTGGCTACCAGCCTAGCCTTGTACCTCACTCCACCTTGCTCTAAAGGTGCTTTTTTTTGGTGAAAACCCATTTAGAGCCAACGGGTCGAGCATCATCTGGTAGATCCATCAGCTGCCATGTTCTATTTTTTCTGAGAGACTCCATCTCTTTTATCATGACCTGCTTCCATGACTTCCGATCTAGACTCTCCATGGCCTCCTCAAAGCTCTCTGGATCTCCATTGGCAGTGATGAGAGCATAGGAGATAATCTCATCAATGCCATATATCACCGATTTGTGAATAGTGCGCTTCGACTTGTGCAATGCCACTCCCCTTATGGTATCCTGCAAATATGCTGCCAGTGGCTTTCTCTACACTTCTTCCAAAATAGATTGTTCTCTATGCTGGTCCTCCATAGGTGTATCACCATGCTTGCCTAACTCCACCTCAAACTGAACACGACCTAAGGTTGATGTTGAGAGCAAATCACTTGTATCCAAGAATTATCCCATGCTACCTTGTGTTATTTTGACAACTTTATATGCACTTCTTGGCTTCATCACGATGCTCTTTTCATCAAAAATCATATTCCAAATGACATACCTTTGAAAATGTGAATTCCGCAGCAAGAAATCCTTCACACCTCATAAAAATTTGATGAATACCATCTTCTGTGACTTTAGGTCTAACTTGCTCCTATTGACTTCTTTTATCAAAGCATATGCAAGATAGTCAAACATCTTTAGATGGCTAAGCTCCACCTTCTTTCCATTCCAGATAGCCTCTAAAAGTCCTCCATTCAATTTCTTATGGAGAGACCTGTTAACAATAAAACAAACATAAATAAGAGCATCACCTCAAAAAGATTTGGATAGTGATGCCTGCAGTCTCAAGCTCCTGGCCTTCTCCGTTAGTATCTGATTCATCCTCTCTATGACACCCTTCTGCTGAGGGATCATCTTCAAAGTATAATGGTGTTCGATGCCATTTTTCTAATAGTATTTTTTGAATGCTGGGCTGGTATATCCTCCTTCATTATCAAACCTCAAATACTTCATTAGCTACCCTGTCTCCTTCTCCACCTCAGCTCTCTAGATTTTAAACCAGGCAAAAATATCTAACTTTTTTGATCAAAGAGATCCATACCTCCTGGAGAAGTCATTTATGAAGGTGATAAAATATCTCGCTCCACCTCAAGATGCAACAGGTGCTGGTTTCCATACATTTGAGTGAACAAGCTCCAAAATAGCTTCACTCTACTTGGTACTACTAAAAAATATTATTAGATGTATGCCCTAGAAGCCAGATTGGCTGACACTTGTAATACACTTCTAAGGATAATTTTATAATTTTGATTATAAATTAATAAATGGATTATTTTCTATCATAGTGTGTATCTAAAGTATTTTTGATACATCCTTTGAGTTAATGATAATGATAATTCATATTTTTAAGAGTTAAAAATTTAAGATATAATTTTTCATAATTAACTCATAAACTGCTTCTGATTGTAGAATCATTACAAGAATGATAATTGATCTAGAAGGTTGGCATACGATCACTTTCTTAGGATAGATGCTTCTTGAATCTATAGTGTGGAAATACCGAAGCGAGAGTATAGATACTCATTAGAGAACGACGACACTAAGTGTGACCACCTCGAGCAGTCATAAGAAAGTCTACCTTCTCATCAATGACTGGCTTGATGCTGTAGTGGTATGTCTGGTTCTTTGATCTGAGGTGCATCGATAGTTCATCTTGAAGGTGTTATAGTTTGACTACACTACAACTCAGTCTCCTAGCCATTTGAAACTCTGAGGTGTATGTTGGCTATAGCATGTTCATTGTAGGAACTTGGATTGCATCAAGATGGAATCTATCTACCTCGGTGGTATAGAGGAGCAGCCCTATGATGATCATGAGAATTAAAGTCCTTAAGCTCATGGCCATGGTAGAGTGAATATGAATAGAAAGAGTTTCTATTTAGGATTTTCAAATTGGACTTGAATCGAATGATTACATCATATGACATGAGACTATTGGGTTTGACGAGTTCACCTTAACCCTAATCTGATCGGGGCTCAAGATAGAAGAACTTAATCACACAGGTAGCTGCACCAAGAGGTTCATTCAGCTTCTGATGGGTTGCCACCATATACTGCTAGGTGTCACTGGTGGATTTTGGGAGCAATTAGAATGATTTAGATGATCGATCATTCTAGCTGTTCGAATCAGAAGAGTTCTGATCCATCGAAAGGAGTTTCGATGATGTCGATGATAGAGATCATGACATATCCCATTACCATATGAAACTGAACCTAACTGGGTCACACAAACAAGGGTTTGAATCTGGTGATCATCAATTGAACTGATCCAGTTCAATTGATCTGAATGAGATTCAATTAGGTTCAAGAAAATCATGCTAGCACTCGATTGAACCTAACGTTCTTCTTTTACTATCATAAATAGTTCGTCTCTGATTGAGCCAAAGGAGTTTGTGCTCACTCAGAGAGGCCTTCACTTTGTCTGACTGAGCTTGTCCAGAGTCAGAAAAAGATTGTCTTAATTCATTAGATGAATTTAAAATAACACCTGTCAATTTCTATCATCTGCTAATTCCTATTTTTGGACATAGGTCAATAGTTGACCCTGGACACCTAGACATAAGGCCATGTGTCATGCGCCTATAGGAGAGCACTTGGGGCTCTTGTCCCCTTGCTAAAAGAGGTAAGAGAGAGGATGCATGCCATCCTAGGCATGTGCCCCATATGGATAAGAGATGGAGTCTCATATAGATGGGACTCCAGGATATTTTGATAGGTTTAAACACCTAAGCATCAAAGACTTCTGATTTATCCAATGTTGGCACCATCTATGTAGATTTTTGAGGGATTCTCATCTGATTGGATCAGATGATATCATTTCATCAATCAAATTTAGATCTAATTGAATGAAGGCCTTTGATTGGTTGGGATGATGTGGCACTGCATGGCGCAATAGGATCTATTTAAACCCTGTCTGCACCTAGGGTTAGTGTGCATTTTCTTTTCACCATGCTGCAAGGCTGCTCTCCTCTCTTCCATGTCTTTCTCTAATCCTCTCTCTTCCCTCTCCATGCCTAAGGTGTTGCGCACAGGTTCAAGTACCATCCAAGGAAGAAAGGCACCCAGATCAGGAAGATGGCACCACTACTAAAAGAGACGACTATTGCTTCTTCAAAAGATGTTTTGAAGAACTTCAAGATCAGATCCAGATTTGATTTTTGAAGAGGTGATTCAGAAGAAGAAACCTCCAAATCTTGTCTGAGTGGACACTGGTAGAGGCCAGGCCTGTGCATGGCTCCTTCTAGAACCTCAGGATCATGCAGGATCATCATAGGATAATCTGATTATCCAAAAATAAGATTTAAAATTAAATTAGATTTAATTTTATTTTTATTATATAATATTAGATCATTAGGATTAGATCTGAGATATCTCAGATTTGATTAGGATCATAGAAATTTTTTTTAAAAAATATTTCTTCAGATCCATTCAGATCTGAACGATCCTATGCAAGAAAAATAGGATTTTTCCTTCAACTAGTATCAGAGCTAGGTTGGCAGTTCATCAGATTTATTTTAGATCTAATTTAATTTTTATATATGATCTGATATTAAAGAATTTTAGATGTTACATTAGATATGATTAGCTCTAAAATAAAAAAATTAAAAATTTTATGATTTAGATCTATTATGTATGTGATGCATAACTAGACTATGAATAGAATAGTTCAATGTATAGTCTAGTATAATCATGTTGTTAAATTGGTTAAATATAATTTTAGATCTATTTTATTTATATTTTTTTGATATTATAAATATTATATGAGATATGAGATATGAAAGATGCATACTTAGACTAGTTATAGAATAGTTCTATAAAATGTCTAGAATAGTTTTATTTTTGATATGATAAAATTTAAAATTTTATTTTTAAAATTTAATATATAATATTTTAGATCTGAAAGCATGCATGTTTAATTTAGTTATGATACATGAGATATATGCAAAACATGTATAAGTTAGATCATTAATTATATATGCGATATATGATTTAGATCTAACTAGTTTTATAGTAAAAATTATATTTTTAATTAAGATATTTTTCTTGACTGTCCGGTCATAAGAATAAAGTAGGGTTTAAATACCCTCTTTTTTCATTTGATGCAGTGTTCTTATGATGTGTAGGGGTGCTGTGTGTTCGTTCTTAATCAGAAATCAAAACTTATTTATCTACAAAATCCTAAAATTTTATTACATATTTTATTCATGAATCCAAAACTTAATTAAGAATTAAGATTATAAAATTAATTAGATCTAAAAATTATAAATTTTCAAATCTAAGACATCTTCATAAGATTGGGTTCAGGCTTGGGTAGTTCAATTAGGTCTAGTGGTTGATCAAACCAAATCAAGAGTTGGTTAGGTGGGATCAAAGAAAGCTTAGATTTGACCAGCCTAATAGAATTAAGTCTAGATCAAGATCGAATCACATTGAGATATGATTCCATCAAGTCAAGACCTAATTTGGCTCTGTGGTTCGAGCCTGAATTATAGGCTAATCCAATTGATTCTGATTCGATAATTTGATGTCTAAGGTAAGTCTAGTAGATATGACTGACTGATTTTTAATTAGAAGCTACTCAATTTGAATGCGTTCTTATCGAGTTAATGGCATATCCCTTCCACCAATCTCTCTTATCTGGCCATTTTTGTTGATCTAATTCTGATTTGAGGTGGTTAACAATTCGAGCCAACCCATGCTACTAGGTTAGTCATAATTGTTATGACTAAGTCAAGTCAAGTTTAAAAAGATCTAAATTAAATCTTTCTAAGAAAATATTAAGTCTAAGATCTTCCACCATTGTAGATGTGTGGATCTTTTTCGGGGTTGATTATTCTCAGCTGGATACAGTGGTTCAGTTGCACCAAAAAGATGCAACCATGTCTATTAGGCATTGGATGCTACGGATTAGAGGATGGATTGGGCTCAATATTCTGGATACAGTGAGGGATCCAATCAAGAATCCAATTCATGCAAATGGTGGATCTAACTTAACTAAAAAGTGGATCAATATTTCGGACATGGTGAGATTCATGAATTAGAGATTAGGTTTGGGTGCACCATGATTAGAGAATCATTGGATAAGAGTTGTCCATCCATCGGTTGATCATCATCAATAACTATTAGATGAGGTAGTGAGCCAGTCGATGAGACCGCACTACTTACTAGAAATTAATAATCATGAAGATTTTTGCATCTCTGCCCAGGAAGTGTAGGAATCTGAGTAAATAGTGGGAGCCTAATTTATTTAAAAATAAAATTTTTAAATAAATTGATCAAGTCTAGTTATAAAATCTAACTAAAAACATTGACTCTCTACAGGAAGATGTCTGCATCCAACCCACTAGCCTGTATCTTGGACACCCATAGACTGATCGGATCTAACTACAAGGATTGGCTTTGAAATTTCAAAATTATTTTGGGTTCCAAGAAGTTGACTCATGTGTTAGAACAGGATCCTTCCACCTTACCAACCGATCCATCCGTTGATTAGAGAGCATTTCTCGAGAAGTGGATGGATGAAGATAACAAAGTTCGATATTATATGTTGGGCTTGATGTCTGATGAGCTCCAGTGCCAACATGAAGACATTAAGACTAGCCACCAAATGTTGGCTCACCTGCAAGAGTCATTTGGTGAATAGAATCGCACTGCCAAATATCAGATCACTAAGAGACTATTTAAGGTTCAGATGCATGATGAACAATCAGTCCAAGGTTATTATCTGATGATGATCAAGAACTTCGAAGAGCTTGAGAAGCTCGATGTCAAGTTAGATCAAGATCTGCAGATTGATATAATTCTATAATCCTTGACTGATGCGTATGGACAGTTCATCATGAACTACCATATGCATAAACTTCAGAATACCTTGACTGAACTCATGAACAAGCTGGTTACTACTGAGCTTTCTATGAAAGGTTCTAAAGGCTCAGTACTTATTGTGGAGTGAACTATTTCCAAGAGAAAATCATTTGAAAAGAAGAAGAAATCTGTGAAGAAGCAGAAGTTGGATGAAGGGAAGAAAAAGAAGGCAGAGTCGAAGAAGAAGGCCGATAAGAAAAAATATTTTCATTGCAATACTGATAGCCATTGAAAGTGAAACTATCCTTTGTACCTGACCAGTCTAAAAAATAAGAAGGAGGCAGATTCTTTTGGAGGTATGCTCGTTATTGAATCTAATCTTATGGTTTCTTCTGCATCTAATTGGATGCTTGACTCTGGTTCTAGTGCGCACAAGCTTATGATTTCTTCTGCATCCAGTTGGATGCTTGACTCTGGTTCTAGTGCTCACTTGTACACTTCTGTGTAGGATCTTGAGGATAGTAGGAGGCTGAGGGATGGTGAGATGATCTTACATATAAAAAATGGAGCAAAAGTTGCTGCTGTGGCCATGGAAACCTATCCTCTGCAATTATCATCAGGATTAGATTTAGTTCTTAGGAATTATTTTTATGTGCCTACAGTAAGCAGGAATTTGATTTTTGTTTCATGTTTAGCACAAGAAGGCTATGTAATTAGTTTTCTTAAGAACCATTATAATATTCTTTATGAAAGAAATAAAATTGCAAGTGATTTTCTTATAAATAGTTTCTATCAGTTACATATTAATATTTCTATTTTTAATATCGAGCAAAATGTCAATGCCATAGGATCAAAGCGACTTAGGGATAGTCTATATGATAGGTATCTTTGGCACCTTAGACTAGGTCATATAGTTAAAGATAGGATTAACAAATTGAAGAAATCCAGGCTATTGAGTCCATTGACTTTCGAGTCATATCTGATTCATGAATCATGCCTTCAAGGCAAAATGACCAAGCTCTCTTTTATAGGACATGGGGAAAAGGGCCATAGATATGCTTATCCTAGTACATACTGATGTATGCGATCCATTTGATGTGCCGATCAGGGGCAATTATGTCTACTTCATCACCTTTATCGATGATTTATCTTAGTATGGGTAGGTGTATTTGATGCGACACAAGTCTAAAGCTTTTAAAAAGTTCAAGAGATTCAGACTCGAAGTAGAAAAGCAAATAAAAAAATTCATTAAGATTCTTTGATCAGATCAAGGAGGCGAATACCTTAGCCAAAAATTCATAGACTATTTTAAGGACAATGGCATGGTCTCTTAATGAACTCCACCTAAAATGCCTCAACATAATTGGATTTCAGAATAGAGAAACCAGATCCTATTAGATATGGTCCGATCTATGATGAGTTTCACGGACCTTTCTGAGTTTCTTTGAGGACATAGTCTGATGACTGCTATATACTTATTAAATAGGGTTTCCTCTAAAACCGTTCCTACCACATCATATGAGATATGGCATGGTAAGAAATCAAGTTTGAGTCATCTCAGAATTTGGGATTGTCCAGCCCATGTCAAGAGATAATAGGCAGATAAATTAGAGTCTAGGTCCTTTAGAGCTTGGTTTATTGGATATCCTAAAGAGTCATTAGGATATTATTTCTATCTCTCGAAAGATCATAATGTGATTATGAGTCAATACGCCATCTTTCTTGAAAAATAGTTTATTCAAGATGGTGGCATCAGAAGATAGATTAGACTCGAGGAGAAAGTCTCTGATGAGAAACGAGCTAAGAAACCTATGGAATCTAATCAGATTGAGCCAACCCAGACACTACCTCCTCCACCTCATAGATCAAGTAGAATTTTTTATCCTCTTGAAAGGTACTTAGGTACTATATCAGAAGACATAGAAAAAATATTTCTCATAGAAAATGGAGTTCATGGTGATGGTCCCAAAATCTATGACAAGACGATATCAGATATCGACTCTGAGAAATGGTTAGAGGCAATGAGGTTAAAGATTGACTTAATGCATTCAAACCAAGTCTGGATTGGTAGATCTATTTGAAGGTATAGTATCTATTAGGTGTAAATGGATCTTCAAGAGAAAGATAGGGGCCGATGGAAATGTAGAGACATTCAAAGCAAGGCTTGTAGTGAAAGAGTATAGTCAATGCGAAAGCATTGACTAACATGATACTATTTCATTAGTAGTCATGTTCAAATCCATCTGCACATTGCTTGCAATTATAGCCTATTTCGATTATGAAATATGATAGATGGATGTGAAAATAATATTTTTAAATGAATATCTTGAGAAAGATATCTATATGGAATAGCCGCTAGGTTTCACATCCAGTGATAATGATTACAAAGTATGCAAGCTGCAAAGGTCCATATATGGACTTAAGCAAGCATCTTGAAGCTGAAATGCTCATGTTAATGATGTAATCAAATCATTTGAATTCATCAAGAATGAGGAGGAGCCCTGTGTTTTCAAAAAGATCAATGGGAGCGCTATTTTCTTTCTCGTACTATACGTGGATGACATCCTCCTAATTAGGAATGATATTCCTATATTGACTACAGTCAAAATATGGTTGTCTAAAGAGTTCTCTATGAAAGATCTAGGAGAGGCATTCTTTATTTTGAAAATTAAAGTTTATAGGGATAGACTGAATAGGATGCTGGGTCTCTCACAGAAAATATACATAAAGGAGGTGCTAAAGAGGTTTAGCATGGAAAACTTCAAGAGGAGATTAGTATCCTTCAGACATGGCATTCATATCTCCAAGAAGATGTGCCCTAGCACACCTAAAAAGATTGAACGCATGAGCAAGATCCCTTATGCTTCAGCAATAGGAAGCCTCATGTATGCCATGCTATATACACGATCTGATATTGCCCATGCTGTGAGTGTCATGAGCCGGGATCAATCAAATCCAGACGAAGAGCACTGGACTTCTGTAAAATGTATTCTTAAGTACTTGAGAAGAACTAAGAATATATTTTTAATCTTTGATAATGGAGAATTTTAGGTTTAGGGGTATACAGACTCGGATTTTATGTCCAACATAGATGATCGAAAGTCGACATCTGAAAGTCTGTTTATTTGTAATGGTGGAGCTATCAGTTGGAAGAATTTCAAGAAGATGGTGATAGTAGACTTCACCATGGAAGCAGAGTACATCGCTATGTCGGAAGCTACAAAGAAGGCATTCTGGTATAAGAAGTTCACTGTAGAGCTCAGAGTGATGCCATCAGATGTCGTCCCTCTATACTATAATAACAATGGTGCCATAGCCCAAGCTAAGGAGCCAAGGTCTCATTAGAAATTCAAGCACATCGAGCGGCGATACCACCTCATCCATGATTACCTCAAGAAGGGATACATCGAGGTTAAGAGAGTCGATACTGCAGATAATGCGGCTGAATCGTTAACAAAGCCATTTAGCCAGCAGAAGATCGAAGCCCATCTTAAGAAGATGGAACTTAGATTTATAGCCAACTGGCTTTAGGTCAAGTGGAAGTTTGTTAGATATGTACTCTAGAAGCTAGATTGGCTGATACTTATAATATACTTCTAAGGATAATTTTATAATTTTGATTATAAATTAATAAATAGATTATTTTCTATCACAGTGTGTATCTAAAGTGTCTGTGATACATCCTTTGAGTTAATGGTAATGACAATTCATATTTTCAAGAGTTGAAAATTTAAGATATGAATTTTCATAATTAACTCATAAACTACTTTCGACCGTAGGATCATCACGAGGATGGTGATCGATCCGAAAGATTGGTGTACGATTGCTTTCTTAGGATAGATATGTCTTGAATCTACAATGTGGAGACACTGGAGTAAGAGTATAGGTACTCGTTAGAGAACGAGGGCACTGAGCGTGACCACCTCGAGTAGTCATAGGGAAGTCTATCTTCTCGTCGATGACTGGCTCGATGCTGTAGTGGCATGTCTGGTTCTTTGACCTAAGGTGCATCGGTAGTTCACCTTGAAGGTGTTATAGTTTGACTATACCACAACTCGATCTCCTAGCCATTCGGAACCCTAAGGTGTATGTTGGCTATAGCATGTTCATTGTAGGAATTGGATTGCATGAATAGGGGATCTATCTATCTTAGTAAATGAGGAGCAGTCCTATGATAATTATGAGATTAAGTCCTTAAACCCATGGCCATGGTAGTGTGAATATGATAGAAAGAGTTTCTATTAGGATTTCACATCGAACTCGAATTGAATGATTAATTCATATGACAGATATTGAATTTGATGAGTTCACCTTAACCCTAATCCAGTCGAGGCTCGAGATAGAATAAGCCAATCACATAGGTAGCTGCACCGAGAGGTTCGCTTTCGATTCTAATTGGTTTCCACCATATACTGCGAGGTGTCACTGATGGATTTTGGGAGTAATTAGAATGATTTAGATGATCGATCATTCTAATTGTATGAATCAGAAAAGTTCTGATCCATCGAAAGAAGTTTTGATGATGTTGATGATAGAGATCATGACATGTCTCATTACCATACAAAATTGAATCTAACTGGATCACACAAATAAGGATTTGGGTCTAGATGTCATCAATTGGACTAACTCAGTTTAATTGATTTGGATTAGATCCAATTAGATTCAAGAAAATTGTGCTAGCATACGATTGAGCCTAACATTCTTCTTTTGTAATCATTTTGGTTCATCTCGACTGAGCCAAATTTATTTGGACTCACTCAGAAATCTTGTCTTAGTCTGACTAGAGCTTGTTCAGATAAAAAAAGGGTTATCTTAATTCATTAGATGGATTTAAAATAATACCTGCCAATTCCTATCACCTGCTAATTCTTATTTTTGGACATAGGTCAACAGTTGATCCTGGATACCTGGACATAGGACCATGTATCATGCTCCTATAGGAGAGCATCTGGGGCTCTTGTCCCTCTACTAAAAGTGGCAAGAGAGAGGGTGCACGCCACCCTAGGCATGCACCCCATATGGATAAGGAATGAAGTCCCATATAGATGGGACTCTAGGGTATTTTGATAGGTTTATCCAATGTTGGTGCCACCTATATGGATTTTTGAGAGACTCTCATCTAATTGGATCAGATGACATCATCCCACTAATCAGATTTAGATCTAATTGAATGAAGTCCTCTGATTGGTCGAGATGATGTGGCACTGCATGGCATAGTAGGGTCTATTTAAACCTTGTCTGCACCTAGGGTTAGTGTGCTTTTTCTTTTCACCATGCCACAAGGCTGCTCTCCTCTCTTCTATGCCTCCCTTTGATCCTCTCTCTTCACTCTCCATGCCCAAGGAGTTGGGCATAGGTTCAAGTACCATCCAAGGAAGAAAGGTGCCCAGATCAAGAAGAAGGCTGCACTGCTGAAAGAGACGACCGCTGCTTCTTCAAAAGAAGTTTTGAAGAACTTCAAAATCAGATCCAGATCTAATTTTTGAAGAGATGATTCAGAAGGAGAAGACCTCCAGATCCTATCCGAACGGACATCGGTAGAGGCCAGGCGCCTGGGTGGCTCCTTCTAGAACCTCAAGATCATTTAGGATCATCACAAGATAATCTGATTATCCAAAAATAAGGTATGAAATTAAATTAGATTTAATTTTATTTTTATTATATAATACCAAATCTTTAGGATTAGATCTGAGATGTCTCAGATCTAATTAGGATCATAGAATAAAAATTTTTAAAATATTCCTTCAGATCCAATCAGATCTGAACAATCCTATGCAAGAAAATAGTGTTTTTCCTTCAAATATAACTCTATGCTGTTTGCTGTGGATGCAAGGCTCACATAAGTCATTTCCTTCCTTTCTCAGCACTGAAATTAGACCTCTCCTACTCAACTCTATGAGCCCTCTATCACTTAAAGGACCCATATGATAGTGCCACAGCTTGTAGGCTAGCTGCTCCTCCTATACTACTACAAACTCCTTTACACTATCAATAACTATTGAGCCCTTCATCCTATATAGGTTGTTGCTTAGTTTTCTCCCTTTCATCACCACCAATGCACCTTTGGAAATCCTCAGGCACCCGCTGCCTTGCTGACAACTGAAAGCATATCCTTGTCCTTTCAAGTAACCTAGGGATATCAGGTTATTCCTCAGTTTTGGCACATGCTTCATATTGGCAAGTATCCATATGACTCAATCATACATCCTCACTCTAACTATACCAATACCAGCAACTTTACATGGGTGATCATCTCTAAGACTAACACTTCCTTAATTAGATCTCTTATAAGATGAGAACTACTCCCGATGTGCAGTGTAATGGTGGAAATATGCTGAATCCAGTATCCAATGGTTGTCCAACTCTGTAACTCCATCTGATACTACCAGTATATTATCTTCACTATCTTTAGATGATAGAGCACCACTTCCACTGGTCGATCCATCCTTAGAAGTGCCCTTCTTCTTTTTATTCTTCAAAAATGGGCAATTTCTTCTAATATGACCAAATTAATGATACTTGTAGCATTTTACATTCTTTTGATTTTCTTGAGACTTCGATCTATCCTTTGATTTATCTCAAGTCCTCTCCTTAGGCCTTCTTTGCCTCTCATTTATAGAAAGCACCTCTGAACTAGGGTTTTCTCTAACTAGCCTCTCTTGCTACTAATTGGACCTAAGAACTCCAACCACTTTTTCAAAGTTTAAGATCTCTTTTCCATACACAAGGATAGTAATCAAACTATCATATGCTACTAGCAGGGAACACAACAATAGGAGAGCTCTATCCTTCTCATCAATCTTCACATCAAGGCTCATGACATCTGAGCAAATTTGATTGAACTTCTGTCGAAAACTAGGTCTCCTCCTTTGGGCATCCATAAACTATATAGTTATTTCTTTAACCAAAGCTTGTTTGTCATATTCTTGCCCATATACGTGTTCTCTAGTTTCTACCAAAGCTTCTTCGATGTGGTTCCTTATTAATCTTCGGCAAAACTTCATCAGTGGGCACATGCGAATCGTGCTAAAGGCTATCTCTTCAAGTTCCTTCCACTCTTCAACAAAAATTTTTTTCAATCTTTTTCGAGTCAATATCTTATAGATTCTATTCTGTACCAGCAGATCCTTCATCATTTGTTATCAAAGGATGAAGTTATTTTTTCCATCAAACTTTTCAAAGTCCCTTTGATGGTACTTGAAGCCATCCTAATTAGGTTCCAGTAACCAAACACAAATAGAGAATAAATAATGTTCAAAGGAATCTATTCAGCACCATACCATAATCCAAGGCAAAGCTTTGTCCTTTTCTCTACCAGATCTAACAACCAAGGCTCTGATACTAATCTATTATGAAAAATTTTTACTACTTGATGACTACAGAAACAACAACAAGGATCTAAGGAAAGAGATGGCTATTCTAGAAAATCCTAGAAAACCCTAGGATATGGAGAAGAGAGAGAGAACGAGAGAAGAAGAGAGAGATATTCAGGGAGAAAAGGACTTGCATTGATTTTCTTCCTCACATTTACAAACTCTATATAGAGAATATATACTAGGTCATTATGACCTAATCCAAAAAACTTTCCTAGCTAACCTAATGTGATGTACTCTCCGAGCTCATGTACACCCATATCTCATATGCACATATCCATTGGACTAATTCCAATCTAATCCATAGGTTAGCCCCTTAGGACCTCACAAATTAAGGCCCTAAGTCCCTAGGATTAAATCCAATCCCGGGCCAAAACAGAAATTATGTTTTGTTTTGTTCGTCACTCGAGCCGACTCGCTCAGCAGTCGGGCAAACTCGACTGTGATGTCTCTCAGGATTCGAGCTAGCTTGATCAATAATACTATCTTCTATTCTATAGCTCAAGCTAGCTCTCTTAGAAATTGAGATAGCTCTTTCAGCATGCTAGTTTGATACGCTATCTGATCTTCTGCTCGAGCTGGCTCTGTCAAGATCCAGGCCAACTCATCTGAAATATTTGCTGAAGCTATTTGATAGTTGGTTCCATTTGCTCCTTGCTCTCTCCACCTGCTTCCAAGGCTTGAGAGCACAATACCTAAGCTCACATGGTGGTTTTTATCTATCAAATCAACATGCGGTCGTTCATGGTCAATGAAAATAAATTTTATTAATCAACATGATTAGGACGATCAGATCGATGAGGTCTTTTGTAAAGATACTCTAATGATAAATATTTAGATAATGAACAATAAAGATGCACATTAAATTTTAGAATTATACCATATTTAGAAAAAAATATAAAAAATATATATAGCAATGGTTATTGATAACCACCGCAATAGTCGGAATCTATGACAATGGTTACAAATAACCGCTGCTATAGATTTGATATATAGCAGTGGTTAGGTGAACCACTGTCATAGATTTTACCTAGTATAGTAGTTGTACATAACCGCTGTTGTTGGTCAGACCAATGCAGCAGTCACTCATAATCACTATCATAGATCGAGACTATGGAAGCGGTTAAGTAACCACTACCATATATCCAACCTATTATAACAGTTATATATAACCACTGTTATAAGTGAACCTATGGCAGTGATTAATTTTAATCGTTGTCATAGGTCGAGTCTATGACAGCAATTTGAAAAAACCACAACCTTATATCCTTGGCATCGATTTTTGAACTGCTACAATAGTAAGCATGTCGTAGTCCCATTCTGTAGTAATGAATGGCTTGCCTTTTCCTCCTTTACCCCTCAAATCTCATCCGTCCATCTTCTAGACCTTATTCCTTTCATTAGTCCCACATCTAGAAAATACAAAATTCCCCTCCCTCCTACATCTATAAACAAAATCCAATACCTCCACCAAGAGACATCTTTCTCTCCATACTATAGCTCTTATAGGGATGCATATGATAGGCAGGAGTACCCACCTTTTAGATTCTTTAGCCACCTTGTTTCTACTTTCTTCCACCCTTCTAACATATGAGAACGAGAGTCAGCCAGGAGGAGGTACGAGAATCAAAATAGGAGAAAGCTCTATAGAGGAAGGCTATGAAAGGAGGTCCTAGTTTAGTTTGTTTTGCTTTTATTTTAATTTTTGTTTTAAACTCCAAGCTTGTTAATAGTTTAAGAGTTAGGAGTAAATTATAGTACAAAATTTAAATTCCAGGATTATATTTTTAATGCAAGTTAAATTATACAAATTTTAATTTTTTTTATTACATCATGTCTAGTTAAGCATCCTTCTGGGGTTTGCGATGAAACTAGACCATAGTTAGACGTTGATATTTTATGGTTTCTTTTCTTGTTTTTAATGTTGAAGAGTTCTTTTACATTTTATCCCCTTGCCAAGAGACTGGATGAACTATAGTTGGATGGAAATCCTTTTATAGTTCATGCTTAATTCAGTGTAAGAAAGATAATAGGTAGAAGGCTAATAATTTCTTCAAGTCTTCAACCCTTTCTTGCTGTAAAACCTTAATAGGTCATAGTTGGATTAAAGTTCCTTCATGGCTTATGCTCAGATCAACACAAGATAGGAGAGTCTCTTATCTAGGGTAAAGCAAAATGCTTGATAGATCATAATTGAGTTAAGTCTTTTTATGATCCATGCTTATTCATGATTTACACCTTAATAAGAAGACCTAAAGGATGTATTATTCGAGAAATCATTGAAAAAGGCTATCTCAACTATCGGTCTAGTGGATTCAAAAACCTTAGATCCCTTAGATATCATATTTTTGTACTTGTATTCTTTTGATTTTAGTTAACCTATATCTTCTTCAAAGTTTATCTGAGTAAAAGTTTAAACACATTTTAAATGTAATTTCTCATGGGATCGATCTATACTTCCCAAATGTGCTATATTGCATATGATGTACTTGCGGTTACATATTTAAGACATATCAAGTTTTTGATGCCATTGCTAGAGAATTGACGTCTTTTTTATTTATGTCTAATTTTTTTTGCTCTTTGTACTTTTTAGTTTTTTTCTTATCTATCCTCTTTATCTTGTTTTACATTAAGTTGGTAAGTATTGGAAGCCAGGTACATAGTCTAACCTATTAATTTTGTTTTACATATTACTTAGATCTTTATTGTTATTAGTTTTTAATTAAAATTTATTTATTCTTACTGATTGTGCATAAGTATATCTAAACTACTTTGAGAGTACAAACCTAAATAAGATAAGATAATGATTTTATCATCCTTTCTTAGCCCACTAATAAGTTTTCTTATTTGCGTTAACCCTAACCCTTAAATAAAATCAATTAGACATCAATCCTAGGAACATCCGAACTCATTAAGCCAAGAAAACCCTAGAGTTAGATCAGGTTCAAGTTGGTTAGCTTGTCGGTATTTAAGAAAGTGGTTTGTAGGACAACTGGGCCTGAAAGAATGTGGTTTATGATTGGTTCTATTTGCTGATATGGTCAATTTAATTAGTATCTAAGAAAAATGATGGGAGACTTTCACCGATCTTATACTTACTTGATCGATTCGGTTATTTAATTTTGAACTTGGAGTGCTCGAAGGCAACCTTGGTAGTTAGGAGCTCTTTAGAGTTAGGAGAACCCTAGTTAGGATTTCTCTTCTCTTCTCTTAATTGAAAACTTGTTTGAAAATAAAAAAATAATTAAAATAAATAATAATAAAAGAATCTATATTTAAAATGTAGCCTTTCCAAGATAAATGTAGCATCCTCCTAGCTCGATCTTTGAAGATTTTTATGCCTAAGATATTCTTTGAAGGCCCCAAATTCTTCATCTCAAACTTCCGAGATAAGGTTGCCTTTAGTTCCTGCATAACTTTCTTGCTCTTGCATGCTATAAGCATGTCGTCCACATATAAGAGTAAGAACATCCTAAACTCATCCTCTAAAGATTTAACATCTCGCACCTGAAAAGTCCAATGCTCCTCATATAAGAATTAAATCACTTGTACCATTGCCTCAGTGATTGCTTCAGCCCATATAATGATTTATGCAGCAAATACACTTTTCCTTCTGCTCTTGGCTCTTGGAATCCTAGTGGCTACTCTATGTAGATGCTCTCCTCTAAATGCCCATGGAAGAATACCATCTTGACATCCATTTGCTCTAGCTCCAAGTTCTAAGCTGCCACGATGCTCAACAGCATCCTAATGGAAGTATGCCTGATGATGGAAGAAAATACTTCGCTAAAGTCCATGCCTTTCTTCTGGGAGTATCTCTTGGCCACTAACCATGCCTTAAATCTGATACCTAATCGCTTTGATGGCCCTTCCTTACATTGGTAAACTTACTTGCAACCAATGGATTTCTTTCCTCATGGCAACTGCACCAATCACCATGTCTCGTTCTTGTGGAGAGACTACATCTCTTCGAATATTGCTTGGACCCATCTCTCTCTGTCCTGACTATCCATAGCCTCCTTGTAGGTATAAGGGTCCTCGTTTGTTGTCACTAAGGCATATGACAGTGTAACCTCAAATTCGTATCATTCTGGTTGCCGAATATTCCTTTTAGGCTTGTGCAATGCAACCCTGATGTCTGTCTTAGGTCCAGCTTGCTCTTGCTGGGCCTCCTAGCTTTCTTCATCCATCTAAAATCTCTCCACCTATGGAGACATCTTTGGTGAGTGCTCTATCGAAATACCAAGTTCTTCTGATGCATCTGCAAGTGGCAAAATAGAGTAAGATGTTAGCTATCCAGTGCTGTCCTATTGGACCTCTTGCTGCATCTGCTGCTCTTCCATGCCATCCCATCTTTGGATAACTGAATTCTCATCGAGGCTGACATTCCTACTAATGATGACTTTCTTCTCCAAGAGATCCCAGAGCCAGCATCCCTTAACTCCTCATGGATATCTCAAGAACACCATCTTCCATGACCTGGCATCTAACTTGCTCCGCTCACCAGCATCGACGTGCACAAATGCCGTGCACCCAAATACCCTTAGATGGCTCATCCTAATATTTCTTTCAGACCATCTCTCCTCTAGAATACCATCATCTAACTTTCTATGAGGTGATCGATTCACCAGATAATAGGCTGCATCCACTGTATCAATCCAGAATGCCTTTGGAAGCCCTACCTGCAGCCTTATGCATCGTGCCTTTTTTAAAAGAATTTTGTTAATCCTTTCAACCATCGCATTTTACTAAGAAATTTTTTTCATCGAGAAGTGCTTTTTGATGCCACACTCTTCACAAAAATTTTGGAATACTTTGCTAGTGTATTCTCCACCGTTGTCTGACCGTGGATACTTTAAGCTCTGACCTATCTCCTTCTCCACTTCTGCTTTTCACACCTTAAACCTGGAGAAGACTTCTGATTTTTTCTTCATGAAGTAGACCCATACCTTCCTCGAGAAATCATCTATGAAGGTCAAGAAATATCCTGTGCTATTTCTATTTTGATTTTTGAAAATAGAAAGAAAAGAATTTGAAAATAAAATTTAAAGTCAAAAATTAAAAATTAAAATTGCAAAGTGGAAGTTAAATTATAAAGAAAAGTAAACTTGGTACTAAGATCTACTAGTTAGATTATAGCATCTACTTGTAGTAAAATAAAAGGCAATAATTAAAGTATAGAAATTAAATTATAATAAAAATAAAGAGCATGAAATTAAAGAGCATAAAAATAAATATTATATTAATTAAAAGGTTTATAATTTAAATATATAAAATTAAAAATAAATTTAAATAGGATGATCTCTAATCTTGGATCAGCATCGGCAGAAAGATGGTGTAGAAGTCTAGCTCTTCTTCTCGACACCCATTGCTTTGAAGTAGTCTCTAATCCAAAGCCTGACTCTATCCTATACCAAAGCTTCATCTTGATCGAAGATAATGAATTATGAAAGCCTGGGATCTTATTTATAGGTGTTGGAAGGCTGGAGAGTTTTTTTGTAGGCAATATGGGACTAAAGAATATTTTAATCATTAAAATAGGAAGAAATTTGAGTGAAATTTGAATTAAAAAGAGTCATGGATGAATTCTATTGCTTTGAATAAAATCTGGCCACCAGATATAGATCAAATGATCCAAAAATGCCAAAATTGGATGTGTATCAATCCAGATCAGATCAGATTAAATTCTGACCATCCAATTGCTTTAATCAGAAGGAAATTTGACCGTCAGATCGAATTCTAGGTATTTTAATCAAGTCGGAAGCTTCCTGGACCGTTGGATCATCTTCTGGGTTGAGTGCTGCCATCGAATGGCGCCTGGAGTTTGAATTAAAATTGGAACCAACCACCGCCATCGAATCTTGACCGCAAGCAACCACAGCTGCACGATCGTGCAATTACTGTTCCCATGGATCACATGGATCGGCTGCACCACACACCGTAGCCAATCAGCACCTCTTGTCATTGAGTGAAAAGACTAAAATGTCTTGTGAGCCACGATAGTTTTTCTGTAAATCCTTTAAGGGTTTTGGTCCACCACGTGTCGTTCTGTGATTCACCGATTATCGCTGAGCTGGCAGTCTATGTCTGGATCGTAGATCAGCTAATGGCTTTTGCGGCTGAGTTGGCTTTGATGGCTTGACTTAGCTTGCAGATCCGACTGAGCCATTTTTTTATTTTAATTTTTTTTAAAAAGATTTATATCTAATCCATTTTAGCTCCGATTTGCTTCAAACTTATTTCGTTGCAACCAAAATAATAAGCTATTTTATTGATAATAATATTTTATTTTTTATTTTTATTATTTTTAATTAATTTTTTAATTATTTTTTAATTAATAAAAATATTAATTTCTTAAAAATATGTATAAATTAATTATTTTTTTAAAAAATAAATATAAATTAATTAATAAATTAATATTTTTATTGATGATTTTATGGTACTTATCACACCCTCCAACTTAAGCTTTGCTCGTCTTCGAGTAAAGAAAGAATTTAGTTTTAGATATCTTTTAACTTTAGAGTTTCGAATTTTATCTAAGCAGTTTTTAAAATGATCAATGATATTTACTAGAGTATAAGTGAGGTATATCATTGGGATATTAATATTTACTAATAAAAATTAAGTAAAGAATATTAAATTTTTCTGAATCTTTTCTAAATCATCCTATCTTTATCTCTGATTTGTCTAAACTTTCATATGAACAAGAGTATTGTCACTTCCGTCCTTCATTTATTAAATTTTTTTATTCACATTGTCCACTTTTTAATGCGAATATCATTGCTCACTTAGGCAACAAGACTCGATTACTCGATGGAAAATCATTTTTTTTTAACGTTGTACCGCTCTTTTGTGTCATAACCTTTTAAGCTTTCTATTTGATTCATGTAGCAAGTCTTGGGCCAATGACTCCCAAATCAGTTGACTTTAGGGCATTAGATATAGAATATCTCTCAAGCTTACTAGCTCGAATTAAATAGGCTATGAGTTAAGACTAGCTTTACAACGAGCTTCTTTGTCCTTTCCATCTTTTGATGTGAAACTCAAGGCTTGCTTAGGCAAAGAGGCCTGATTACTCAGTGAGAAGTACTTGAAAACTATTTTATTAAAATAAATTTTTTATATGAAGAAATGTATAGTTATCCTACACAAGTCCATAAAAATTAGACTTTTCTTTGATGTTGATAGAAATAATTAGAAATGCTCAAAAGAAATTTTTTTTTTATGTTCTAGACTTAACTCTTTATTGAATTTTCTTAATACTTGATCCCTCAATATCTCACAGATTCTCTGATCTGTGCATCAATTTTTTTTAAAAAAATAATTAGTTTAATTTAATTCTTAAGCATAACCAGGTGTTTAAATACTAAATACTAACTTTTTTGAGGACTTAAAATTTTAAAATTTTAATTTTTTTTCCTCCAACTTAATCGACATTGTCCTTAATAGAGAAGAAAAATAAAGAGTATAATAAAGAACATGAAAGAATACATCTAATTTAATGTATTTGGTCCAGCATATGCCTTTAAAAGTTTAAGCTCTTCCTCCAACTTATTCAAATTATCCTAAAAAAAATTAACTAAAAAGATAAATTAAACTAAAACAAACTAAATATTGGATTGCCTTCTAACAAGCACAAAGTTTATCATCTTCAGTTAGACATAATGCAGCTTACTATCCTATGTCAAATACTGGATTGACAAATTTCAATAGTTTTGGATTGCCAATCTTAGGAAAATAATTTCTTATCCCTTTATTGATATAATCGTTATTAATTTTAGGGACATAATTTGTAACCCCATTCTCAGATCCATGTTTATTAAGAATTTCTTCTATTTATTCTTCTAAAATACTCATGACTTGAGTTTTTGAATTAGGAGTTAAGTTTAATGCACTAGGTATTGGAAGGATGTCTAAAGATGGGTTTAATTCTGAAGGTAAATTAATGTGATCTTGCTTAAATAACTCTATTGATACTTTATTACATATCTCTTCATTTTTGTAAGAAGAACCAGCTTCTAGGGTTGAAGGGAATAGGACATTAGGTTTATAAGTCTTGGGTAAATTATCTATTCTCTTTTTTTCTATGTCTATCTCATTTAAACTGAAACCAGCATCAGTACTAGTTTCTGACTTGGGTTCTTCTATGCGATTAGCTTCAGTACTAATCTATTTATCTAAATTTTTATTTTGGCTAGCATCAGTACTAGCCTCTCTCACCTGATCTTGGTATGGATCCATAAGAATCATATAGCTTTTAAGTTCAAGAATTACTTTGGCATTCTTAAATTGAAAATTCTTAAATGAGACATTAAATTGATAACTTGATCTAGGTGGTTGGTGGACATTAGGTGGATTGTTTGAAATTGGTAGGCTCGGTAGTTGATCTAGTTCTTTCCTCGTGTTAGACTCAACTAATTATCCTATTTGAACTTCTAGCTTGGCGATAGATTCTTGTTGAGTCAAGATCGATTGTTGTTAATTCAAAATTAATTATTGAAGTTGGTTAAATCTATCATTAGCTAAATTAGCCTGTTGAGGAGGTAGGTATGATAGCTAGTTGTTATATGATGGTTGGATAAACTGACTAGGCTGACCATTATTATAGGCATAATTTTGGTATTGGGGCCTATTTTAATAATTTTGGATAGGTAAAATTTGGGTCTGAGCCTGAGTCTGTTGGAATGTCCAAGAAAAATTATGGTGGTTGCTCCAATCTAGATTATATAAATTTAAAAATGGGTCATTAATCAATTTGGAGTAACCTTGAGTAGCTTAAACTTATTCTTGAATAAAATATAAAAACTATGCAGTAATAGGACATTCATTCACATGATGGGTTGGGCTAGCACAAATAGAATAAAACTGATAATTAGAAGGTGATGTGAATTATGCAGGAGATTATTGACCTAGGACTAGGAGTTGATCTAATTTCTGAATAAGAAGGTCAACTTTATCTAATTTTTGAACTATTAGGTTTAGATCAGCCATTTGATTATCAGGTTTAATATGAATTAACCATTCAATTAAGTTCAACTAAATCAGAAAACGTGATTTTCTACTGTGCATGTATTAGTGTAACCCTAATGTACGATTCAAAATTTTTTTAGAATTTTTTTATATATATATTTTTATTATTTTATTATATTATTATTTTTATAAAAAAATTTTAAATTTTTTTTAATTATTTTAATTATTATTTTTAATTTAATTTAATTATTATTTTTAATATTTTTTTAGTTAGTTTAATTTAATTTAATTTTATTTTTATTTTATTTTATTTTATTTTTGAAGAGGAAAAAAAAAAGAAAGAAATAAAAGTTCTAAAGAAAAAGTCTTAAGAAGTCCTAGAGCTAAGAAGAGAGAGAAGAATTAGTTTTAATTAGTGATAATGTTAGTTAGCAATTAAGTTGGTCAATCAATCCTAACTAAGGATTATTTTAGATCTAGACAGCTCCTAACTGTCAAGGTCATCTTCAAGCCCTCCAAGTGTAGGATCAGTCAATCAATTGGTCAGATAAGTATAAGATCGGTGGGAGTTTCCTCATTGCTTGCCTTAGACACCAATTATGCTTGGCCAGATAAGCTAATGGAATCAATTAGAAACCTCCTTTCTTCGAGCTTAGTCATCCCTGAACCACTTTTCTAGACATCAGTCAAATTGACTAATCCTAACCTGGTTCAACTCTTAGGATTTGTTGTCCTAATGAGCTCGAGTTTTTAGGACTGATGTCTAATTAATTTTAAAATTAAAGGCTTAGATCAATGTAGGATACTGGTTGGTTGTTTGTGAGCCAAGGAAGGATGATCAAATTTTTACCTTATTTTGTTTAATTGGATTGTGCCCTTAATTTGGTTTAATATGAATATGCATAAAAAATTTTTAATCAAAGGGTTCTATGCAATTTTAACTAGACTGATTGAATTTTGAAAGACTTACCTTGCCTCCAGCAATCATCAGAAAAAATAAAAATAAAACTAATATGATGCATACTCTAAATAGTTAGGATTTCTAATCTTATCATGAAGCTTTTAATTAGATTTAAATGAATATTTTTTATTAATTTAAAAATAAATAAATAAATAAATAAAATAAATAAAAAGAAAAGAGGACTAGGGTTAGGATTGATCTCACCAAGCAAAACTAAATGATTTATTCCTTGCCCTAGTTCTTTTTATTCTTTAACCTCTTTTTCTGTAAAATAAATAAAAAAAAAAAAATTAGTAAGTAATATTTATAAAAAAATAAAAGTTTTATTTATAATTTATTTATAAAAAAATCAAAGAGATCAAAAATTTAATGTCCGTGCCTTCTCCGACAACGGCACAAAAAATTTGGTGCATTTATCAAAATTATTTTTAATTTATTTAAAATAAATTAAAAAAATTAAAATTAAAAATAAAAAATAATCTCCAGTAAGGGTGCCAAAAATTTGATAAGAGCATGATGTTGTCGTTAAGATACCATGTTTATCAATTTAATTCGATTTCATAAAATAATTAAAAATACGTAGATAGTAGTGAGTCGGGTCGAATCCACAGGAAAGATAGTATTTTAGATTTGAAATCTTTGATTTTATAAAAAAAAAGAGAGATTTTGAAAATAAAATTGAAGTCAAAAATTAAAAGTGAAATTTAAACATTGCAGAAAAATAAACTTGGTACTAGGATCTACTATTTAGATCTTAGCATCTACTTATAGTAAAATAAAGAGCAATAATTAAAATATAGAAATTAAATTATAATAAAAATAAAGAGCATGAAGTTAAAGAGCATAAAAATAAATATTATATTAATTAAAAAGTTCATAATTTAAATACATGAAATTTAAAAAGTAAAAAAAAATAGAAATTAAAATAGGTTGATTTCTGATCTTGAATCAGCATTAACAGAAAGATGGTGTAGAAGCCCAGCTCTTCTTCTCGACATCCGTTACTTTGAAGTAGCCTCTAATCCAAAACCTAGCTCTACCCTATACCAAAGCTTCACCTTGATCGAAGATAATGAATTTTGAAGGCCTGGGATCTTATTTATAGGTATTGAAAGGCTGGAGAGTTTTTCTGTAGGTAATGTGGGACTAAAGAACATTTTAATCATCAAAATAGAAAGAAATTTGAGTAAAATTTGGATTAAAGAGTTTTGGACGAATTCTGTTGCTTTGGATGAAATCTGGACATCAGATATGGATCAAACGATCCAAAAAATGTCAAAATCGAATGTATATCAGCCTAGATCAGGTTGAATTAAATTCTGGCCATCTGATTGTGTTAATCAGAAGAAAATCTGGCCGTCGAATCGAGTTCTGGATGTTTTAATCAAGTCAAAAGCTTTCTGAACCATTGGATCATCTTCTGGGTTGAGCGCTACCGTCGAATGGCGTCTGGAGTGTGAATTAAAATTGAAACCAACCACCATCGTTGGATCTTGACCGCAAGCAACCACAATCGCACAATCGTATAATTACTGTTCCCATGGACCACATGGATCGGCTGCACCACACACCACAGTCAATCAGCACCTCCTGTCGTCGAGTGAAAAGATCAAAATGCCCTATGAGCCACGATAGATTTTCTATAAACCCTTTAAGGGTCTTGGTCCATCACGTGTCGCTCCATGATTCACCGGTTGTCGCTGAGCTGATGGTCTACGCTTAGATCATGGACCAGCTGATAGCTTCTGCAGCTGACTCGGCTCTGATGGCTTGACTTGGCTTGGTGGCTTGGCTTGCGGGGCCGGCTGAGTCATTTTTCTTTTTTATTTTATTTTTTTTCAAAAAAATTCATATCTAGTCCATTTTAGCTTCGATTTGCTTCAAACTTATTTCATTGCAACCAAAAAAATGAGCACTTTTTATTGATAATAATATTTTATTTTTTATTTTTATTATTTTTTAATTAATAAAAATATTAATTTTTTAAAATATGTATAAATTGATTATTAATTTTTAAAAATAAATATAAATTAATTAATAAATTAATACTTTTATTGATGATTTTATGGTACTTATCAATCCTCCACCTCACTTTCAGCCACCATACTCAGTGCATCAAATCCACTCTTTTCTCTCTTTTTGTTCTTTAACTATGGGCAATCACATCTGAAGTGCCCAACCTCATTGCATTTGTAGCACCTGGCTTCCTTTTCTTGCTCTTTCAGGACTTTGAGTGTCCCCTTGACTTGCCTCTCTTTTTTGATCTTTCAAGTCTCTGCCCCATAGTTAAGCCCTCCTAGAGAACACCATCCTTAGTCAACCTCTTTTACTGTTCGTTGGTTCACAGCATCGAGATCATGTTTTCGTACTCCAAGGTCTCTGTGCCATAGAGCAACGTCATTACCAATGGATCATAGAACGAGGGCAATGAGCATAACAGAAATAATGATTTATCTTCTTCCTTTATCTTCATTCTAATGTTCAGTAACTTGTTGCATATCTGGTTGAACTATTAGATGTGTCTCAAGACATCTCCATCTTCATGCATTCAAAGGCCATACAATCTCTTCTTCAACATCAGCTTATTGCACATATTCTTTTCCATATATATGGTTTGCAACTTCGACCATAAATCTCTTGGGGTCCTCTCCTCTAAGACTGAATAAAGTGCTCATGAATATGATAAATATAACATAAAAAGTATTAAAATTTATGCTATTTTATCTTTTTTATTTATATTTGATATTTTTTATGATTTTTGTAGAAATAATTAATTTTAAAGTCTTAATCACAAACCAATCAATAATGGCCCTCCAACATATGCAGATGAAGCTCGAGTCTAAATTCAAGCTTGTCAGGAGCACGACATGTGAAGATAAATAGATGCAAAATAAGGATCTAAATAAAAAAAAGAATATTAAAAAAAAAGATTGGTGTTGTTGGCTGTTGGTCTTGGATGGAGCATTTAATGCAAAAAGAGAATGCTACGTTGGCTTGAAGCCGGGTGCAAATAGAGAATTAAATAAAGGGGCCATGGTGCATTGAATTTAAAAGAAAGAAAGCTCACTTCCATGAGCTGGCCATAGAATTTTTTTTCTCACGGGCGCTTAAGTGCTGGCAAAGATATCAATGTAATGGGAGCTGCACTTCTTCACACAAATGTCGGATACAGAGCAAGCGGACATCCAAAATTCAAGAAAAAAAATTATTTTGTTTAGAAAGAAAGAATTTGGGTTGAGCGGCAACTTTCTTTCTTGTCTTATTTTTCATCCTCTTCATCTCATTCAGCCAAATTTTCTTATCACTCTAATCTCGACCATCCATTCTTTCAGAATGCATCTTTCATTAGTCCCATATCTAAAATATACAAAATCCTCCTTCCTCTTGATACCTATAAATAAAGTTCAGTACCATTATCTTAAGATATCACTCTCCACATCATAACTCTTATAGAAATTCATGTGACAAACAGAAATACCTACCTAATAAAATGTTTATCCATCTTTTTTTTATTTTCTTCCATCCTTCTAATATACGAGAAGGAGAGTTAGCTAGAAAAAGATCGATCAGGAGAGATTTTTATGTTTTTATTTTCTTATTTCAACTTCAAGTCCTATTAATAGCTTGGGAGTTAAATTTTTTTTTTGTATTAAAAATTTTTATTAGCAATAAAAATTAGTTTTTTTATCAATTTAATTTTTATTTTTAGCAAATAGGATAGTTTAAATTTTTATAATTTAATTCTTATAATTTTTAATTTTAGCACTAGAAGAGTTTATTTTTGTAATTCTTTAATTTCTATAATTTAAATTTGAGCAAATAGTATAGAATTTAATTTTAATTAATTTTAAAAGTTTTGATTTAAATCATGTCTAGCTAAGCAATCCTCTAGGGTTTGCGATGAAGCTAAACCATGTTAGAAGCTTTTTCTTAGGATTTTTGATTTACTTTTATTGTTTAGAGTTCTTCTTTTTTCAAGCTTCTTGCCAAGAAACTTGATGGACTATCATTGGGTTTCAATCTCTTTATAATTCATGCTTGATTCGGTACAAGAAGGATAATAGGAAGAATGCCTATAATTTTGTTAGTTCCTTTTCTCTTCTTTCTTGTAGAAAATTTTGATTATTATTGGGTTAGAGTTTCTTCATAGTCCATACTTGGGTAACACAAGAGAAGTAATTGAAAGGAGAGTTCTTTAATTAGGGTGAATGCTTGTCTATGCATTACATCTTAATCAGGGAACATCATAAGAGAAATTTTAGAAAGGCTCTCTAAGTCATTGGTCTAGTGGATTCAAAAGCCCTAGATCTCTAGATTATTATTATCTATAGTTAATTTACTATTTAGTAGTAAGTAATAAACAATCCTCCAAACTCTTTGTTAAAGCTCGTCTGAGCAAGGGTTGAATACAATTCAAATATAATTCCTCATGAAATCGATCCGTACTCGCTGGTGTTAGATGTGCACTCTAGAAGCTAGATTGGCTAACAATTGTAATACACTTCTAAGGATAATTTTATAATTTTAACTATAAATTAATAAAAAAATTATTTTCTATCATAGTATGTATTTAAAATATCTGTGATACATTCTTTGAGTTAATGGTAATGATAATTCATTTTTTCAAGAGTTAAAAAGTTAAGACATAAATTTTTATAATTAACTCATAAACTGCTCCTAACCGTAGGATCATCATGAGGATGGTGATCGATCCAAATGGTTAGTATATGATTGCTTCCTTAGGATAGATGAGTCTTAAGTCTATGGTATGGAAATACTAAAGTGAGAGTATAGGAACTCATTAGAGAATGAGAGTACTGAGTATGACCATCTCGAGTAGTCATAAAAAAGTCTACCTTCTCATCGATGACTGACTCGATACTACAGTGGTGTGTCTGATTCTTTGATCTGAAGTGCATCGATAGTTCATCTTGAGGATGTTAGAGTTTGACTATACCATAACTCGATCTTCTAGCCATTCAGAACCTGAAGATGTATGTTGGCTATAGCATGTTCATTGTAGGAATTGGATTGCACTAATAGGGGATCTATCTACCTCGATAGATGAGGAGTAGCCCTATGATAATCATGAGATTGAGTCCTTAAGCCCATAGCCATGGTAGTGTGAAGATGATAGAAAGAGTTTGTATTAGAATTTCACATTGAACTCGAATCAAATGATTAATTCATATGATGGATGTTGGGTTTGATGAGTTCACCTTAACACTAATCCTTTCGGGGCTCAAGATAGAAGAATCCAATCACACAGGTAGCTGCATCGAGAGGTTTATTTTTAGTTCTGATGGATTGCCATCATATACTATTAGGTGTTATTGGTGGATTATAGGAGCAATTAGAATGATTTTGATGATCGATCATTCTAATTGTATGAATCAGAAAAGTTCTGATCTATCGAAAGGAGTTTCGATGATATCGATGATAGAGCTCGCAACATTTCTCATTACCATATGAAACTGAACCTAACTAAGTCACACAAATAAGGGTTTAGGTTTGGATGTCATCAATTGAGCTAACCTAGTTTGATTGATTTGGATTAGATCCAATCAGGTTCAAGATAATTATGCTAGCACACGATTGAGTCTGACTTTCTTCTTTTATAATCTTTCTGATTCATCACAACCAAGTCAAATTTATTTTGACTTATTCTTGTATTTTGAATGGATTTTTTTTTATTTGATTGGAACTAATTTAGGTTAGATTAATTATAGAAATTAAATTTATTCCTAGTCCAATTGGACTAGGGTCAATAGTTGACCTATTTGAGAGAATTAAGGGTCACCTGATTAGATGCTTCTAAAAAATTTTTTGAAAATTATTTTGCTTTAATTTTTTGATATGTGATAGCGCTCGAGTCATACGTTGGGTGTGTTAAATTTCATGATTTTTAGTGGTGCTTTGATTGCATTTTGACAGAGTTTGATTTGGATCAAACTCTTGAGGGAAGAGTCCTAGGCGCAGTGGACTCTTCCTTATCTTCTCTTGTTGCCAATTTTTAGAGAGATTTTTGGCATCAAAACCAGCTAGAGATCTAGTATTTGACGTGGAGATTAATCCCTAATGTCCCTTAGATCAAATATTAGGTTATTTGGTCAAAGAGAAACCCTAGATGGCACATAAGGTTTTAAACCCCTTCTCATGCCATAGTGCTTGCATCACATGAAATATTTTTCATGCCCAAGTTGCTGTCACCCCTATCATATCCCATGCCCTCTCTGATCCTCTCTCTTTCCTCTTCTACATGCCAAAGGTTGGGCATAAATTAGAGAAGAAGGTCCAAGAATTTTGGCACAAGATTCAGTATCTACGCGACGGTGTTCGTGAGACGAGTATGCAACATTCAAGATCCAGTTGAAGGATCTACAGATCAAATTCAGATCTGATCTTTTGAAAAAAGATCATGAGGAAAAGATATCCAAATCCTATCTAAGTGGATATCGATAAAGGCCAGGCGCATGCATGGCTCATTCTAGAACTTCAGAAACGATCAGGATCATCGCAGAATAATTAGATTATCCAATCAGATACTTAAATTAAATCTAATTTAATTTAATTTTTTAATTTTTAATATTATATTATTTTGATTAAATTTAAAAACTTTTAGATCTAATCAAATTATAAAAATTTTTATAAAAAAATTTATCTCAGATTTGGACGATCCTGCAGCGAAAAATAAAATTTTTCCTTTAACTGGTATTAGAGCTGCATTAGCAGTTCTTTAGATCTATTTTAGATCTAATTTAATTTTTATTTATGATCTAATATTAAAAAATTTTAGATGTCACATCAGATGTAATTAGATCTAAAATTAAAAAATTAAAAATTATATAATTTAGATCTATAATGTATGGGATGCATGACTAGACTAGGAATAGAATAGTTCTATGTGTAGTCTAGTATAATCATATTATTAATTTGATTAAATATAATTTTAGATCTATTTTATTTTTATTTTTTTAATATTATAATTATTGTAATCAAATCTAAAAAATAAAAAATAAAATTTTTAATTTTTAATTTATTCATATGAGATATGAAAGATGCATGCTTAGACTAGTTATAGAATAGTTCTATAAAATATCTAGAATAGTTTTGTTTCGATGTGATCAAATTTAAAATTCTATTTTTTAGATATAATATATGATATATTAGATCTAAAAGAATGCATGGTTGATTGAGTTATAATACATGAGATGTATGCAAGGTATGTATAGGTTAGATATTTGATTGTATATGTGATATATGATTTAGATCTAACTTATTTTATTTTAGAAAATATATTTTTGATTAAGGCATCCCTCTTGGCCATCCAGTCATAAGAACAAAGTAGGGTTCAAAGACCCTCTCCTTCCATTCGATGGGATGTTCTTATGATGTGTGGGGGTGCTACGCGTTCATCCTTAATAAGAAATTAGAACTTACTTTCTATAAAATTCTAGATTCTGAAATCCTAAAATTTTGATACATATTTTATTCATGAATCAAAATTTAATTAAAAATTAAGATTATAAAATTGATTAGATCTAAAAATTATAAATTTTTAGATCTAAAATACTTTCATAAAATTGGGTTTGGACTTGGATAGCTTAATTAGATTGAGCGGTTGATCAAACTGAATCAAGAGTTGGTTAGGTAGGTTCAAAGAAAGCTTAGAATTGACCAGCCTAATAGGATTAAGTCTGAATTAAGATCGGATCACATTGAGATGTGACTCGATCAAGTCAAGACCTAACTTGGCTATATGGTTTGAGCTTGGATTGTAGGCTAATCAGATTGATTCTGATTCGATAATTTAGTATCTAAGGTAAGTCTGATAAATATGACCGACTGATTTTTAATTAGAACCTATTCGATCTGAATGCATTCTTATCAAATTAATGGCATATCCCTTCCACCGATCTCACTTATCTGATCATTTATGTCGATCTAATTTTGATTTGAGGTGGCTAATAATTCGAGCCAACCCATGCCACTAGGTTAGTCATAATTGTTATGACTAAGTCAAGTTAAGTTTAAAGAGATCTAAATTAAATCTTCCTAAGAAAATATTAAGTCTAAGATCTTCCATCATTGTAGATGTGCGGATCCTTTTTAGGGTTGATTATTCTCGACTTGATACAGTAGTTCAGTTGCACCGAAAAGACGCAACCATGTCTATTAGGCATTGGATGCTATGGGTTGGAGGATGGGTTGGACTCAATATTCTGAATATGGTGAGAGATGCAATCAGGATTCTAATTTGTGCAAATGGTGGATCTAACTTAACTAAGGAGTGGAGAAATATTTCAGGCATGGTGAGCTTCATGAATTAGAGATCAGATTTGGGTACACCATGATTAGAAAATCATTAGATAAGAGTTATCCACTCATCAGTTGATCCATCATCAATAACTATTAGCCAGTTGGTGGGATTGCACTATCCACTAGAAATCTATAATCATGAAAATTTTTGCATCTCTACCAAGGGAGTGTAGGGATTTGAATAAATAGTAGAAACCTAATTTATTTAAAAATAAAATTTTTAAATAAATTGATAAAATCTAATTAGAAACTTTGACTCTCTACAGAAAAATATCTACGTCCAATCCACTAGCCCGTATCCTGGACATCCATAGACTGACCGAACTCAACTATAAGGATTGATTTTGAAACTTTAAAATAGTTTTGGATTCTAAGAAGTTGACTCATATTTTGGAATAGGATCCTCCCACTTTACCAGCCCGTCTATCCACTGATCAAAGAGCATCTCTAAAAAAATGGATGGATGAAGATAATAAAGTCAAGTATTACATGTTAGACTCGATGTTTGATGAGCTCTAGAGCTAACTTGAAGACATTAAGACTAGCCGCCAAATGTTGGCTCATCTGTAAGAGTTGTTTGATGAACAAAGTCGCACAGCCAAATATCAAATCACTAAGAGACTTTTTAAGGCTCAGATGCATGATGGGCAGTTGATCCAAGATCATTATCTGATGATGATCAAGGATCTAGAAGAGCTTGAGAAGCTCGGTGTCAAGTTAAATCAGGATCTGCAGATTGATATAATTTTGTAGTCTTTGACTGATGCGTATAGATAGTTCATCATGAACTACCATATACATAAACTTCAAATTAGCTTGGCTGAACTTATGAATATGCTGGTTACTACTAAGCTCTCTATGAAAGATTCAAAGAGCTCAGTGCTTGCTGTGGAGCAGACTTTTTCTAAAAAAAAGTCTTTTAAGAAGAAGAAGAAGATCGCGAAGAAGTAGAAGATGGAAGGTGAGAAGAAGAAGAAGGCAGAGCCGAAGAAGAAGACCGTTAATAAGAAAAAATATTTTTTTTGCAACACAGACGGCCATTGAAAGCATATCTACCCTCTTTACCTGATCAGCCTGAAGAACAAGGAGGCAGGTCCTTCTAGAGGTATGCTCATTATAAAATCTAGCCTTATGATTTTTTCTGCATCAATTAGGTGCTTGACTCTAGCTCTAGTGCTAACTTGTGCACTTCTATGTAGGGTCTTAAGGATAGTAGGAGGCTAAGGGATGGTGAGATGATCCTATACATTGAAAATAGAGCAAGAGTTGTTGCTGTGGTCGTGAAAATCTATCCTCTTTGATTACCATCAGGATTAGATTTAGTTCTTAAAGACTATTTTTATGTGCCTGCAGTAAGCAGAAATTTGATTTCTATTTCATGTTTAGCATAGAAAGGCTATATAATTAGTTTTCTTAAGGACTATTATAATATTCTTTATGAAAGAAATAAAATTATAAGTGATTTTCTTATAAATAATCTCTATCAGTTATATATTAATATTTTTATTTTTAATATCGAGCAAAATGTAAATGCTATAGAATCAAAGTAACCTAGGGATAGTCTAAATGATAGGTATCTTTGGCATCTTAGACTAGGTCATATAGCTGAAGATAGGGTTAACAAATTAAAGAAATTCGAGCTATTAAGTTTGTTGACTTTCGAGTCATATCCGATTTATGAATCATGCCTTCATGGTAAAATGATCGAGCTCTCTTTTGTAGGACATTGAGAAAGGGCCACAGATCTACTCACCCTGGAACACACAAATGTGTACGACCCATTTGATGTGCCGGCTAGAGGCAATTATGTTTACTTCATCATCTTTATCGATGATCTATCTTGGTATGGATATGTATATTTGATGCGACATAAGTCTGAAGTCTTTGAAAAGTTCAAAGAATTCAGATTCAAAGTAGAAAAATAAACAAAAAAATCCATTAAGGTTCTTCGATCAGATCGAAGAGGTGAATACCTTAGTCAAGAGCTTTTAGACTATCTTAAGAAAAATGACATAGTCTCACAATGGACTCCACCTAGAATACCTCAACTCAACGAGATTTCAAAATAAAAAAATCAAGTACTATTAGATATGGTCTGATCCATGATGAATTTCACGAACCTTCTTGAGTTTCTTTAGAGATATAGTCTGATGACCGCTATATATTTACTAAATAGGATTTTCTCTAAAATCGTTCCTACCACACCATATGAGATATGGTATGATAAAAAATCAAGTCTGAGTCATTGCAGAATTTGAGGTTGTCCAGTCCATGTCAAGAGATAACAGACAGATAAGTTGGAGTCTAGATCTTTTAGAGCTCGGTTCATAGGACATCCTAAAGAGTCGTTAGGATATTATTTCTATCTTTCAAAAAATCATTATGTGATTGTGAGTCGACACACCATCTTTCTTGAAAAATAGTTTATTCAAGATGCTGGCATCCAAAGATAAATTATACTCGAGGAGAAAGTCTTCGATGAAGTACAATAAGCTAAGGAACCTAATTGGAACCTAAATCAGGTTGGAGCCAACCCAGAACACTACCTTCCTTCCACCTCATAGATCAAATAAAATTTTTCATCCTCCTGAAAGATACTTGAGGTACTTATCTTCAAAGGAAAGTAGAGAAAATATTTCCTCATAGGTAATAAGGTGCTCATGGTGATGATCCCAAAAACCTATGAATGAGGCGATATCAGATATCGACTTTGAGAAATGGTTAGAGGCAATGAAGTCAGAGAATTGACTCGATGCATGCTCGAAACCAAGTCTGGACCTTGGTAGATCCACCAGAAGGTATAGTACCTATTGGGTGTAAATGGATCTTCAAGAGAAAGATTGGTGCCAGATGAGAAATATGGAGACATTCAAAGGCTAGACTAGTAGGCGAAAAGGGTTATAGTCAGCATGAAGGCATTGAACTATCAGGATACCTTCTTCGCAAGTAGGCTATGCTAAAATCCATCCGCACATTGCTTGCTATTGCAGCCTTATTTTGATTACGAAATATGGCAGAATGGATGTAAAAATGGTGTTCTTAAATGGATATCTTGAAGAAAGATATCTATATGGAATAGTCCGCTAGGTTTCACATCCAGTGATACTGATCACAAGGTTATGCAAGCTGCAAAGATCCATATATGGACTTAAGCAAGCATCTCAGGAGCTGGAACACTCCTTTCAATGAATGTGAATCAAAATATTTGGATTTCATCAAAAATGAAGGAGGAGCCCTATGTTTTCAAAAAGATCAGTGGGAGCGCTGTTGTCTTCCTCGTATTGTACGTGGATGACATCCTCCTTATTGGGAATGATATTTCCCATGTTGACTACAGTCAAAATATGGTTGTCCAAGGAATTCTCCATGAAAGACCTAGGTGAAGCATCCTTTATTCTAGGAAATTAAGGTCTATAGGGATAGACCGAATAGGATGCTAGGACTCTTCACAGAAGATGTACATAGAGGAGGTACTAAAGAGGTTTAGTATGGAAAACTCTAAGAGGGGATTAATATCCCTTCAGACATGGTATTCATCTTTCCAAGAAGATGTGCCCTAGCACATCCTGAAAGGAGAATAGAATGCATGAGCTAAGATCCCTTATGCTTCTGGCAATAGGGAGCCTCATGTATGCCATGCTATGTACACGAACCTGATATTAGCCCATGCTGTGAAGTGTCACGAAGCAGATATCAGTCGAAATCCAGGTGAAAGAACACTGGACTTCTATGAAATGTATCCTTAAGTACTTGAGAAGGAACTAAGGATATGATTTCTGGTCTTTTGGTAATGGAGAACTCCAAGATCCAGGGATACACAGACTCGGATTTCATGTCTGATATAGATGATCGAAAGTCGACATCTGAAAGTTCGTTTGTCTGCAATGGTGGAGCTTGTCAGTTGGAAGAGTTCTAAGCAGAACTGGTGATAGCAGACTTCCACCATGTAAGCAGAGTACATCACTGCATCAGAGGCTGCAAAGGAAGACATTCTGATACAAAAAGTTCATGCTGCAGAAATCAGAGTGAATGCCATCAGAATGCCATCTCCTCTATACTACGACAACAATAGGCATCCATAGCCCTTGCTAAGGAGCTGAGGTCTCACCAAAAGTCCAAGCACATTGAGCGGCGATACCATCCTCATCCGTGATTACCTCGAGAAGGAATTACATCGAGGTCAAGAGAGTCAACTCTGCAGATAATGCTGGCAGACCCACTTACAAAGCCGTTGGGCCAGCAGAAGATCGAAGCCCACCTTGAGAAGATGGGACTTAGACTTGTAGCCAATTGGCTTTAGGACAAGTGGAAGATTGTTAGATATATGTGCCCTAGAAGCCAGAATTGGCTGACACTTGTAATACACTTCTAGGGGCAAAATTATAATTTTGACTATAATCAATAAAATGGGTTATTTTCTATCACATATGTGTATTTAGTGTCTGTGATACATCCTTTGAGTTAATGGTAATGATAATTCATATTTTCAAGAGTTGAAAATTTAAGACATGAATAATCATTATTAACTCATAAAATGCTCCCGACCATAGGATCATCACGAGGATGGTGATTGATCCGGAAGGTTGGTGTACAATCGCTTCTCTTTAGTAGATGAGTCTTGAGTCTATGGTGTGGAGACACCGGAGCGAGAGTATAGGTACTCGTTAGAGAACGAGGGCACTGAGCGTGACCACCTCGAGTAGTCATTAGGAAGTCTACCTTCTCGTCAATGACTGACTCGATGCTGCAGTAGTGTGTCTGGTTCTTTGACCTGAGGTGCATCGGCAGTTCACCTTGAGGGTGTTATAGTTTGACTACACCATTACTCGATCTCCTAGCCATATGGAATCCTGAGGTGTATGTTGGCTATAGCATGTTCATTGTAGGAACTGGATTGCATCAAGATGGAATCTATCTACCTCGGTGGTAGAGGAGCAGCCCTATGATGATCATGAGAATCAAGTCCAGAAGCCCATGGCCATGGCAGAGTGAAATAATAGAAAGAGTTTCTATTTAGGATTTTCACATTGGACTTGAATCGAATGATTACATCATATGACAGAGACTAGGGTTTGACGAGTTCACCTTAACCCTAATCTGATCGGGGCTCAAGATAGAAGAACTTAATCACACAGGTAGCTGCACCAAGAGGTTCGCATTCAGCTCTGATGGGTTGCCACCATATACTGCTAGGTGTCACTGGTGGATTTTGGGAGCAATTAGAATGATTTAGATGATCGATCATTCTAGCTGTTCGAATCAGAAGAGTTCTGATCCATCGAAAGGAGTTTCGATGATGTCGATGATAGAGATCATGACATATCCCATTACCATATGAAACTAAATCTAACTAGATTACATAAATAAGGGTTTAAGTCTAGATATCATCAATTGAGCTAACTTAGTTTGATTGATTTGGATTAGATCCAATCAGGTTCAAGGTAATCATGCTAGCACACGATTGAGCCTGGCTTTCTCCTTCTGTAATCTTTTTAATTCATTGCAATCGAGTCAAATTTATTTTGACTCATTCTTGTATCTTGAATGAATTTATTTTCATTTGACTAGAATCAGTCTAGGTCAGATTAATTATAGAAATTAAATCCATTCCTAGTGCAATTAGACTAGGGTCAATAGTTGATCTATTTGAGAGAATTGAGGATCACCTAATCAGATGCTTTTGAAAAATTCTTTGGAAATTATTTTACTCTAATTTTTGGATATGTGATAGGACTCGAGTTATGTTTTGGTTGTGCCAAATTTTATGATTTTTGGTGGTGCTTTGACTAGGTTTTGATAGAGTTTGATTTGAATCAAACTCTTGAGGGAAGAGTCCTAGGTGCAATGGACTCTTCCTTATCTTCTCTTGTCGCCAATTTTTAGAGAGATTTTTGGCATCAAAACTAGATAGAGATATGGTATTTGATGTGGAGATTAATCCTTGATGTCCCTTAGATCAAATAATAGGTTATTTGGTCAAAGAGGAACTCTAGATGGTGCATAAGATTTTAAACCCCTTCTCATGCCATAATGCTTGCATCGCATGAATTATTTTTCATGCCCAAGTTACTGTCGCTCCTATCATATCCCACACCCCCTCTGATCCTCTCTCTCTCCCTCTTCTACATGCCAAAGGTTGGGCACAAATAAGAGCAGAAGGTCCAAGAATTTTGGCATAAGATTTAGCATCTACGCGATGGTGTTCGTGAGACGAGCATGCAGCATTCAAGATCCTTTTAAAGGATTTGCATATTAGATTCAGATTTGGTCTTTTAAAAAAGATTCATGAGGAGAAGACATCCAGATCCTATTCGAGTGGATATCAGTAGAGGTCAGGTGCGTGCGTGGCTCATTCCAGAACCTCATGAATGATTAGGATCATCGTAGGATAATTAGATTACCCAATCAGGTACTTAAATTAAATCTAATTTAATTTAATTTTTTAATTTTTAATATCAAATCACCTCGATCAGACCTAAGAAATCTTAGATTTGATTGGATCATAGAATTTTTTGTATAAACATCTATCTAAAATTTGATCAGATCTGGACAATCCTATGGTGGAAAATAAGATTTTTTCTTCAATTGGACGTGCTACTTTGCACACCATGCGCTTGCAGTCAATTTTAAAACACAAGTTTTTGACACCATTGTTGGAGAATTGGCATGTTTTAAATTATATTCTAAATTTTTGTTCTTCATACTTTTAGTTTAGTTTTAGTCTGATCTTTCTAACTTTCTTATCTTGGTTTACAAAAAATTGGTTAGTGCTGGAAATCAAGTACATAATCTAATCTTTTTTTTTTCTTTTGGCATACCAATTTAATCTTAGTTCATTATTAGTTTTTAACTGAAACTTGTTTGTTCTTATTGGTTGTGCATAAGTATATCTAAATTACTTTAAGAGCATAAATCTAAACGAAATAAGATGGGAATTTCATCATCCTTCCTTAGCCCATAAATAAGTTTCCTCATTTGCATTCACCCTAACTCTTAAATAAAATCAATTAGACGTCAATCCTAGGTACATCTGAGCTCATTAGGACAAGGCATCTGAAAAAGTTGGATCGGATCAGGATTTGCTAGTTGATTGGTATCTAGGAAAGGGGTTTAGAAACAAGAGCCCGAAGAAAGGTGGTTCTTTAATTGATTCCATTCACTTTCCTGGTTAATCTAATTGATGTCTAAGAAAAGCAACAAGAGAACTCTCACCGATCTTACCCTTATCTGGCTAGTTGGATTGTTGATTTCTGACTTAGAGGGCTCCAAGGCAGCCTTGGCAATTAGGAGCTATCTAGAATTAAGATAACCTAGTATAAATATTTGCTTGATAAGTATTTTAAAAAAAAGAAAAAAATATTAACTAATTCATCTCACTCTTTTTTTTCATCTCTAGATTTAGGTCTCCTTAGGATCCATCTGTAGAACTCTTTTCTTATCTATTATCCTCTTCTCTCTTCTTCAAAAAATCAAAAATAAAATTAAAAAATTAAAAATTAAAAAAATAAAAAATAAAGTGAATTATCCACTTCCTTCATGGAGAAGGATTTTAGGTCGGCTAGTTAGAATCGATTCGATTCTTGTGTCAAGCTTCAAAGTCATTAAAATGGAAGAAATTAATCAGCCTCAAATCCTTAATGATTTATGTTATCTAGTTATATCCGTCCAGCCTTCTTGCATCAGGTTGCCCCAACCTACTATAAATAATTTTGAAATTAAATCCCAAATGATTAATATGCTTCCAAAGTTCACTGGAATAGAGGATCCATATATATTCATTAGAAAATTTGAAGAGGTTTGTGCAACCATGAGGCTGCAATAACTTTCTAAGACTGAGATCAAACTGAGACTAATTAATTTTGCCCTTAAGGATAACACCAAAAAATGGCTATATAGCCTGCCAAATCAATCTATCACGATCTGGGAGGGCTTTGTAAGAGTGTTCTTGAAAAAGTACTTTTTCCATCATAAGACAGCTAGAATTAGAAATGAGATAGACCAATTTTACTAACTAGCTGGTGAACCATTCTGAAAGTATTTTGACCATTTTAAGAACCTCTTGACCCAATGCCCACACCATGGAATAGAGACTTGGAGGCTATGCTAAATAGTTTATAAGGGGCTAGACTTAAATTCCAGAACTATGCTAGAGTCCATGTGCTAAGATCAATTTATGTATAAAGAATCTAATGAGGCCTGGCAATTTCTAGAAGATCTAACTAAGAAGAGTTTACAATGAAAAATGATTAGAAAACCAGAAAAATCAACACCTTCAAGAGATGGAATATACTAAATTTAAACATTCCTAGCCGTAGAGGCTAAAATCGTAACCCTAACACGTAGGTTAGTGGCCTTAAAACTACAAAAACTAGCCAAGGTAAATCATATGTCTGCACCCATGTGCAATGGGTGTAATGCACCAGACCATGTTCTTGAAGAATGTCCTCTCCTAATAAACCCAACTAGAACCACATGTGCATAAGTGAATGCTGCATACCAAAAATCCATGAATAACCCCTATGCATCCACATATAACCCAGGATGGAGGAATCATCCAAACTTTTCATGATCACAAGGCTCAAACTCAGGCGGTTCTAGCTTTAACCAATCTAACCTAAGGCCCAACCCAATACTAAACAATGCACCAGGATCTAACAATGATGAAAAAAGGATCAATACACTAGAAAAGAGTCTAGAAGTCCTAGCAAAATCAACTGCTGACACCAATGCCACCTTAAATAACTTTATACAAACCATGGGCCAACTTTTAAATGCCAATACTCAAGCCATTGCTTGATTAGAAATGCAAGTAGGTTAGCTAGCCTCTACCATAAGTAAGAGAGAGAGAGAGAGAGAGGTAGGTTACTTAGCTAATCTGAACCCAATCTGAGAGCCCAGAATGGTCTACAACCTCAACATGGAAATCAAGTCAACCAAGTAAATGTAATTTAACCCTAAGATTGGGGAAGTAAGTGGACAATAAGATGGGTATGCCTGATAGCCAAGAAGACTTATCATCTGAGCTATTTTCTGAACAACCCATCCATCAGAACTGGCTTAAGGAGCCTGAGTCATCAACACTCGATGATTCATCAAACCCATTCGCAGGATCCACTAAGCTTATAGCTCCTTTTTCGAACCAACTAAGATCCAATAAATAATCAAAATACTTGAATAAAATATTAGAGGTGTTTAGAAAAGTTCAAGTAAATATTTTTCTACTAGACATGATCCAGCAAGTACTGACCTATGCTAAAGTTCTAAAGGACCTATGTACAGAAAAAGGGACAACAAATTTACCCAATAAAGCCTTTCTAGCAGCAAATGTGAGTTTCTATTTATCAAGTTAAGTACTGATTAAGTACAAAGATCTAGGATCTCCTATATTTCATGCACTATCGGAGAGACCAATATTGACAAGGCTTTATTAGACTTAGGAGCCAGCATAAACATTTTGCCCTACTCTATATATAAGCAAATAGGGTTGAGAGAACTAAAACCTATAGAAATTACCTTGCAACTAGCAGATCAATCTTCTAAGGTTCCTAAAAAAGTGGTAGAGGACATGTTAATTAAGGCTGATAATTTTATCTTTCATGTAGATTTTGTTATTTTAGAGATTGAACCCATTCCCAAGCCAAAGGATCATATCCCAATTATTTTAGGAAGATCATTTTTAGCAACTGCCAATGCCATAATCAATTGCCAAAATAGACTCATGAAGATCATATTTGGGAATATGACCATTGAATTGAATATTTTTAATCTGGAATAGGAATTGGACTAACCCAATGAAGAAAACTTGATCCAAGAAGATGTCTACGAACCTAATGATCTAAGCCATGAGGACATCAAAATCAATCATGGGTTGAACCAAGAATCTAGAAATGAAATTTGGACAATTGTTAATCACAAAAATCGACCAAAACTAGAATCACCAATTGAACCAATTATTGAGGAAAAACTACCACTAGATCATAAGACACTTCTTGAACATCAAAAGTATGAATATCTAGGTCCATCAAAAACTCTACCTAAAACTGTTAAATTAGACCGAGGTCCAATCTAGGAGATGTTAAGTCTACTAAGAGAGATTCACGATAAAATTGGTTATGTAGAAGAAGACTATCTCTCTAGAATTGGTGGTGAAAAATCAGATGAATTTTTCAGCCCGATATATGATCTGGATTAAAATAATATTTGAAGATCAGAGTTAAGTCTGGTTGAAGACTTTAAACTTAGTACTTATTGGGAGGCAACCCAATTTCTTAGGAGTAGTTTTAATAAAAGTCTGGCTGAAGATTTTAAACTTAGTGCTCCTATGAGGCAACCCAGATCCTTGCATTTTAACTTCTCTTTTTAGTTTATTTAGATCTTACTTTAGTAAAGTTAATGATGAATAAGTTGGAGGAAAGAGCCAAAAAGAATATATGAAGACACCTGCTGAACTAAGTGATAAGAGCACGATGTTATCGTTAAGATACTATATTTATCAGTTTAATTTTGATTTCTTAAAATAATTTAAAAATAGGTAGCAAGTAGTGAGTCGGATCGAATCCACGAAGAAGAAAGTATTTTAGTTTTAAAATCTTTAATTTTTAGAAAAAAATTTAGAAAAAAAATTTCAAAGTTGAAAAATAGAATTATAAATAAAGAGCAAAAATTAAATAGTATGGAACAATAAACTTGATACTAAGATCTACTAGTTAGATCTTAGCATCTACTTGTAGTAAAATAAAGAGAAATAATTAAAATATAAAAATTAAATTATAAATAAAATTAAAAAGTATAAATTTAAAGTATATAAAAATAAATTTTATATTAATTTAAAACTTCATAATTTAAATACATGAAAGAAAAGAAAAAGAAAATAAAAATTAAAACAAGTTGATCTTTGATTTTGGATCAGCATCGGTATTGAGATGGTGTAGAAGCTAGCTCTTCTTCATAGCACTCATTGTTTTGAAGTAGCTTTTAACTCAAGCATGGCTCTAACCTTTATCAAACTCCTTCCCATATCCGAAGACAATTGATTCTAGAGGTCTGGAGTCTTTTAAATAGAGTTAGGAGGGCTGGAGATCTTCTTTGTAGGCAATATAAGATTATAAAGGAGTTTGATTGATAAAATATGAAGAAATTTTGATAAAAATTAAATTAAAATAGCTCCTAGATCGAATTTCATGCTTTTGGTGAAATCTGGCCATCAAATCTGGATCAAACGCTCCCAAAATCATCAAAAATGGATGTGTAATAGCCCAAATCAGGTCGGATTAAATTCTGACCATTGGATGGAGCTTAATGGAGTGTCCAGGGTGTTGGATCACATGTGGGTGCTTGAATCACCATCGGGATCTTCTTTAGCCATTGGATGGAGCTTTGGAGTGAGCACTACCATCCGATCGTCGGTTGGTGAAGTCTGAAACCAAATCAAAGTAGAAAATTCCCTGACCATCGGATCAAAATTGGTAGCAATCATAGCCATCCGATCATGCATGCACTATTCATGTAGATTGCATGGACTGGCCACACCACACGCCGCAACCAAATAGCGCACGGCATTGGCGTGAAATGACCAAAATGCCCTTCCTTAAGGGTTCATGGTGAGCCGCGATAAAACTAATGTTAGCCCAATGTCAGTAGCTCTAGATCGGCTTGGTTAGCTTGGTAGCTTGCTGGTGCATGACTTGGCTTGATGAGCCGACGGAGCCATTTTTTTTATTTTAATTTTTTTCTTTTTTCTTTAAAAATTTATATTTGATCAATTTTAGCTCTAATTTGCTCTAAATTTATTTCATTATAACCAAAAAAATAAGCTCTTTTTATTGATAATAATATTTTATTTTTTATTTTTATTATTTTTTAATTAATTTTTTAATTAATAAAAAAAATTAATTTCTTAAAAATATATAAAAATTAACTATTAATTATTAAAAATAAATATAAATTAATTAATAAATTTATATTTTTATTGATAAATTTATGGTACTTATCACATCCTCTAACTTAAGTTTTGCTTGTCCTCGAGTAAAGAAAGAACTAGTTTTACATACCTTTTAATTTTAGAATTTTGAATTTTACTTAAGCAATTTCAAAATGATCATTGATATTCAGTAAAGCATAAGTGAAGTATATCATTAGGGTATTAATACTTACTAATATTTAAAATTAAGTGAAGAATATTAAAATTTTTTAATTTTTTTCTAAATTATCGCTATCTTTATCTCTGAATCATCTAAACTTTCACATTGGCAAGTGTATTGTTACTTCTATCCTTCATTTATTTTTTTTTTATTCATATTATTTACTTTTTGATGCGAATATCATTGCTTAAATAATGGGACCTAGTTACTCAGTAGAAAACCAATATATATTTTTTTAATAATATACCACTATTGAGTGTCTTAACCCCTTAAGCTTTCTATTTGATTCATGTAGCGAGTCTTGGGCCAATGACTCCCAAACCAATTGGCTTTAGGGCACTAGGTATAAAATACCTCTCGAACTTACTAGCTCAAATCAAATAGGCTACAAGTTAAGACTAACTTTACAACGAGCTTCTTTATCCTTTTCATCTTTTGACATGAAACTCAATGCTTGCTTAGGCAAAGAGATCCGATTGCTCAGTGAGAAGTACTTAAAAATTTTTTATTTTAAGAGTAATTTTTTTTTTAAAATGAAGAAACGTATAGTTATCATATACAAGCCCATAAAAAGTAGAGTCTTCTTTGACACTGATAGAAAAAATTAGAATTGCTCAAAAAAAATTATTTATATTCTAAACTTAACTCTTTATTGGATTTTCTTAATACTTGGTCCCTCTATCTTATAAATTCTTTGATCTGCACATCAATTTTTTTTTAAAAGTTCTTAGTTCAACTCGATTCTTAAGCATAATCGGATGTCTAAATGCTAAATACTAACTTATTTGATGATTTAAAATTTAAAAATTTTATTATTCTTCTTCCAACTTAATCGACATTGTCCTCAATGGAGAAAAAAATAAAGAATGTAATAAAGAAAAGAAAAGAATACACATGTCTCAATATGTTCTCATGGTCTAGCATGTGCCTTTAAAAATTTGGCTCTTCCTCCAACTTATTCAAAATATCCTAAAAAAAGATAAATTAAAAAGATAAACTAGATGTAAGAAAATTAAATATTCGATTTCCTCCCAACAAGTGCTAAGTTTATCGTCTTCAGCCAGACATAAGGCAGCTTATTATCTTGTGTCAAATATTGGATTGATAAATTCTAACGATTTTGAATTGCCAATCACAAGAAGATAGTTTATGATCCTTTTATTAATATATTCATTATTAATTTTAGAGACATAATTTGTGACTCCATTTTTAGGTTCTTGTTTGTTGAGAATTTCTCCTATTTGTTCTTCTAGAATGCTCATATATTGAGTTTTTATATTAGGAGTTGAGTTTAATGCAATGGATACTGGAAAGGTGACTAAACGTGGCTTTTATTTTGAAGGTAAATTAATATGATCTTGATTAAATAACTTCATTGATACTTCATTACATACGTCTTGATTTTTATAAGAAGAATCAGCTTTTAAGGTTGAAGGGAACAAGACTTTTATTTTATAGGTCTCAAGTAACTCATCCGGTCTCTTCTTTCCTATGTTTATTTCATTTAAATTGGAACCAACATTAGTACTAATTTTGGGCTCAGATTCTTCTATATAGTTAGCTTCAATACTAACATGTTATTTTATATTCTTATTTTGGCTAGCATCAGTACTAGTCTCTCTCATCTGATCTTGGTATAGATCCATAAGAATTCTATAACTTTTAAGTTTAGAAATTACTTTAGCATTCTTTAAATGAGGATTCTTAGGTGGGATATTAGATTGATAATTTGGTTCAAATGGTTGATGGATAATAGGTGGGTTATTTATAAGATTCAAAATTGGTAGGCTCGGTAGTTGACCTAGTTCTCTTCTCATGTTAGACTCAACTAATTATCCTATTTGAGGTTCTAGCCTGGCGATAGATTGATGTTGAGTCAGAATCAATTATTGAAGTTGATTAAATCTATTATCGGCTAGATTGATTTGTTAAGAAGGTGGGTATGATGGCTGATTATAATATGATGGTTGGATAAATTGACTAGGCTGATCCTGATTATAGGCATAATTTTGATAGTGGATCTGAGCCTGAGTCTAATGGGATATCCAAGAAAAATTAAAGTGGTTCCTCCAATCTGGGTTATATGAATTTAAAAAAGGATCATTAATCGGCTTAGAGTAGTCTTGTGTAGCTTGGACTTGTTCTTAGATGAAAGATGAAAACTGTACAGCCATAGAACATTCACTCACATGATAAGTTGGGCTAGCATAGATTGAACAAATTTTCTGATAATTAGAAGATGATGTGAATTATGCAGGAGATTATTAACTTAGGATTAGGAGTTGGTCTAATTTCTAGATAAAAAAGTTTACTTTATTTATCAGATTCAAATTAGCCTTAGAACTAGATTCTAGATATTTAAATTCATGGATCCCTGCCCATTTTTGATAGAAAGATAACGAAGCATGGTTAATTGAGTTTTCACTCAGGGTTTCAAATAAGGTATAGGCTTCGTCCTCACTCTTGTTCATGAATGCACTTCCACAAGATGCATCTACCAACTATCTATACTGGTCTCTTAAATCCTCATAGAAAGCTTGAACTATTTGTCACTTAGACAGACCATGGTATGGGCATTTTCTAATAAGTTTCTTAAGTCTCTCCTATGACTCGTGAATTTGTTCTCCTGGAAACTAAGCAAATACAGTGATAGCTCACCTCATAATGTTGGTTCGGCCTATGAGATAAAATTTTTTAAGAAATTTATTTTGCAATTCAGCCCAAGTTTTAATTGGTCTTCCTATTATGCCAAGCCAGTACTTGGTTTTGCCTTTTAATGAAAAAAAATAAAATTAGTCTAAGGGCATCCTCAGTCAAATTTTAAATCTTCACCATAGAGCAGATTTCTAAAAATTCATCCAAATATTTATATGAATCTTCATTGGTGTTCTCATAGAAAGATGGAAGCATCTAGATTATGGTCGACTTGATCTCACAATGAGTAGTGTGAATATCAAATAATTGAATACAAGTCGATGGGTTATAGATGGAAGGAATAAAGTATTCTTTCATTTGCCTAGGGGGTTCTCTAAAATTTTCAGTCATTTGGTTATTAGGTTTAATATAATTCAGCCATTCAATTTTATGGTTGGGTTTAGTTAGATCAGAAAAAATGATTTCCTACCATGTATGTACTAGTGCAACCCTAACATGTGGTTCAGAAATTTTTTAGATTTTTTTATTATTTTATTATTTTTTAAAATTTTTTAATTTTTATATTATTATTTTATTATTTTAGATTTTTAAAAAAAATTTAAATTTTTTTTATTATTTATTTATTTTATTATTTTAAAAAAATAATAATTTTTCAATGATTTTATTATTTTATTATAATTTTATTTATTTTTTATAATTTTTATTTTATTTTAAATTTTTAATTATTTTTACTTTTTTATTATTTTATTATTTAATAATTAATTTTTATTATTTTAAATTTATTTTATTTTACTTTATTTTAATTTATTTTTTTTGAAATAGAAAAGGAGAAGAAAGAGAAAAGAGTTCTAAAGAAGAAATTCTAAGGAGTCCTAGAGCTAAGAAGTGAGAGAAGATTAGTTTTAATTAGGTTTAATGTTGGTTAGCAATCAAGTTAGGTAAATAATCTAACTAAGGGTTATCCTAGATCTAGACAGCTCCTAATTGCCAAGGTCATCTTCAAACCCTCCAAGTGTAAGATCAGCCAATCAACTGGCTAGGTAACTATAAGGTTGGTGAGAGTCCTCTCGTTGCTTGCCTTAGATATCAATCATGCTTGACCTGGTAAGCTAACGGAATCAATTATAAACCACCTTCCTTCGGATCCAGTCATCTCTGAACCATTTGCTTTAGACATCAGTCAAATTAACTAATCCTAATCTGATTCAACTTTTAGAGTTTCTTATCCTAATGAGCTCGAGTTTCTAGGACTGATGTCCAATTGATTTTAAAATTAAAAGCTTAGGTCAATGCAGGATGCTGATTGATTATTTATGGGCCAAGAAAAGGTGATCAAATTTTTACCTTATCTTGTTTAATGGGTTATGCCCTTAATTTGGTTTAATATGAATATACATAAAGAATTTTTCAAGCAAGGGATTCTATGCAACTTAAACTAAATGCATGCAACTAATTAAATTCTGAAAAGCTTACCTTGCTTCCAGCAATCATAAAAAAAAAATAAAAATAAAACTAATATGATGCATGCTTTAAACAATTAGAATTTCTAATCTTGTTATGAAGCTTTTAATTAGGTTTAAGTGAATATTTTTTAGATTAATTTAAAAATAAAATAAATAATAATAAAAAGAGATCTATGGTGAGGGTTGATCTCACTAAGCAAAATTGGAAGCTTCCTTGTCCTAAATTTTTTTCTTCTCTTTTTTTTTCTTTTTTCTATAAAATAAAGAAGAAAAGTTAGTAAGCAATATTTATAAGAAATTAAAAATTTATTTATAATTTAATTTATAAAAAAATCAAAGAGATCAAAAAAAATAAATTTTCATGCCATTTCCGATAATGGCACCAAAAACTTGATAAGAGCATGATGTTGTCGTTAAGACACCATGTTTATCAGTTTAATTCTGACTTCTTAAAATAATTTAAAAATAGGTAGCAAGTAGTAAGTCATGTCGAATCCATAGAGAAAATAGTATTTTAGTTTTAAAATTTTTAATTTTTTTAAAAAAAAATTAGAAAAAAAATTTCGAAGTCAGAAAATAGAATTATAAATAAAAAGCAAAAATTAAATAGTGTAGAACAATAAACTTGGTACTAAGATCTACTAGTTAGATCTTAGCATCTACTTGCAGTAAAATAAAGAGAAATAATTAAAGTGTAAAAATTAAATTACAAATAAAAATAAAAAAGCATGAATTTAAAGTGTATAAAAATAAACTTTATATTAATTTAAAAATTCATAATTTAAATACATGAAAGAAAAAAAGGAAAATAAAAATTAAAATAAGCTGATCTCTGATCTTGGATTGGCATCGGCATTGAGATAGTGTAGAAGCTAGCTCTTCTTCACAGCACCCATTATCTTAAAGTAGTTTCTAACCCAAGCATGGCTCTAACATTTACTAAACTCCTTCCTATGACCAAAGACAATTGATTCTGGAAGCCTGGAGTCCTTTAAATAGAGTTAGGAGGGCAGGAGATCTTTTTTTATAGGCAATATGGGACTATAGAGGAGTTTGATCGGTAAAATATGAAGAAATCCTGACAAAAGTTGGATTAAAATAGCTCCTGAATCAAATTTCATGCCTCTGATAAAATCTGGCCATCAAATCTGGATCAAACGGTCCCAAAATCATCAAAAATGGATGTGTAATAGCCCAGATCAGGTCGAATTAAATTCTGACTATTGGATGGAGCTTGATGGAGCATCCAGGGCCATTGGATCACGTGTGGGCACTTGAATCGCCGTCGGAATCTTCCTTAGCCGTCGGATTGAGCTTTGGAGCGAGCACTATCGTCTGATCGTCATCTGATGAAGTCTAAAACCAACTCGGAGTAGAAAATTTCTTGGCCATTGGATTAAAACTAGCAGCGAGCATAGCCATCCAATCGTGCATGCACCATTCATGTAGACCGCATGGATTGGCCGCATCGCACGCCACAATCAATCAACGCACGGCATGGGCATGAAATGACCAAAATGCCCTTCTTTAAGGGTTCATGGTGAGCTGCGATAAAACTAACTTCAGCCTGACGTCAGCAGCTCTGGATTGGCTTGGCTGTCTTGGTGGCTTGCTAGCGCACGGCTTGGCCTGATGAGCCGGTTGAGCCATTTTTTTTTTTTTTTTTTAAAAATTCATATCTAATTCATTTTAGCTTTGATTTACTTCAAATTTATTTCATTATGACCAAAAAAAATGAGCTCTTTTACTAATAATAATATTTTATTTTTATTTTTATTATTTTTAAATTAATTTTTTATTAATAAAATATTAATTTTTTAAAAATATATAAAAATTAATTATTAATTCTTAAAAATAAATATAAATTAATTAATAAATTAATATTTTTATTGATAAATTTATGGTACTTATCACTAAGAGTATATTAAATCAGGTGTATTCTTTTTTTTTTTATCTATTGCATTTTTTATTTTTCTTACTCTATTGAGTACAATGTAGAATAAGTTAGGGGGTGAAGGATAAATTTTGAACTTTACTTTGAACCTTTGCACCTACAAATTTATTAATATTTATATAACAAACTATGCTTTAAACTTGAGTAACATTAGATATTTTAGTAGTATTTGATGCACACTTTAGATAAGTTATGGAGTATCGAGGGACTGCATATTGATAAAATTCAATAGAAGGTTGAGTCTAGAATAAAAATTAATTTTAAGCATTTCTAGCCTTCCCTAATAATATTTGAAGAGAGTCATTTTGGTATGGATATAAGTGGGATATATTGATGCATATAGTTTCATTAAAAAAATATTAATTTTCATCGAGTAATCGGATCTCGTTGCCTAAGTAAGCAATAATATTTGCATCAAAAAGTAGATAATATAAAAAAAAAAAATCTCATACAGCCAAGTCTCAACCCATAGCCTATTTGACTCGAGTCAGTAAGCCCAAAAGGTGCTTTACACCTAATGCCCTAAAGCCAACTAGTTTGGGAGTCATTGGCCTAACACTCGCTATAAGAGTTAAATAGAAAGCTTAAGTGATTAATACATTGCATGGACTATATTTTCAAAAAAAAATTGGATGTGCTAATACAAAATCACTAGCCCATCTTAGAGTTAGATGATCCAAGGATAAAGATAGGAGTGGGTTAAGAAAAAGTTTTAAAAAATTTTATTCTTTACTCAACCATTCTATTGGATAGCCTTAATATCCCTTGGATATGCCTTGATAATTCTCTAGATGGATATCATTTACTTCTAAAATTATTAAAAGAACACTCATATCAAAGAAAGTCAGTATTGTATATCAATATTTCTTTTATTCGAGGATGAGTAAAATTCAAATTAGAGGATGTGATGAATATATTAAATATAATATAAAAAATATTAAAATTTATATTATTTTATTTTTTTATTTATATTTGGTATTTTTATGATCTTTATAGGAATAATTAATTTTAAAGTCTTAATTACAAACTAACTAATAACGACCCTCCAATATATGTAGATGAAGTTTGAGTTCAAATTCAAGCTTGTCAGGAGCATGACATGCGAAGATACATAGATGCAAAACAAGGATCCAAATATATATATATATATATATCTTAATTACAAACTAACTAATAACGACCCTCCAATATATGTAGATGAAGTTTGAGTCCAAATTCAAGCTTGTCAGGAGCATGACATGCGAAGATACATGGATGAAAAACAAGGATCCAAATATATATATATATATATATATATATATAATGGAGACCGGTGCTGTTGGCTATTGGTCTTGGATGGAGCATTTAATGCAAAAAGAGAATGCTACGTTGGCTTGAAGCTGGGTGCAAACAGAGAATTAAATAAAAGAGCCATGGTGCATTGAATTTAAAAGAAAGAAAGCTCACTTCTATGAGCGAGCTGGCCACAGAATTTTTTTCTCACAGAAGCTTGAGCGCAGGCTAGATATCAGTGCAATGGGAGCCGCACTTTTTCACACAAATATTAGATATAGAGCAAGTGGACGTCCAAAATTTAAGAAAAAAAAATTTTATTTTTTTTTTTGGAAAGAAAGAATTTGAATTGAGCGGTAACTTTCTTTTTTGCCTTATTTTCCATCTTCTCTATCTCATCCATCTAAGTTTTCTTATCACTTTAATCTCAACCATCCATTCTTTTAAGATGCATTTTTTCAATAGTCTTACATCTAAAATATACAAAATTCTTCTTCCTCCTGACACCTATAAATAAAGTCTAGTATCATTACCTTGAGATATCACTCTCTACGCCATAACTCTTGTAGGAGCCCATTTGACAAGCAGAAATACCTATCTAATAAAATTTTTATCCACCTTTTTTTCACTTTCTTTCACTCTTCTAACATATGAGAAGGATAGTTAGCCAGGAAAAGGTCGGTTAGGAGAGATTTTTATATTTTTATTTTCTTATTTCAACTTCAAACCCTATTAATGGCTTAGGAGTTAAAAATCTTCATTTTATATTAGAAACTTTTATCAGCAATAAAAATTAGTTTTTTTTTCATCAATTTAATTTTTATTTTCAGCAAATAAGATAGTTTAAATTCCTACAATTTAATTCTTGCAATTTTTAATATCAACACTAGGAGAGTTTATTTCTGTAATTCTTTAATTTCTATGATTTAAATTCCAGCAAATAGTATAGAATTTAATTTTAATTAATTTTAAAAGTTTTGATTTAAATCATGTCTAGCTAAGCAATCCTCTGGGATTCGCGATGAAGCTAAATCATGATTAGAAGCTTTTTCTTAGGATTTCTCATTTATTTTTATTGTTTGGAGTTCCTTTTTCTTCAAGCTTTTTGCTAAGAAATTTGATGGACTATCATTGGGTTTCAATCCTTTTATAGCTCATGCTTGATTTGATACAAGAAGGATAATAGGAAGAAGGCCTATAATTTTGTTAATTTTTTTTCTTTTTTTTTGTGAAAAATTTTGATGGATATTGTTGGGTCAGAGTCCCTTCATGGTCCATACTTGGGTAAACTAGAGAAGTAATTGAAAGGAGAGTTCTTGAATTAGGATGAATGCTTGTCTATGTATTACATCTTAATCAAGAAACATCATAAGAGAAATCTTAGAAAGGCTCTCTAAGTCATTGATCTAGTAGATTCAAAAGCCCTAGATCTCTTGATTATTATTGTCTGCAATTAATTTACTGTTTCATAGTAAGTAGCAAATAATTCTTCAAACTCTTTTTTAAAGCTCGTCTGAGCAAGGGTTTGAATGCAATTCAAACATAATTTCTCACGAAATCGACCCATTTTTGCTAGATGTGCTATTTTGCACACCGTGCACTTGCTGTTAATTTTAAGATACAACAAGCGCTGCATCTACCAAGCATCCTTTGATCATAGAGCAAGCCTTCTTTTTCAAGGACATCCACTGACGATCTAACATCCCTTCAGACTTTTCTTCCAATGCCCGATCCAATTAAGCTTGAACCAGAAGATCTTCCATAGGAACTTTCTACATGAAAAAGTTTTCTTTTCCATCAAATTTCTTGAAATCAACCTTCATGTTGCTTCCTATGGTTGGATCCAAGGCCAAAATGCAATGCAAACTCCAAGGAATTTGAGAAATATCTTGACAGGACCTTGCTGAATTCATAGGACTTGAAGACCTTCAACTTCCTAGCATCTTCTCCTCTTTTCATGCACCTCAGGTTCTAATACCACTTGTTATGAATTATTTCCGGACTTATGAAAACCCTTATACCTTCTATCAATCTTGAAGAAGTAGATTGGAGATGATAACAAGCAAGGATAAAGATCAGATAATTAGGAGTTAGGGCAGCAACAGAGAGAGAGTAGAAGCTAGGGTTTTAGGAAGAAAAGGGATTTCTATATCGTTTATTAAAAACATTACATATACAAAGTATATATATGACCGCTGAGCCAATAAGACTTAGTCCTAAAAAACTCTCCTAGACTAACCCATACATGAAAGCACTCACCCAAGCTTATGTACACCCATGTCTTGCATGCTTTCACCTCTTGGACTAAAGATCTAGTCCAATACATGAATTAGACACCTTAAGACCTCTCAAATTAGGCCTTAAAACTCCTTAGATTAAACCCAATTCAAGACCAAATAGAAAACCCCATGCTCATCTGTCCGCCTGCTCGAGCTGGCTCGACGAAGACTCAAGCTAGCTTGATTGCCTGTCAAACCATAGAATCTCAAAACACGTTCTCTATTGACTAAGAGAGCTAGCTTAATTTTGGTCCAAGCTGGCTTGATCTCATCTTGAGCTGGCTCGACTTGTATCCGAGCTAGCCTGATGGTGTGCAAGCCCTTCTGTCCTGGCTAATACATCTCCAGCTGATCCTAGCCTTCAGGAACCACTATCTTGACTCCTTCATGATCTCCCAAGACTTGGGAGCACCATCCTTATTCTTTCATAAATAACTTCAAAATTAAATCTCAAATTATTAATATGGTTTCAAAATTTACTGAAATAGAGGATGCATACATATTATTAGAGAATTTGAAGAAAGTTTATGAAACCATGAGACTACAACAACTTTCTAAGGATGAGATCAAATTGAGACTAATCAATTTCGTCCTAAAGGATGATGATGCCAAAAAGTGGCTATATAGCCTACCAAATTAATCTATCACAATCTGGGAGGATTTTGTATGAGTCTTCTTAAAGAAGTTCTTCTCCCATCATAAGACAGCTAGAATTAGAAACGAGATTAACCAATTTTATCAACTAGCTGATGAGTAATTTTGGAAGTACTTTGATCGCTTTAAGAACCTCTTAACTCAATGCCCACACCATGGAATAGAGACCTGGAGGCCATGCCAAATAGTTTAAAAAGGGCTAGACTCAAATTCCAAAACCATGCTAGAGTCCCTATGCCTAGATTAATTTATATATAAAGAACTCAATAAGGCCTGACAATTTTCAGAAGACCTAGCCGAGAAGAGTGTACAATGAAAAATGACTTGAAAATAAGAAAATCCACTCTTGAGAGGTAGAATGTGTTAGATGTTGACCTTCCTAGCCGCAGAGGCTAAAATTGCAATCCTAACACATAGGTTAGAGGCCTTAGAACTCCAAAGACTAGCTAGTGTAAACCAAATATCTATACCTATGTGCAACAAGTATAGTGCACTAGACCATGTTCTTGAATAATGTCCTCTCCTGATGAACCCAATTGGAACCACATATGCACAAGTGAATATTACAAATCGAAAACCCATGAATAACCCCTATGCATCCACATATAACCTAGGATGGAGGAATCATCCAAACCTTTCATGGTCATAAGGCTCAAACTCAGGTGGTCCTAGCTTTAACTAGTCTAATCTAAGGTCCAACCCAATACTGAAAACATACTAGGATTTAATAATGATGAAAAAAGGCTTAGTGCACTAGAAAAGAATCTAGAAGTCCTAACAAAATCAATTATTGATACCAATACCTCCATAAATAACTTTATGCAGACCATGGGCCAACTTTTAAATACCAATACTCAAACCATTGCTTGATTAAAAATACAAATAGATCAGCTAACCTCTACCATTAGTGAGAGAGAAAGAGAGGGAGGTTGCCTAGCCAACCTAAGTCTAATCCAAGAGCCCAAAATGGTCTATGACCCCAACATGGAAACCAAATCAACCAAGTGAATGCAATTCACACCCTAAGATCAGAAAAATAAGTGGATAATAAGGCATAAATCAACCAAGTGAATGCAATTCATACCTTAAGATCAGAAAAATAAGTGGATAATAAGGTGGGTATGCCTGAAAGTCAAGAAGACTTATTATCTGAGCCATCTTCTAAACAATCCATCTATCAGAACCAGTCTAAGGAGCCTGAGTCATCAGCATTCTATAATTCATCAAACCCACTCACAAGACCAACCAAGCCTATAGCTCCTTTTCTGAACCGACTAATGAAGAGAACCTAGCAGGGTTCTAAGCATGCTTTTTGAAACTTTTTCAAAAAATGATAGCAGAAGCTAAATTAATCTACATTAATTTACTGCATGCTATGATCTAATTATAAAATCCTACTTTAGGATCTTTGACATGTTAATATGCATTAGAAAAATAAAATATAATCAATCAGCAAATCGCATTTGCTTACCCATCTATGTTCAGAACATAGTACTTATGTGCGAGTAGATATCACCGCAATCTGGATCTACCAAAAAAATTGCTCCTGCAGTGTGTGTAAGCCGCATATAATGTCCAGCCTCTACGATGAGTCCACATGGAGCCCTTGGTTTGATAACCCCTTTGGGAGTGTAGCTCCTCTCCGAAGCCTTCAACAGCGACCTTCGTTGATACCAATCAACCGAACTGCCTCAGAATCTTTCGGACGCTCTAAGAATACAAGGATGCAATGAAGAAAGATGAGATAGTGGTGAAAGCCGGCGGAGATCTAGACTACATACATTTCATGCAAACCTAAAGTCCCCACTCTAGGATTTAGTGCTCACCCTTTAGAACCTTGATCCCTTTCTCTCTTTGAAAAAAAAAAAAACTTCAATGCCCAGAAGGTAGCATCCTTCTCTAATTTCTGTCTCATCAGAAATCCTTTTGATACCTCATGCACATGGCCTCTTATTGATTTCTCTCACGTAGATCCCTTCTTTTTCTCTCTCTCTTTTCACGCCTAGAAAAATCCATTTTTAATAGGCGTCTATGCATGGGAGAATAAGGATAGATTTGGTTAAACTTATTTCAATCAATCTGTTGAATTCAAAATTCAAGAGGACTTCTAATCCATTCCAGCATAAATCTCAAGAGGTTGATGCACAGAAGGACTCTCCTTCTATGCACCCATACCTGAGAATGCACAAAAATGTGCGAGAGAAAGAAAGCTTTAGGCGTGGAGATAAGGATGAGAGGGAGTTGGAAAGTTTCAATCAAACTAACCAACACAAGTTGAATTCAAAATTCAACTTGCTCTCATTTGATTTGATCCAACACTTGGACTAGGTCAATAGAAATAAAAGGAGGCACACACTTTTTATGATGATGGGACCCACACACATTCCCAATGTGCATGGAGAGAAAAAAAATGGATCAAAGGTCAATGGAGCAGAGAGATAGGAATTCAAACTAGCTTTGAATTCGATCAAATTGGTTTCATCCAAACCAATTTATCTTGACCAATTAAAACTAGGATAAACCCAATCATATTAGGCTTTAATCCAACTTAATTAATTCCTAATCAAATTAGAAATTAATCAAGTTGAACCCTTGATCAAATCAAAATTCATCTTCCTAAGTGATTAGATGATCACATGATCTAATCAGATCAAACCTAATTGAATCAAATTCAATTAGACTTGATCAATTTCTCATCGCTCAATCAAATTGAGCTAATCAGCAATCTTATTGCTAATTAATCCTTCAATAATAACTAAGTCATAATTGTTAGATATATGTGCCCTAGAAGCCAGAATTGGCTGACACTTGTAATACACTTCTAGGGGCAAAATTATAATTTTGACTAAAATCAATAAATGGGTTATTCTCTATCACATATGTGTATTTAGTGTCTGTGATACATCCTTTGAGTTAATGGTAATGATAATTCATATTTTCAAGAGTTGAAAATTTAAGACATGAATAATCATTATTAACTCATAAATTGCTCCTGACCATAGGATCATCACGAGGATGGTGATTGATTCGGAAGGTTGGTGTACAATCACTTTTCTTTAGTAGATGAGTCTTGAGTCTACGGTGTGGAGACATCGGAGCGAAGTAGGTACTCGTTAGAGAACGAGGGCACTGAAGCGTGACCACCTCGAGTAGTCATTAGGGAAGTCTACCTTCTCGATCAATGACTGACTCGATGCTGCAGTAGTGTGTCTGGTTCTTTGACCTGAGATGCCATCGCAGTTCACCTTGAGGTGTTATAGTTTGACTACACCATTACTCGGTCTCCTAGCCATATGGAACCTGAGGTGTATGTTGGCTATGACATGTTCATTGTAGGAACTGGGTTGCATCAAGATGGAATCTATCTACCTCGGTGGTAGAGGAGTAGCCCTATGATGATCATGAGAATCAAGTCCAGAAATCCATGGCCATGGTAGTAGTGAAATAATAAGAAAAGTTTCCTATTTAGATTTTCACATTGGACTCGAATCGAATGATTACATCATATGACAGAGACTAGGTGTTTGACAAGTTCACTTAACCCTAATCTGATCGGGGCTCAAGATAGAAGAACTGAATCACACAGGTAGCTGCACCAAGAGGTTCACATTCAGCTCTGATGGGTTGCCACCATATACTGCTAGGTGTCACTCGGTGGATTTTGGGAGCAATTAGAATGATTTAGATGATCGATCATTCTAGCTGTTCGAATCACGAAGAGTTCTGATCCATCGAAAGGAGTTTCGATGATATCGTTGATAGAGATCATGACATATCCCATTACCATATAGAACTGAACCTAACTGGGTCACACAAACAAAGGTTTGAATCTGGTGATCATCAATTGAACTGATCTAGTTCAATTGATCTGAATGAGATTCAATTAGGTTCAAGAAAATCATGCTAGCACTCGATTGAACCTAACGTTCTTCTGCTATCATAAATAAGTTATCCTATTTGAGCCAAAGGAGTTTATGCTCAAACAGAGGCCTTTATGTGGTCTGACAGGAGGTTGTCCAAGTCAGAAAAGGTAGTCTTATTTGTAAGACATTAGCTGCCATTTTTGGTCACCTGCCATTTCTTATTCTTTGACTTTGGTCAAAAGTCTACCTTTGACTGGTCAAACATTTGACCGTCGATAACTCCTTGCTCTACAATTTCTCGTATAAGATGGTAGCGATATAGAATGTATTTGGTGTGCTGATGTGCCTTCAGCTTCTTAGCTTGAGCTATGGCTTTAGTGCTATCACAATAAAACAAAATCGGACCATCCAAGGAATGTACCACTTCCAACTCATCGATTAACTTTCGCAGCCACATAGTTTTCTTCGCAGCATCTAATGCCGTTACATACTCCACCTCGCACACAGAATCAGCCACGGTGTGCTGCTTGGAACTCTTTCAGCAGATTGCTCCTCCATTCAAGATAAATACATAACCTGACACATTCTTGCTATCATCATAATCTGACTGAAAACTAGAAATAGTATATCCCATAAGTTTCAAGTTAGTATCTCCATAGATGAGCCACTGATCCTTAGTATTTCTTAAATACTTCAGGTTTGTCTTTACAATCTTTTAGTGGTTCTCATCTGGATTAGACTGGTATCTACTCACTATCCCTAGTAAGTATGCCACGTCTGGTCTCGTACATGTCATTGCGTACATAATAAATCCATTATCGAAGCATATGGTATTTTACTCATATGCTCTCTCTCTTGAGGAGTTATCGGATAATTACTCTTTGAGAGAGAAATTTCATGATCTATCAGAAGATAGCCTTTCTTGGAATTCACCATGCTGAACCTCTTCAGTACGGTATCGATGTACGTAGACTAGGACAATCCAAGCAATCTTTTAAATCTATCCTTGTAGATCTTCATCCTTAGGATGTAGGAAGCTTCTTCCAAGTCCTTCATAGAGAATTGAGATGATAGTCAAACCTTTATTCACTATAATGCAAGAATGTCATTCTCGATTAAGAGAATATCATCTACATACAGTATAAGAAATAGAACTACAGAATCATTAGCCCATTTGTATATGTAGGGTTCCTCTTCATTCTTAACGAAGCCATACATTCTGATCACTTTATCAAAATACATGTTTCAACTCTGAGATGCCTACTTCAATCCATAGATGGATCTCCGAAGCTTGCATACCTTGGACTCATCTGTGGATGTAAAACCCTCAGGCTATATCATATACACCTCTTCGTCCAACCCTCCATTTAGGAAAACTATTTTCAGATCTATTTGCTAGATCTCATAGTCTAGGTATGCTGCTATCGTAAGCATAATCCAAATGGACTTGAGCATTGCCACTGGAGAGAACGTCTCATCATAGTCAATACCATAATATTGATGATATCTCTTGACAATCAGATGGGCTTTATAGGTCTCCATCTTTCCATGTATATTTTATTTTTTTTTGAAAATCCACTTACACCTAATGGATTTTATCCTTCTAGGTGAATCAATCAGTGTTCATACACTATTGACTTTCATGGATTCCATTTTGGACTTTATGGCTTCTAGCTACTTATCAAAGTCGGTCCTCTACATAGCATCCATATAGGTGATCGGATGCTCATCATTCTTATCGAGTTCAATAGGATCACCATCTCGAACTAAGAAATCATAGTATCTATCTGGTTGACGTGTTACTCTATCGGATCTCCTCAAGGGTGCCTCTACAATGGGTTCTAGACTTAATCTTATCAAATCCAGTTCTGCAGGTTCATTAGAATGTATCGATTCTTCTACCTGTCAAACTTTAGTATGCTCAACATTAGAGATAACTATTCCTTCTATAAGAAACTTCTTTCCAAAAAGATTGTCTTATTATTGACGAACATCTTGTTGCCCAGAGGTCGCAACCCAAAAGGGAGGGTGAATTGGGTTCTTATAAATTTTAATCAAATTTGCTTTCAAACAAGTATGTGCTTTGATTTAACTTAAATGGTGTGGTTGAAATATAAATAATATAAGTAGCAGTGATTTTAGGATAAGCAAATGCTATAAAGAAATTTGAAAGCTAATCTAAACAAATAGTAAAGCAAGTGAAGCAAGAATTGAAAGCATAATACAAACACACAAGATTTTATAGTGGTTTGGAGCAACCCACTCCTACGTCCACTCTCCAAGCTTTTCTTGGGATTTTTACTATAATCTACTCTTGATTATAGTGTGTTTATTTTTCTAGACACACAAACAAACTTAGTTGATTTTCACAGGAGCACCAACCAAAATTTTATACTAATAATTTTTCAGGATCACTATTAATTTAGTTGATTTTTCGGGCTCACCAACCAAAACCTACAATATCCAATTCTAGGCTTGGACGGACCTAATCCTCAAGTTTTTTTCTCCAAAAAAACTTATAAAAAAATCAAAAATATAAGTATAAAAATTCAGCATAAAAATAAAAATAGAAATGAAACTCTTTAAATCCCAATGAAGAAGCTAATGATGTGCTCGATCGAAGCTTGGTATTTTTTTAATTTGTACTTGAGAGGATGAAAAAGATTTTGGAGAAGATTGCTTTTAAGGTTCGCTGAAATCTGAGCATAACTTTTCTCTTTTTTTTTTTCCTTGGATATTCAAAGTTCCTCACCGAAAATAAATGAATCTCTCTTTAAATCCCTTTCTTCTTGCCTTCCAATTAATTCTCCATCTTTAAATATCTTTAGAGATGGTTGGAGTAAGAGTTCTAGCCGTTGAAAGCTTTGAAATAGCCATTGGGATCGAAAAATAGTCATTGCAAAACTATCCGTTGAAGGTTGTCCGTGCAGAACAAGACCTCTCGATTTTTTATGAGACCTCTCGCCAGATTTCGAGACCTCTCGATTTTAAATCGAGATGTCTCACTGGGACCGCATGACCTCTCGCTCTCAGAGCATAGAAATTGAATTTCTATCATTTGAGATCAAGAGCTCTCGAGATTCTTTTGAGACCTCTCGAAATCATGCTAGAACAGTACTTAGGGCGTGCCAGTCCACTTTAGAGCTCTCAAAAAAATTCTGAGACATCTCGAAAACTGCTCCAAAACTATTTTGAGAGATTTTTTGCACCAATCAAGAGAATTTAATTTTTATTTGATTTCTAATTTATGTTTTTCTTATTTTGGTCAAAGAGCTCTCTTTCTTCTGATTTTTAGAAGCTTAAGAAAAATCTTTTCTTTAAGAATCTTGACTTGATGAATTTTTGTATATTTTTTCTTGAAATGATTCTTCAATTTAAATACCTAGAAAGACCTACATCCACTTATGAAATACATGGTTAAATACTCAAACACTCAAAATTTGGCAATCATCAAATCAATCATGGGGTCAACAATCTTTTCCTTTTTGATGATGGCAAAACTTTAAGTATATGCATAATAAAAAAAATTATGTATTTTAATGCATTTTGCTAATATGTATCATGAAGACATAAAGTACTAGATCAAACACATGAATGCACACTACATAAGTGTTCTCAATTAATCTTTAAAATATCAAAACTTTAAGTTTCTTAAGCATCAATCCTTCAAGCATATACTCAACATACTTCTCTCCCTTTTTGATAACCTCAAAAAGCTCATAAGAAGAAACAAGAAAAATTATCAAAATAAATATGAAAGCTTTAAATTGAGAGATATATCAAATTTATAAAATCAAATCAAAGAAATCATCTTTTCTTTTAAAATAAAATAACTTTCTCTTCAAAAACTTAGCTTGAGTTCAAATAATAAAAGCTCTCCCCCTTTGTAAATGAATATGATCTTTTTTAATCTGATTTTCAGATATGCACTTTTAAGCTTTAAGAAAAATAGAACTTTTTAAAGAATTTAATCATGAAATCAAGCATAGTATATATTTTAATATTCAATTTTTTTTAAAAAAAATTTTTAGTCAATTAAGTTCGAAAAAGATATGTATCAAGAATGTATCGAGTAAAATAAAATAAATAGAATCAAAATAAAAGATAGTTATATTTTTAAATTCATTACTTTGAGTAAAAATTACTTCAATACCAATTATTCATAAGAATTTTGCACTGCACATCAAAAATTTAGGATTAAATTTGAATTCTCAAATGAGTTTTAAAATTATGTTTAAAAATTTATTCCTTAAATTAAGAAAATATTTTTAAATTTAATTTAACTCTAACTAATTTTTTAAAAATAAAATAGGGCAATTAAATCAAGCATATCAAATTAAATAAATATGATAAAGCTCAATCTAAGAAGTTCATAAATTAATTGATTGAGAGCTTAAGATCAAAATCTTCAATCAAATTAAGATGAAAGGCATTTCTTTTCTTATTTTGGAGATACTAAGAAATCATGTTTCAATAACATTATCTTCCTCCATTTTTCATAATTTTGGCTCAATTATTTTAGCTTTCAAGTTTTCTCTCTCCATTTTTAAATCAAGCATATTTAATATGAATTTAACTACTAAATTTAGATTTTCTAAATTTGAAAGATATTTTCAATTTTAAAGCTCTTTTTAAATAGTTGATCATTTTTTTAATAATTTCTCCTCCTTACTTTAGCAAATAATGTCATTTTAAAATTAAATAAAATTTAAAAGTACAAGCATCAATTGAGTGAAATAAGCATTAGTCAAATAAAATATTCACTCAATTAAGTTCAAAAAAATATATGAGATTCTTTGAATTTATCTCAAGAGATATCATATCAAGAGTATATCAATATAAAGTAGATTTGAGATAATATATCTAATTCTTTTGCTAAAAAATAATACAATAAAATGCAAAGCAAGAATGATACCAAGAGTGAAAATTTTCTTAGGAAGAAACTTCTTGATACCAATTAAATTGAAATTAAGACTAAATCATGATTTTATTGATAGTTTAATATCACTTAAAGATCAATTTGCATGTTTAGCTTGATACTAATGATTTTAGTTTTAAATTAAATATTTTATTTTCAAGTACTTAGATCATGCAATTTTTTAGGATATTTCAACATTTAAGCATCTTATGGAAGATTGTTAAACTTAGTTTTTCTTATGGATTTGATAATTAAAATATTTATATCCAATTGATCATCTTTCAAATTAAATTCATCAATTGTAAAATTGATATGAGGAGGCTTGAAATATCATGCTGGATTTTAAAAAATGATTTCTATTCATATCATAACATGATACTTAGAGAAGAGCATACTAAACTTTTAAAATCTAAATATTCATCTCATTTCAAACATCAAAATCAATCATACTAAAATTATTTTAAGTAAATAAGTAATAGAATCAATCGATCAAATAGGCATTGATGGTATGATGTAAGAAAAGTTTAGATTATACCAAATATTGTCATCCATCTAATTTCATTTTCAACGCATCCATCCATAAATTTTTTTTCTTTTCATTCTATTGGATCCTTAGTGTACCTGCAAGATTATTTGCTAATCTTTGGTACCCAAGTCATCTTAGGTCCATGGATGTTAGAGCACATGGTTTCTTTTAAAATCTAAATTTGTTTAATCAAAGTATAACCAATTCTTTTAGTATTACATTCAGAAATTTTATGGTCAACTTTATTGCATTTAAAACAAATTATAGAGTGATTTTTAGAATGAGCTTTTGTAAACATATTCTTAACAAGTTTCTATTTTTTTAAGGAGTTATATCCAATTTCAGCTTTATTGAAAATAGTTTTTTAATTGTTCAATATTGCTTGAAACTTTTGTGATCCAATTGTAAGCTTATTGAACATAGACTTCAATGTTTCAATTTTTTTTTTAATTTAGTATTTTCTTCCAAAAAAGATTTTTCAGATCTTAGGAGTTTTTCTTTTTCTTTAATATAAAACTTTGATTTTTTGAATTTCTCTTTCAACTTAATATTTTCTTCAACTAAAGATTTTTTAGATTTAAATAGTACATCCTTTTCTTTAGCTAAAGAATTCATTTCTTTCAAAATATCTTCTTTTTTATTTAATAATTTATTCTTTTCATCAGCTAAAAGAAGATCAGACTTTTTGAGTTCTTTTGTTTTTGAGCTTTAGTTTTTTTAAATTCATCCATTACATCATTGAAGGCTTCAAATAACTCATCGAATGTGAACTCGGAATAGTTTTCAAATTTTATCTCATTCTTAATGGTCATGAGGCAAAGATTTTTTGCTTTTTTTCTTCATCCGAGCTTGAAGTGTCACTGTCATTCCAAATTCCTAGCATAGCTCTTTTCTTGGTCCTTTTGGGATACTTTTTTAGTAGGAAGCAATTTGGATTGTAATGTCCTCTTTTATTGCAGTTATAATAGGTGGCACTCTTTCTTTCTTTTTCTTCTTCCTTTTCTTTCTTCTTCATAGTTTTCTTTATGAGAAACTTCTTAAATTTACTTACGAGTAGCTCCATATCCTCATCATCATCTTCACTCTCTTCTTCGTCTTCTTCTTCTTCTGACTCATCGCTTTCTTCATGTTGTGAATGGATTTGAAGGTGATGGTCTTCATCTTTCTTGGCTCTTCTTCTTCTTTCTTTGAGTCAAGTTCAACTCATGAGTCATGAGTGAATCCATCAATTCTTCTAGGGATAGCTTGGTGAGATCTTTTGTTTTTGCATGGCTATCATCTTTGCTTTCCATTCCTTTGGCAAAGACCTTAAGACCTTGCAACAAGTTCATAGTTAGTAAAGATTTTGCCAAGACCATTTAGATCATTAATAATATCAATAAATTTAGAAAATATTTTAAAAATTGACCATGTTTTTTTTATTTTAAACATTTCATATTTATGAACAAGCAAATTAATTTTTGACTCTTTTACTTGGCTTGTTCCTTCATGAGTCACTTCTAATCTTTTTCAAATTTTCTTTGTTGATATATAAGTGGATATTCTATTAAATTCTTGTTCATCAAGAGAGAAGTAAAGAACGTTGATAGCTTTAGCATTTAATTGAGTCATCTTCTTATCAAAATCATCCCAATCCTTTTCTGATTTAGAACTAGACATACCATTAATTTCAATTATGGATGTGTGGTCCTCTAGTTATGACTCGCCACATGTCATAATCTAAAGCTTGTATGAAAATTTTTATGCTAACTTTCCAAAATGTATAATTTGCGCCATTAAATAGTGGCGGTGTAGATGTGGATTGACCCTCAATAAATAATGAACCAAATGGGGTTGCCATGATCTTTTACTTTTTTAACTTCTAGGTTAACAAATAAATATTAGAGCACCTGCTTTAATACCAATTATTTCCCAGAGATTACAACCCAAGAGGTGGGGGGGGGGGGGGGGTGAATTGGATTCTTATAAATTTTAACCAAATTTACTTTCTAAACAAGTATGTGCTTTGATTTTAACTTAAGTGGTGTGGTTGAAATGTAAACAATATAAGTAGTAGCAATTTTAGGATAAGCAAATGCTATGAAGAAATTTGAAAGCTAATCTAAATAAATAATAAAGCAAGTGAAGCAAGAATTGAAAGCACAATACAAACACATAAGATTTTATAGTGGTTTAGAGCAATCCACTCCTACATCCACTCTCCAAGCTTTTCTTGAAATTTTTACTATAATCTACTCTTGATTATAGTATGTTTATTTTTTCAAGCTCACAAATAAATCTAGTTGGTTTTCATAGGAGCACCAACCAAAATCATACACTAATAGTTTTTCGGGATCACTATTAACCTAGTTGATTTTTTGGGCTCACCAACCAAAACCTACAATGTCCAATTTTGGGCTTGGATGGGCCTAATCCCCAAGTTTCTTTTTCTAAAAAAACTTGTAAAGAAATCAAAAATATAAGTATAGAAATTCAGCATAGAAATAAAAGTAGAAATGAAACTCTTTAAATCCCAATGAAGAAGCTAATGATGTGTTCGATCGAAGCTTGGCTTTTCTTCAATTTGTACTTGAGAGGATAAAGAAGATGTTGGAGAAGATTGCTTTGAAGGTTTGCTGAAATCTAAGTACAACTTTTCTCTCTTTTTTCTTTTCTTTGGATATTCAAAGTTCCTCACCAAAAATAAATGAATCTCTCTTTAAATTTCTTTCTTCTTACTTTCCAATTGATTCTCCACCTTTAAATATCTTTAAAGATGATTGGAGTAAGAGTTCTAGCCGTTGGAAGCTCTGAAATAGCCATTGGAATCGAAAAATAGTCATTGCAAAATTATCCGTTGAAGACTGTCCGCATAAAACGAGACCTCTCACCAGATTTCGAGATCTCTCGATTCTGAATCGAGATGTCTCACAGGGACCGTGAGACCTCTCGAGAATTCTATGAGACCTCTCACTCTCAGAGCATAGAAACTAAATTTCTATCATCTGAGATCGAGAGCTCTTGAGATTCTCTCGAGACCTCTCAAAATCATGTCAAAACAGCACTTGGGACGTGCTAGTCCACTCGAGAGCTCTCAAAAAAATTTTGAGACGTCTAAAAAACTGCTCTAAGGCTATTTTAAGAGATTTTTTGCACCAATCAAGGGAATTTGATTTTTATTTGATTTCTACTTTATGTCATCCTTGTTTTGGTTAAAGAACTCTCTTTCTTCTGATTTTTGAAAGCTTAAGAAATTTCTTTTTTAAGAATCTTGACTTGATGAATTTTTATAGATTTTTTCTTAAAATGATTCTTCAATTTAAATACCTAAAAAGACCTACATCCACTCATGAAACATATGGTTAAATACTTAAACACTCAAAGTTTGACAATCATCAAAATCAATCATAGAGTCAATATATCTTTTGCTCTTCAGCAAGGTAGAAGTAATATCCCCTAATTTTCTTGGGGTATCATATAAACAAGCATTTATCGAACCTAGATTCAAGCTTTTCTAACTGTAAATATTTTACATAAGTTGAATATCTCCAAATCCTAAGGTGAGTGAGTGTCAGCTTACGACCAGTCCATATCTCAAATGGAGTCTTTATAATAGACTTACTCGAAATATTGTTTAAAACAAAATAAGCAATCTCGAGTGCATAACCTCAGAATGAAATTGGCAGACTCGCAAATCCCATTATGGATCGAACCATGTCCAACGAGGTCTGATTTCTTCTTTTGGATACACCATTATATTATGGTATTCTAGGAGGGATCTATTGTGAGAGAATCTCATTCTCTCCTAGATATATAAGAAACTTGTTGGAGAGGTATTCACCTCATCGGTCTGATCAAAGAGTTTTAATACTCTTTTCAAATTATTTTTCTATCTCATTTTGATATCATTTGAACATTTTAAATGAATTGAATTTACTCTTTATAAGATAGACGTACCCATACCAAGATAGATCATCAGTAAATATAATGAAGTAGTAGAACCCACTTCTAGCATATGTGTTCCTAGGTCCACATATATCAGTATGTACTAAATCCAGAAGCTCAGTGGTCCGTTCACCCTTTCCAATAAAAGGTGATTTGGTCATCTTACTAAGAAGACAGGACTCGCAGGTAGTTAATGATTCATAATCATCAATATCAAAAATATGCTTCTTGACTAACCTGTTGATCCTATTCTTGTTTATATGACCTAGCCAACAGTACCAAAGATAGGCATTAGTGACAACATCTAGTTTAGGACGTTTATTTGATGTGTACATTATACAAATAGACTATGATAAAATATAAATATCATTTCTTAATTATCCTCGTATTATTGTAATATCATTCATAATGATATCATAATAATTTTTTTTATTAACAAATAATAACCATCCTAGACCAAAAGCCCAACAAATATTATGTTCATCATAAAATATGGATAATAATGATAGTCACTTAAAATGATATTATTATTTTTGAAAAATAACTTAAGAGTTTTCAATGCTAGGATTGGAACTTTACTTCCATCTCCAACATTAAGAAATCTATTGCCATTCTCAAACTTTCAACCAATTTGAAGTCCATGCAATGAATTGCATATGTGAAATAGACTCTCGATATCTAATATCTAGGTAGACATATTACAAACAAAAAAATTATAAGATATTATCATATAATAGTCTTGACTAGCAATCACTTGTTGATTTCTCCTGTTCAGCCTATTCAGATCAAGAGGACCATTCCTCTTTAAATCTGTCTGATTAGGGTCAATACTAGACTCCTCGTATTCAGGTCCTAAATGCTTGTCACTATCCAACAGTGAATGGAGCAGACTTATACTAGCCATTCTATTTATCTAAAAAAAAAATATGAGATCATATTAGTACTCGAATTATTTAACCCTAAAGATTTGAATTTTAGTCTAAAGGTTCTTTCACTATTTTTAAACAAATTAGTAGCCTCTACCTCCAATTCAAGAAATTACACTAATTTTTTAGTTGGTACTAGAATCCACATAGAATATAAACAGGCTCGAGAAAAGCTCTAGCTAATCCGCTTGCATTTACAGCTAGGTTCACAACTAATTATTTCTCTAAATATTTTTTAGTAATTTAGATTTTGCCTCAAAAATCAAATCGGTAGGCTTTGGCCTCCACTAAAATGGTCTGATTAGGTCCAATCATTAACATGATCGACTTCGGAACATCAAGCGAATGAAAAAATAAGCCTAAAAAAAGCTCTAGCTAATTTGATCGCCATTCAGAGAGTGCGACCTAATCATCATATGATGGATAGTAATTTTAATATCTAGATGAACAACAAGTGTAAAGCACCATCAATGTCCACCTAGAAAATTAGACTCATTATTATTCACCTTAATGGGAGGCTTTGACCCAGTTATCCTCATAACCTTATCATTTTAAGGACCTAATAATTTAGAGAATTTAATTTTTTTATGATTTGAGATAGAAAGGACATGGATCATGTTTCTTTTACTGACTTCATCAAGTCAATTGATGAGGACTAGGATCAATTTCGATCCATGGGCACCTAATTCAGTCTTACTGAATTGAAATCAATCAAACTAATTTCTAGTGACATGGGTTAGCTTATCACTAAGTGATCTAATCAAATTCTAATCGACCATATCGATCAGATAAGTGAGATCAGTGGAAGGGATATGCCATTAACTCATCAAAGATCGAATCAGTACGAGTAGCTTCCTATTAAAAACCACTGATCTAAACTACCAGACTTATCTTAGATACTAATCCGTTAATTAGGTTTAATCAGATCAACCTAGTAATTACAGGCTAGACGGCTTAGCCATGAATTAAGTTCATCTTGGTCTCGTTAAAGACATGGACTCATTCAACTACAACTATTGAAGTTGAGTCTAGAGTGTCCTTGACCTAATTTAAGTCAACACTTAGATTTGATCAACTACTCTAGATTAATCCATTCTTTAACTAACCTTAGGTCTAACCTAATTAATGAACCTAATTCATCTAACCCTTTAACCCATAGAATTATGAATTTATCTTAGTATCTTTAATTCACAATTCTAGATCCTACTAGACAACACTTAATTCTTTTAATTAAGTTTTGGGCTGATGGATTGGGATTTGGTATTTCAAAAATAATTTTTAATTTTTGAAAGATTCTTTACAACCTAACATTATTTCACTAAATAGGTCGACTCATTTCAAAAGTGGATCGGCTTATTTTATAAACAAGCACTAGTTGTAGGTTTGTTCAATCAAAATAGCCATCAAATAGCTTCAACCAACTTCTCGATCGGGCTGGCTCAGATCTCATCCGAGCTGGTTTCGAGCCATCTCGAGTAGAAGTTGAGTTTAGCTCGGTCCTTGGGACAGTCGGCTCGAGCAGAAAAAATTAGAAACCCAATATTTCGTCGAGCTGGCTCGGATCCCATCCGAGTCAGCCCGATCATAAGATGAGTCAGCTAGATTTCTGAGACAGCAACTCAAGTAAAAGTCTAAAAGGCCGACTTTTAATTGAGCTGGCTCAGATCCAATCCCAGCTAGTTTGAGGAAAAGTCGAGCCGACCCGGTTTCTGATCAAGCCAGCTAGAGCAGCAGTCTAGAGATAGTTTTAGGCTAGCATGCTGGTCGAGTTGGCTTGATTTCTAAGATGGCCGCTCGACCAGCAAATAGAATGTTTACAAGATCCTGTTTAGGTTTAACCTAAACCTATATACATTAAATAAAAAATCTTGAAATATTTAGATCTAATCTAAACACTAATTCATGATGAAATTTAGATTAAAACTAATTCGAAACATATCATAAAAATTTATTAGATCATATCTAAAATTTTTATGATCAATGTTATAGACCGTAACATACCAAAACAATCTCTCCACTGTAAGGGATAAACCTTATAGCAGGATAACCTACAGTCCGTGCGATCATTATGTTATACATTAAATCTTTCTAATTTACATAAAAACATGTCGAGCAACTTGTTGCTCTGATACCATCTAAAGGAAACCTAGCAGGGTTCTAAGCATACTTTTCAAAACTTTTTCAAAAAACGACAATGGAAGCTAAATTAATCTACATTAATTTACTACATACTATGATCTAATCATAAAATCCTACTTTAAGATCTTTGATATGTTAATATGTATAAGAAAAATAAAATATAATTAATCAGCAAATCATATTTGCTGATCCATCTATGTTCAGAACATAGAACCTGTGTGCAGATAGATGATCACCATAATCTGAATCCAACGAAAAATTGCTCCCATATCGCGCTGTAGCCACACATGTGTCCGACCTCTATGATGAGTCCACATGGAGCTCCTGATCTTGATCAGCCTCTTCGAAGTACTAACTCCTCTCTAGGACCTTCGACAGCTGACCTTCATTGATCCAATCAACGAACTACTCCTGATCTTTCGGATGCTCTAGAAATTAGAAGACGCAATGAAGGAACATGAGATGGTTGTGAAAGTGGATGGAGATTTGACACTCAAACTCTCCACCCAAACCTAGAGTCCCCACTCTAGGATTTAGTGCTCACCCTTTGGAACTTTGATCCTTTTCTCTCTTTGAAAAAAAAAACTTCATGCCCAGAAGGTAGCGCCCTTCTCTAATTTTTGTCTCACAAAAATCTTTTGATACCTCACGCACACCCAAGGCCTCTCATTTGATTTCTCTCATAGATCCTTCTTTTTTCTCTCTCTCATTTTATGCCTAGAAAAAATTCATTTTTAATAGGCATCTATACATGGGAGGATAAGGATAGGTTTGGTTGAACTTGTTTTAACCAATCTCTTGAATTCAAAATTCAAGAGGACTCCTAATCCATTCCACTGCAAATCCTAAGAGGTTGACGCACAGAAAGACTTTCTTCTGCACGGCCATAATGTGCGAGAGAAAGAAAGCTTTAGGCATGGAGATGAGGATGAGAGGGAGTTGGAAAGTTTCAATCAAACTAACCAACACAAGTTGAATTTAAAATTCAACTTGCTCTCATTTGATTTGATCCAACACTTGGACCAGGTCAAAGGTAGATAAAAGAAGGTGCACAACTTTCTTCTGGTGTGGAAAAAATCCACGCACATTCCCAATGTGCATGGAGAGAAAAAAAAATGGGTCAAAGATCAGTGGTGCAGAGAGATAGGAATTCAAACTAGCTTTGAATTCGATCAAATTTGTTTCATCCAAACTAATTTATCTTGACCAATTAAAATTAGTATAAATCTAATCATATTAGGCTTTAGTCCAACTTAATTAATTTCTAATCAAACTAGAAATTAATCAAGTTGAACCCCTAATCAAATCAGGGTCCATCTCCTTAAGCGATTAGATCATAACATGATCTAATCAGATCAAACCTAATTGAATCAAATTCAATTAGACTTGATCAATTTCTCATCGCTCAATCAAATTGAGCTAATCAGCAATCTTATTGCTAATAAATCCTTCAATAATAATCGAGTTTCAATCCAGTAGAACCCTTTGATCAACCATCAGATCAAGTAGGATCTTTTATTATGTGTGACCCCATAAATTCGAATCCTAAGCCGGTAGCACAAAAACTAATTTTCTATACTAATTGATGTGACCATCTAGCAATGGTACTTGATGTCTGGATAAATCAAAAATCATAATGCAACATCGATGAACCTATTGTATGTAGTTACCGTATATTCATCTCCTTGACCACGATGCTCATAGGATAATCTAGAGTTAACTACTAACCCTAAAATTCATCCATATTATATTTTAAAATTCAGCATCCATCATATGGACTATTTCGATTAAGAATTTGCTAAATTAAAATACAACGATGCACTTGCTCCAACACTTGGAGGGGTTAATTTTATCTTAACTCACGTACTGACTAGCCAAGTACTTGACTACACCTAATAGCCTTTTATCACTGAATTAAAAATTTAGGTAGTCTGGTACCTAAGTATAGTAAATTGCTTGCAAGTCACCGTGGTGATCTGAGGTCTAAGGGACATATATACCAATATCCTTCATGAGTAATCTTGATAAAAGAGAGCTCCGTAGTTGGATCACGATCAGTAAAATATATTCTTATATTTCACCTGCATGCCATAACAGCATCACCATGCTTCTTGATTAAGAGGATAATCAATACTTATAGCACACAATGATCTATTCTTGATTAACGTTGTCATTCTAGGTAACAACGAATCATTTGGTTGCAATCAGTTTAAGGACTAAACGATAAATTCTTTTTTGTCGAGTCTAAATAGTCCTAAGGACTTCATCACAGAGAGTTCATTACAAAAAAATACACAAAATGATGAAATTGCCAGAATAATAATTTTATTCAATTAAAATTTAAATATAAATTATATTTAGCTTAACCATCTACAACCTAGATGATTGACTTTAGGATACATTTTTCAACAACTAAGGTCTAATAAATAATTAAAATACTTAGATAAAAAGCTAAAGGTATTTAAACAAGTCCAAGTAAATATCTTTCTACTAGACATGATCCAGCAAGTCCAGACCTATGCCAAAGTTCTAAAGGACCTTTCCATAAAGAAAAGGATAACAAATTTATCCAAAAAAGCCTTCCTAACAGCAAGTGTGAGTTTCCATCTATCGTGTGAAGTGCCGATTAAGTACGAAGATCCAGGATCTCCTATAATTTCATGCACTATCGGAGAGACCAATATTAATAAGGCTCTATTAAACTTAGGAGCCAGCATAAAAATATTGTCATACTCTATATATAAGTAATTAGGGTTGGAAAAACTAAAACCTATAGGGATTACCTTACAACTAGCAGATCAATCTTCTAAGATTTCTAAAGGAGTGGTAGAGGATGTGTTAATTAAGGTTGATAATTTTATCTTTCCTTAAGATTTTGTCATTTTAAATACTGAACCTGTTCCAAATCCAAAGGATCATATCCTGATTATTTTAGAAAGACGATTTCTAGCGACTGCCAATGTTATAATCAATTGCCAAAATAGACTCATGAAACTCTCGTTTGGGAATATGACCATTGAATTGAATATTTTTTACTTGGAAAAGGAATTGGACCAACTCGATGAAGAAAACTTAACCCAAGAAGATGTCTACGAACCCAATGATCTATGCCATGAGGACATCAAAATTAATTCCGGGTTAAACCAAAAATTTATAAATAAAATTTGGACAATTGTTAACCACAGAAACTGACCAAAACTAGAATCATCAATCAACCCAGTTATTGAGGAAACACCACCGCTAGATCTGAAGATACTCCTTGAACACCTAAAGTATAAATATCTAGATCCATCAGAAACTCTATCGGTAACAATTAAATTAGACATGGGTCCAATCTAGGGGATGTTAGATCTGCTAAGAGATAGTCACGATAAAATTGGTTATGTAGAAGAAAACTATCTTTCTAGAATTAGTGGTGAAAGATCAGGCAAATTTTTTAATTGGTATAAGATCCGGGCTAAAATAATATATGAAGATTAGAGTCTAGTCTGACTGAAGACTATAAACTTAACACTTGTTGGAAGGCAACCAAATTTCTTAGGAGTAGTTTTAATAAAAGTCTAACTGAAGACTTTAATCTTAGCACTCCTGAAAGGCAACCCAACTCTTTGCTCTCTAATTTTTGTTTTCTTTCAATTTGGTTAGATTTATCAGGTCTGATATCAAGATGAGCTCTATTAGGGACAATGTTGGCTAAGTTGTGAGGAGAGCTTTATAAAAATTTCTCTTCAAGTGCCTTCACTTCCATTTATCCTATTTTGTATATAAATTCAATCATTTTTTTTGGGGTATAATAATAAACAAAATAAATGTATATCTGGACCTACCTTCTATCTTCATATTCTTATACTTGTCATGTCTCTGACTTAAGGTTCATTACTTACTTTTGGTAAGTAGTTGATTGAAAAATCATGATAATTTTTAAAACATTGAGTAGAGAAAATATTAATAGACTCAAGTAAGAAAGTTAAGTTAGAATGAAATCAATTTCTGGATAATTCTAATCCACCTATTCACATCAAAAAAGAATTTATTTTTTAGGTGTATATGGGTATTAACCAATGCAAAGTTTCCTATATTAATCTTTACCGAGTAACCAGACCTCTTTTTCTCAGAAAGCGTTGATGTTCGTATAAAAAAATGGGTAATATAAAAAAAAAAATTAATAAAAAAATAAAAAAAATAAAAGAACATAGTTGCACCAAAATAATACCTCATCACTCCTTTGGAGTAGAAGATTTAAAGCTAATAATAGGAGTTGGTTAAAAATTATCTTAGAAAAATGATGAGTTTGCACTTAACTAATTTACTAGATGCTATTAATATCCCAATATTATGTTTTATCAACTATATAATGGGATATCTTCTTCTTATAAAAATGTATGAGAAAAAATCTTTAAGTCCAAGTAAACTTGTATACGGCATTGATAATTTTTGATAGTCTCCTTAACTATTCTCTAATATGCAATTCCAAGTAAGATTCAAGTTGAAAGGTATCATAAATATAATAATTTAATATAAAAAATATTAATATTTTACTTATTTAATTTTAATTATTTAGTATTTGATATTTTTATATTTTTTTTAAAAAATCTAATAAGTGCTGTGATTTATTTCGGAATCAATCATTCTTTAAACCCAAATCAGTATGCACTAAGTTTAGAAATGGATTGCACGAAATTTGGAGTGAACATGGGCTGTAAGGTTCAAAAGAAAATAAATAGTGCGATGTACAAGGGTTTAACAGGTCCGGGTGCACGGCATTTGAAGAAACCAGAAATCATGAGGGAAAGAAAAAGGATACGCACGATATAATAAAAAATGAAGTAACCATTTAGGAAACCAAAGAGGATATATATGGTATTTTAAGAAATAAATATTTCTTTTGGAACCGGAAAGGAAGGCTTCACGTGCATGGGAGTAAAAAGGAAGAATCATCACTACGTGGCTTTCACACATTGGGCATTGGAAAATGGCTATCACATGGGAGGAAGCAGTATATAGGCATGGATCTGACACGACTTCACGTGCTTCTTCGCGGAGAAATGAAATCTGGATGTCACCATCGAGATTTAAAAAATATATATATATTTTTAAAAAAAATTAAAAAAATATTTAAAATTGAACAGCTTGTCTTATCGGGCCTTCAAATTTTATTCATCCATCTTCTGGTCCTCATCCTTTTACTAGTCTTACATTAAAAAAATATAAAATCCATCTTTCTTCTACACCTATAAATAAAATTCAATATCTTTACTATCAAGAGACAACTCTCTATCCACACCATAGCTCTTATAAGAATCCATACGATATACAAGAATACCCATCTTTTAGATTCTTTAGCCATTTTATTTCTATTTTCTCCCATCCTTTCAATACACGAGAAGAAGAGTCAACTAGAGACCGAAAGATATGGGAATTAGAAGAAAAAAAGGTCTGCAGAGGACGGCTGTGAAAGGAGGTTCTAGTTTAGTTTTTTTTTATTTTTATTTTTATTTTTATCTCTAACTCTTGTTAATAGCTTAGAAATTAGGAGTAGATTGTAGTACAAAATTTAAATTCTAGAAATAATTTTTTTTATGTAAGTTAAATTTTGTAAATTTTAATTTATTTTTATTACATCATGTCTAGTTAAGCATTCTTTCGGGATTTGCAATGAAACTAGACCATAATTAGATGCTGATATTTTATAGTTTGTTTTTTTATTTTTAATATTAAAGAGTTTTTCTATTTTTTATCTCCTTACTAAGAGACTTGATGAACTATAGTTAGATTAAAATCTCTTCATAATTCATGCTTGATTCAATGCAAAAAAGATAACAGATAAAAGGCTCATAATTTCTTCAAGTCTTCAATCTTTTCTTACTATAAAATCTTGATAGATCATAGTTGGGTTAAAGTTCCTTTATGGCCTATGCTTGAATCAATACAAAAAAGGAGTCTCTTACTTAGGATAAATCAAAATGCTTGATGGATCATAGTTGAGTTAACTCTTTTCATGATCCATGCTTATTCATAATTTACACCCTAATAAGAAGACCTAAAAGATGTGTTATTCGAGAAATCATTGAAAAAAGCTATCTTAACTATTGATCCAGTGGATTCGAAAATCTTAGATCCCTTAGATATTGTATTTCTGTACTTATATTTTTTTGGTTTTAGTTAACAAACAATCTTCATATCTTCTTCAAAGCTTGCCTGATTAAAAGTTTCAATGCATTTTAAACATATAATTCCTTGTAAAATTGATCCATACTTGTCAAACATGCTGCATTGCACATCTGTGCTTATAATTACATATTAAGACACATCAAGGTGTTGCCTCCTTAGGGCTATAAAATGGCTTGTTCAACCTGTGCACCTGGACCAACTCGACCTTCAATAATTGGTTAGCTTGTCAAGTCCTTGGCGTTAAGGCTGGCTCAGGATGGAGGTGTCTTCTCCTCAAGGCCATAGAATGGCTTGCCCAACTAGCTATACTTGAAAGTGCTTTCTTGGTGGTCATTGGAGAGACTGGCTCGATAAGATTCATAATCAACATTTTTTTGGAAGGGGCACCCAATCAATAGGGCTTAGGCACACACTCGTTGTAGGTTCCATAGTCAGTGTACACTTGATCCTCTTTGGCTCATTTAAGAGAGAGTTATTAATGTAGCCAAGGCAATCATTGAAAAAAAAAAAAAAAAAAAAATGGAAGATGCATGAAATAAAAAAAAAAAAAAAGAAAGAAAGTGAAAAAAAGTTTTTTTTTGAAATTTTATTTGATAACTTGGAATAAAACTAACTACAATAGAGGCCAAGGGCCTTATTTATAGCTAAAAATCTTAATTCAGAAGTAAAAGGACTCCTAAACTAAGTCACAAAAGAAATTCTAAACAAAATCAAAAAGAACAAAACAAAACAAAGTCAAAAACCTCATTCCTACTTGGACTTGGAAAACTAATAACCTTGCACGCTACCGTAAAACTATCAGACAATAAAAATTGAGCCTCAAAATTTATGATGGCAGCCAAGAAGCTAGGCTTGTAGGGCTTGGAGAGAGGTTTTCAGAATATGATCATAATAAGAATTCTGACATCGGATGATAAAGTTATGCCATTCTAGCTCGGTAGTGTCAAAATCCTGCAAATCAGTATAATCAGATCGAATTCGCACCCTTTCGGATCTGATCCCTCAAATTCATATATTTATCGGCTAAGATGCTTGCATCATCCTCCCCTGACTAGAAGAAACTCGTCCTTGAGTTAGAAGCTTCTTCATCTGATGAATCTCCTATATAGGAAATGAGATGCTTCATATTGAACACATTAGAGATTCGAAGAAAATTGGTAATTTCAACTTACAGGCATTGTTATTGATCTTTTTAATTATCTTAAAAGAATCCATCTTTCGTTGGCTCAGCTTGTGGTATTCTCCCACCAGATATCGCTCCTTGGTTAGAATAGCCCATACATAATTGCCGACTTCAAAAATTATCTTCTTTTTATGCTTATCTGCAGCCTTCTTATATTTAGCATTGTTGGCTTCTATCCATTGCTTTACTGACTGATGAATTGTGTGTAGGTCTGTAACTAAATCTTCAGCCTTTATACTGGATCGTCCTTTAGAACTGATTGGGGTTAAATCTAAAACACTGCTCGAGTTCAATCCATAAATGATTTGAAATGGGCTGTAGTCTGTAGTCCTGTTCACGAATTGGTTGAATGCGAATTCTGCCTGTGCTAAAGCCAAATCCCATTGCTTTGGACGCTCTCTAGCAAGACTTCTTAATAGATTTCTCAAGCTCCTATTGATGGATTCGGTCTATCCATCTATCTGAGGATGATAAGCTGAACTAAATTGCAATATAGTTTCCAAACTCCTCCACAGACTCCTCCAAAAATGGCTCATGAACTTTATGTCTCGGTCAGATGTAATAGATTTGGGTACTCCATGAAGATGCACTATTTCTTTGAAGAGCAGTTGAGTAATGTTTGAAGCATCCATGATCTTCTGACAGGCGATGAAGTGAGCCATCTTTGAGAACTTGTCTACCACAACCAACACTGAATCACATCGTCTCTGAGTAATAGGTAGACCTAACACGAAATCCATGCTGATCTCTTCTTATGGATGGTCTGGAACAGGTAGAGCAGTGTATAATCCTGCATTTGTTGCTATTTTCTTAGATATTTGACATATCCTACATCGCTCCCCAAATCTGGTTACATCATGCTTTAATTTTGGCCAGTAATATATGTTATGAATGAGCATGAGAGTATTGTCTCTACCAAAGTGTCATTCATTATGCAACTCTTGTACAATCTTTTCTTGCAAAGAACAATTTGGAATACATAGCTGCACTTCTAGAAACAAAAATCCATCATATATCTAGTAATCAGTTCGGGTATAAGAATGTACTTCTTGTAGAATTCTGCCAAAGTCAGGATCACTGTCATAAAGATCTTTCAGAGTATCGAAACCAATCACTTCAACATGAAGAACTCTTAGCAGCTTGGCTGTCCGGCTTAATGCATCTGCCATCCGATTCTGAGTACCAGATTTATGCTTCAGAATAAAGTAAAACTCCTGCAAATAGTTCACCCACTTGATATGCCTTCGGCTTAGCTTTGCTTGACCATTGATGTATTTGAGGGCTTCATGATCAGTGTATAAGATGAACTCCCTTTGAACTAAGTAATGACACCATTGCCGAAGTGCGCTGATCACCGCATAGAATTTTACATCATATGTTGAATAATTTAGTTTGGATCCAGATAATTTTTCACTGTGGAAATAAATAGGCCGCCCCTCTTGATTGAGAACTCCACCGACTTTAGTAGAGGATGCATCACACTCCACTTCGAAAATCTTGATAAAATCAAGAAGGGCAAGGACATCAACAAAGGTGATCTTTAATTTGATTTTTTCAAAAGCAGCTTATGCCACAGGTGTCCATTGAAATCACCATCCTTTCATGCAATCAATCATAGGAGACATTATAGAAGAAAATCCATAGATGAATCTACGGTAGAAGGATGCCAGGCTATGGAAACTTCGGACTTCAAAGATACTATGTGGCACCAGTTAGTTCTGAATAGCCTAGATCTAGGATGGATCAGCCTACAGCCCTTTGGAGGAGACGATATAGCCCAGAAAGGACAAGCTATCCGCTACAAAATTGCACTTCTTGGGATTGGCGAATAACTTCTCTCTTCTCAGTGCATTAAGGATCTCCATAAGATGCTATAAGTGATCCTCTAAAGTAGGGCTATAAGTAAGTATAATATCAAAGTAAACCATAAGGAATTTACCAAAATACGGTTTCAGCACATGCTTCATCAATCTCATGAAAGTACTCAGTGCGTTGGTAAGTTCGAACAGCACCACCATCCATTCATACAAGCCCTCCCTTATTTTGAAAGCTGTCTTCCACTCGTCCCCAAGTCTAATCCATAATTGATGGTAGCCACACTTCAAATTGATCTTGGTGAATATCCTAGCCCCAGCAAGTTGATCAAGCATATCATCCAGCCTTGGGATTGGAAACTAGTATTTGATGGTGATCTGATTGATGGCTCGACTGTCGATGCACATACGCCATGAACCATCTTTCTTTAGAACCAGCAGGGCAGGTACTGCGCATGGACTCATGCTTGGATGGATGTATCCTTTGTCTAACAGCTCCTGGATCTATCGCTGCAGCTCCTCATGTTCAGCTGGGCTCATGCAATACGCCGGCTTGTTTGGTAGACTTGCTCCAGGAACAAGATCGATGTGGTGTTGAATATTTTATTCTGGTGGTAATCCTACAGACAAGTCTTCAGAAAATACATCAGCAAATTTTTTGAGAATAGGACGTACCTGGGATGGAATGTCATGCTTGGTTAATTTGCCCTTCTCCATCACTGCTAGCAAGTAGCCGGCCTTCATCGCCTCCTTTAGGCATGCATGTTTTGTTAGAAGATTGATATTGGACTCCGATTTTTATTTGGGTAACTGCTCTTCCTTCATCAGTGCTAGAGTGATTTTCTAATTATCTTTGAAGAATGTATATATATTCTGTCGGCCATCATAAGTGATATTATGGTCATACTGCCACGACCTCCCTAGAAGTAGATAGCAGGTATACATAGCTACTACATCACACCAAACACTATCATAGTACTTCTGCCCAATCGAGAAAGAGATAAGGAAATGACTATCAACAATGACTTCAATTTCTTTTTTGAACCATGAAAGTTTGTATGGCCGAGGATGTTTTTCTATTGACAGGTTCAGCTTCTTGACGGCCTCCTAGGAGATAACGTTCTCGTAGCTACCGCCATCGATAATTACCTTACAAACTTTCTTTGCAATTGTACAATAGGGATGGAAAATATTTGTTCGCCTCCAATCTTCTTCCTCTCATTTTCTTGGAGCCAACAAGCTCTTTTGCACAACGAGGGCTTCTCCGCTATCTCCTAAAAGCATAGAATCATCCTCCTCACCACTAGTTTTATCATATGTAGGTTCATGATCTTCATCAGCAGGTTCTTCTTCTTTAATTAATAGTTGTTTTTCAGGATGACCAGCAGGTTTCTGGCACTCATTCCGGGTATTCCCAATCTTGCCACAATTAAAGCATCTAATCGTAGAAGATCCTGCTTGAATTGGTCTTGGAGGTCTCGTATCAATAGTACGGATAGGAGGGGTAGGGGCTAGGTTGCACCGTATATCCCTTTGATTATCAGTTGTCGATGCTCGATTGGTTCGCAAGGGAGGTTCAGGTCGGGGGAAAGATCTTCGCCGCAATTGCTCCTCAGCCACCACAATCCTATGGTATGCTTCTTTAACTATTCACATGGTGTGAAGTCGTAGGGCATCTTGGATTTGTTGTCATAGGCCTCCGAGATATCGTGCGACCATCTGCTCCTCGCTTTCAGCCAGATCATTTCATGCCACCAGCTAATAGAATTCCTCTGTATATTCATCAATGGATCTAGGGCCTTGCCGAAGATTTTGCAGGCGTTGATATAGAGTTTGTGTATAGTTGAACGGTAGAAACTGCTCTCTTAACGCCTTCTTCATCTTCTCCCAATCTTGAATTTTTAGTTTGCCTCTATGCTCTTGAATTTTCTTTAATTGCTACCACCAAGCAGAAGTATGACCAGTTAATTTAAGAGCGACAAGTTTTATCTTTTTGTTGTCAGGAACCTCTATGTATTTGAAGATGCACTCAATTTGATCCAACCAATCAAAGAACATCTTGTTAGATAAGTGTGCCCTAGAAGTCAGAATTGGCTAACACTTGTAATATACATCTAAGGGCAAAATTATAATTTTAACTATAAATAATAAAATAAATTATTTTTTATTATAGTGTGTATTTAAAAGTATCTGTGATACATTCCTTGAGTTAATGGTAATGATGGTTCATATTTTCAAGAGTTAAAAATTTAAGACATGAATATTCATTATTAACTCATAAAATACTTTCGATCGTAGGATCAACATGAGGATGGTGAATGATCTAGAAGGTTGGTATACGATCACTTTTTTTAGGGTAGATGAGTTTTGAGTCTACGGTGTAGAAACATCGGAGCGAGAGTATAGGTACTCATTAGAGAATGAGGGCACTGAGCGTGACCACCTCAAGCAGTCATCAGGAAGTCTACCTTCTCGTCAATGACTGGCTCGAAGCTGTAGTGGTGTGTCTGATTCTTTGACCTGAGGTGCATTGATAGTTCATCTCGAGGGTGTTATAGTTTAACTACACCATAACTCGATCTCCTAGCTATTCAAAATTCTGAGATGTATGTTGGCTATAGCATGTTCATTGTAGAAATTGGATTGCACCAATAGGAGATCTATCTACCTTGGTAGATGAGGAGCAGCCCTATGATGATCATGAGAATCAAGTTCATAAGCCCATGGCCATGGCAGAGTGAAATGTAGAAAGAGTTTCTATTAGAGTTTTCACATCAGACTTGAATCGAATGATTAATTCATATGACGAAAATTAGGGTTTGACAAGATCACCTTAACCCTAATCCGATTGGGGCTCAAGATGGAAGAACTTAATCACACAAATAACTGCATTGAGAGGTTCATCTTTAGTTCTGATGGGTTGCCACCATATGCTGCTAGATGCCACTGGTGGATTTTGGGAGCAATTAGAATGATTTGGATGATCGATTATACTAGTTATCTAAATCAGAAAAGTTCTGATCCATCGAAAGATGTTTAAATGATGGTAATGATAGAGATCATGATATATCCCATTACCATATAGAACTGAACCTAACTAGGTCACACAATCAAGGGTTTGGATCTGGATATCATCAATTGGACTAACCAAGTTCAATTGATTTGAATAAGATTCAATTAGGTTCAAGAAAATCATGCTAGCACACGATTGAGCCTGATATTCTTCTTCAACAATCATTAAAAGTTATCTTGATTAAGCCAAATATGTTTGGACTCACTTAGGAACCTTTACTTAGTTTGACTGGAGCTTGTCCAGATCAGAAAAGGATTATCTTAATTTATAAGATAAATTTGAGATAACACCTGCCAATTTTCGTTACCTGCTAAATCTTGTTCTTTAACTTTGGTCAAACATTAACCTTTGACACTTAGATATCTGCCCATATATCATACACCCATAGGAGAGTAGATGGGGCTTTGCCCCTGCTAAAAGGAGGAAAGGGAGGGGGCGCATGCCTAGGGAGGCATGCACCCAAAGAGGATAAAGATTGGAGTCCCATACGGATGGGACTCCAGTTGCTTCATCCTCTCTACTTGGATAGCGCCAAAGACTCTTCTTTGACCAGTCTTGGCACCACCTAAGGAGGTTTGTAAAGGACTCTAATCTGATTGGATCAGATGATATCATCCCACCAATCAGATTTAGATCTGATTGCACGAAGAGCCATGATTGGCCGGGATGATGTGGCACTGCATGGCGCAACAGGATCTATATAAATCCTATCTACGCCCAAGATAGAGAGCTTCTACCCTTTGCCCATGCCACATAGCCCCTCTCTCTCCTTCTCCATGCCTCCTTTAGATTTGCTCTCTCCTCTCCATGTCCAAAAGGTTTCGAGCTTCTGTTTGGTGTGATCCAAGCAAGAGAAAGGCGACAAGAAAGCAAGAAAGCAGTACTGCTGTAAGAGACAACACCCGATCTTCAAAAGATATTTTGAAGATTTCAAGATCAGATCCAGATCTAATCTTTGAAGTATAGATTAAGAAGGAGAAGATCTCTAAATCCTACCTAAGTGGATATTGATAGAGGTCAGATGCTTGCATGGCTATATCCAGAACTTTAGGCAACCATCAGGATCATCATAGAATAATAGGATTACCCACAATAAGATACAATTAAATTAGATTTAATTTAATTTATTTTTATTTTATTTTATTAGATTGATAAAATTAGATCTGAAGAGTCTCAAATCTGATTTGGATCTAAGAAAAAAAATTTTAAAATATTTCTCTTGATCTGATTAGATCTGAACAAATCTGACCTGAAAAATAGGATTTTTCTCTTCAACTGGTATCAAAGCCAGGTTCCAAAATTATTTAGATTTAATTTTAATATAATTTTAATCTAATAATTAGATAATTTTTTATGTCACATTAGATGTGATTAGATCTAAAATCAAAAATTAAGAAAATTAAATAATCTAGATCTAAGATGTATGAGATGCATGACTAGACTAGGATTAGAATTGTTCTATGTAGTCTAGGATAATCATAATTTTAATTTGATTAACTATGATTTTAGATCTATTTATTTATTATTTTTTAATATTATAAATATTATAATTAGATCTAAAAAATAGAAAATAAGTTTATTTAATTTTGTTCATGTGAGATATGATAGATGCACGTTTAGACTAGTTGTAGAATAGTTTTACAAAATTGTCTAGAATAAATTTAATTTGATATGATCAAATATAAATTTTATTTTTTTGATATTTGAGAGATAATTTAGATCTAAAATCATGCATGATATGATACATGAGATGTATGTAAAACATGTTTTTAAGTTAGATCAATTTTATATATGTGATATATATGTAGATCTAACTATTTTTGTAGATTTATCATATTTCTGATTAAGACATTTCCCTTGGCCGTCCGATCATAAGAACAAAAAAGGATTTAAAGGCCCTCTCTTTTCATTCGATGGGATGTTCTTATGATGTGTAGGGGTGCTGCATATTCGTCCTTAATCAAAAATTAAAAACTTATTTTCTGCAAAATCATATATCCTAAAATCCTAGAATTTTATTTACATATTTTATTTATGAATTCTAAACCTAATTAAGAATTAAGATTATGAAATATATTAGATCTAAAATTAAAAATTTTTAGATCTAAGACATATTCATAAAATTAGGTTCGGACTTGGATGGCTCAATTAGGTCTAGCGATTGATCAAACTAAATTAAGAGTTGGTTAGATGAAATCAAGAGTGCTTAAATTGATCAGCCTAATAGGATTAAGTCTGGGTCAAGGTCGAGTCACATGAGTGATCGATCAAGTTAAGACCTAATTAAGCTCAGTGGTTGGAGTCTGGATTGTAGGCTAACCCGATTGGTTTTGGCTCAATAATTTGGTATCTAAGGTAAGTTTGGCAGATATAACTGACTGGTTTTTAATTGAAAGCTATTCGACTCGAATGCATTCTTGTCGAGTTAATGGCATATCCCTTCCATCGATCTCACTTACCTGACCATATTTGTCGGCTCAGTCCTGATTTGAGATGGCTAATAATTCGAGCTAACCCATGCCACTAGGTTAATCATAATGGTTATGACTATGTCAAGTCAAGTTTAAAGAGACCTAAATCGAATCTTTCTAAGAAAATATTAAGTCTAAGATCTTCCACTATTGTAGATGTGCGGGTCCTTTCTGGGGTTGATTGTTCTTGGCTGATCGCAGTGGTTTAGTTGCATCAGAAAGATGCAACCATGTCTATTAAGCATTGGATGCTATAGGCTGGAGGATAGATTGGGCTCAATATTTTAGATACAGTGAGAGACCCAATTAAAAATCTAATCTATGCAAATGGTGGGTTTGACTTAACTAAGAAGTGAATCAATATTTTTGGCACGGTGAGATTCATGAATTAGAGACCAAGCATGAGTGCACCATGATTAGAAAATCATCGGACAAGAGTTGTTCACTCATTGGCTAATCCATCATCAATAACTATTAGGTGAGGTAATGAGTCAATTGGTGGGACTGCACCATCCACTAAAAATCATTAATCGTAGAGATTTTTGCATCTCTATAGAGAGAGTGTAGGAATCCGAGAAAATAGTGGGAGCTAATTTATTTAAAAATCAAACTCCTAAATAAATTATTCAAGTCTTAATTTCAAAATCTAACTAGAAACTTTGACTCTCTATAGGATAATGTCTGCATCTAACCCACTAGTCCGTATCCTAGATACCCAGACCCAATTACAAGGATTGGCTATGGAACTTCAAAATTATTTTAAATTTTGAGAAGTTAACTCATGTATTGGATCAGGATATTCCCACCTTACCAGCCCGTCCGTCGGCTGAATAGAGAGCATCTCTTGACAAATGGATGGATGAAGATAATAAGGTCAAATACTACATGTTGAGCTCGATGTCCGATGAGCTTCAGTTCCAATATGAATATATCAAGACTATCCACCAAATATTAGCTCACCTGTAAGAGTTGTTTGGTGAACAAAATTGCGTAGCCAAATATCAGATCACTAAATAATTTTTTAAGGCTAAAATGTGTGATGGGTAGTCAGTCCAAGATCATTGTCTGATGATAATCAAGGACTTGAAAGAGTTTGAGAAGCTTAGAGTGAAGTTAGATCAGGATCAGCAGAATGACATAATTTTACAATCTTTGACTGATGTGTATGGGCAGTTTATCATGAACTACCATATGCATAAACTTTAGAGTACTCTGGTCGAACTAATGAATATGCTGGTTACTGCTGAGCTTTCTATGAAAGATTCTAAAGGCTTAATACTTGCTATGGAATGAACTTTTTTCAAGAGAAAGTCTTTGGGAAAGAAGAAGAAGTCTGTGAAAAGGCAAAAGATGGAAGGTGAAAAGAAGAAGAAGGTAGAGCTGAAGAAGAAGGCTACTGACAAAAAAAAAGTTTTTTCATTATAACACAGACGGCCACTGAAAATAAAACTGCCCTATATACCTAGCCACCTTGAAGAATAAGAAGGATACAGGTCCTTCTGAAGGTATGCTCATTATTGAATCTAAACTTACAGTTTCTTCTGCATCCAGTTAGGTGCTTGACTCTGGTTCTAGTGCTCATTTATACACTTTCATGCAGGATCTTGAGGATAGCAGGAGGCTAAGGGATGGTGAGATAATCCTGCACGTCAAAAATGGAGCAAAAGTTGCTACTGCTATGGCTGTGGGAACCTACCATTTTCGACTACCATCTGATTTAGATTTAGTACTTAGGAATTATTACTATGTGCCCACTGCAAGCAGAAATTTTATTTCTATTTCATGTTTAGCATAAGAAGGCTATGTAATTAGTTTTCTTAAGGATCATTATAATATTCTTTATAAAAGAAATAAAATTGCTAGTGGTTTCCTCATTAATGGTCTCTATCAGTTACATATTGATGTATCTATCTTTAATATCGAGAAAAATGTGAATGCTGTAAAACAACCCAGGGATAGTCCAAATGATAGGTATCTATGGCACCTAAGTCTAGATCATATAGCAGAAGATAGGGTTAACAAATTAAAGAAAACAGGACTATTGAGTTTGTTGACTTTCGAGTCATATCCAATTTGTGAATCTTGTCTTCATGGCAAAATGACTAAGCTCCCTTTTGTAGGACATGGGAAAAGGGCCACGGATCTACTTGCCCTAGTACATACTGATGTGTGCGGTCCATTTGATGTACCGGCTAGAGGCAACTTTATCTACTTCATAACCTTTACCGATGATTTATCTCAGTATGGGTACATGTATCTTATGAGACACAAGTTTGAAGCTTTTGAAAAGTTCAAGAAATTTAGATATGAAGTAGAAAAGTAAACTAAAAAATTCATTAAAATTCTTTGATTAGATCGAGGAGGTGAATACCTCAATCGAAAATTTTTGGACTATCTCAAGCAAAATGGCATAGTCTCTTAATGGACTCCATCTGGAATACCTCAACTCAAAGAAATTTCAGAATGGAGGAATCGGACCTTATTAGATATGCTCCAATGATGAGCTTCACAGACCTTCCCGATTTTTTTTAGGGATATAGTCTATTAACTATTATATATATACTGAATAGGGTTCCCTCTAAAATCATTCCTACCACATCGTATGAGATATGGCATGGTAAGAAACCAAGTCTGAGTCATCTCAGAATTTGGGGTTGTCTGGCTCATGTCAAAAGACAACAAGTTGATAAGTTAGAGTATAGGTCCTTTAGAACTCGATTTATAGGATATCCTAAAGAGTCATTAGGATATTATTTCTACATTCTAGAAGACCATAATATGATTGTGAGTCGGCATGCCATCTTTCTTGAAAAATAGTTTATTCAAGATAGCAGCATTGAAAAGCAGATCAAGCTCGAGGAGAAAGTCTCACAAGAGCAATGAGCTAAGGACCCCATGGAACCAAATTTGGTTGAGCCAATACAATCACTACCTCCTCCACCTCATAGATCGAAAAGGATCTTCCATCCCCCTAAAAGATACTTAGGTACTATTTCAGAGAAAGTAGAGAAAATATTCCTCGTAGGTAATGGGGTTCATGGTGATAATCCCAAAACCTATAACAAGGCGATATTAGATATCGACTCCGAGAAATGGTTAGAGGTAATGAAGTCAGAAATTGACTCAATACACTTAAATCAAGTCTGGACCTTGGTAGATCCACCAGAAGGTATAGTACCTATTGGGTGTAAATGGATCTATAAGAGAAAGATTAGTGCAGATGAGAATGTGGAGATATTCAAAGCTAGATTAGTGGCAAAAGGGTATAGTCAGCATGAAGGCATTGACTATCAGGATACCTTTTCGTTAGTAGCTATGCTAAAGTCCATCCATACATTATTTGCTATTGCAGCCTATTTCGATTATGAAATATGGCAAATGGATGTAAAAATGATGTTCTTAAATGGATATCTTAAGGAAGATATCTATATAGAACAGCCGCTAGATTTCATATTCAGTGATGCTGATCACAAAGTATTCAAGCTGCAAAGGTCCATATATGGACTTAAGCAAGCATTTCAGAGTTGGAATACTCATTTTAATGATATGATCAAATTATTTGGTTTCATCAAAAATGAAGAGAAACCATGTATTTTCAAAAAGATCAGTGGGAGCGCTATTATCTTCCTCGTGCTGTATGTGGATGATATCCTTCTTATTGGGAATGATATTCCCATGTTGACCATAGTTAAAATATGGTTATCAAAAGAATTCTTCATAAAAGATCTAGGAGATGCATCCTTCATTCTAGGAATTAAGATCTATAGAGATAGACCGAATAGGATGCTAGGTCTTTCACAGAAGATGTACATAGAGGAAGTGCTAAAAAGGTTTAGCATGGAAAACTCCAAGAGGGGTTTGGTATCCTTCAGACATGGCATTCATCTCTCCAAGAAGATGTGCCCTAGTACACTTGAGGAGATAGAATGCATGAGTAAGATCCCTTATGCTACAATAATAGGGAGCCTCATGTATGCCTTGTTATGTACACGACCTGATATAGCCCATGCTGTGAGTATCATAAGTAGATATCAATCAAATCTAGGCGAAGAACACTGAACTTCTGTGAAATATATTCTTAAGTACTTGAGAAGAACTAAGGATATGTTGCTGGTTTTTAGTAATGCAGAACTCCAAGTCCACAGGTATACAAACTTGGATTTTATGTTCGATATAGATGATTGAAAGTCAACATCTGGGGGTTTGTTTGTGTGTAATGATGGTGTTATTAGTTGGAAGAGTTCCAAGAAGATAGTGATAGTAGATTCCATCATGGAAGCAGAATACATCACTGGATCAGAAGCTGCGAAGGAGGCATTTTGGTACAAAAAATTCATTGTAGAAATTGGAGTGATGCCATCAGATACCATTTCTCTCTACTACGACAATAATGGCACCATAGCCCTTGCTAAGGAGCCAAGGTCTCATCAGAAATTCAAGCACATCGAGCAGCAATACCACCTCATTCGCAATTATCTCAAGAAGAATTATGTTGAGATCAAGAGAGTCAACTCTGCAGACAATGTGGCAGATCCACTCATAAAGTCGTTGAGCCAGTAGAAGATCGAAACCCATCTTGAGAAGATGGGACTTAGAATTATAGCCAATTGACTTTAGGTCAAGTGGGAGTTTGTTAGATATGTGTGCCCTAGAAGCCAGAATTGACTAACACTTGTAATACACATCTAAGGGCAAAATTATAATTTTGACTATAAATAATAAAATGAATTATTTTCTATCACAATGTGTATTTAAAAGTGTCTGTGATACATTCCTTGAGTTAATGGTAATGATAGTTCACATTTTCAAGAGTTGAAAATTTAAGTATGAATATTCATTATTAACTCATATAACGCTTCTGACCATAGGATCATCATGAGGATGGTGAATGATCGGAAAGGTTGGTGTATGATCATTTTTTTTAGGATAGATGAGTCTTGGGTCAATGGTGTAGAGACACCAAAGTGAGAGTATAGATATTCGTTATAAAACGAGGGCACTGAGCGTGACCACCTCGAGCAGTCATCAGGAAGTCTACCTCTCGTCAATGACTGGCTCGAAGCTGCAGTGGTGTGTCTGATTCTTTGACCTGAGGTGCATCGACAGTTCATCTTGAGGGTGTTATAGTTTGATTATACCATAACTTGGTCTCCTAGCCATTCGGAATCCTGAGGTGTATGTTGGTTATAGCATGTTCATTGTAGGAATTGATTGCACCAATAGGAGATCTATCTACCTCGGTAGATGAGCAGTCCTATGATGATCATGAGAATCAAGTCCATAAGCCCATGGCCATGGAAGAGTGAAATGATAGAAAGAGTTTCTATTAGAGTTTTCACATCGAACTTGAATCGAATGATTAATTCATATGATGAAAATTAGGGTTTGACGAGATCACCTTAATCCTAATTCAATCGGGGCTCAAGATGGAAGAACTTAATCACACAGGTAACTGCATTGAGAGGTTCATCTTTAGTTCTGATGGGTTGCCACCATATGCTGCTAGGTGTCATTGGTGGATTTTGGAAGCAATTAGAATGATTTGGATGATCGATCATACTAGTTGTTTGAATCAGAAAAGTTCTGATCTATCGGAAGGTGTTTCGATGATGGCAATGATAAAGATCATGATATATCTCATTACCATATGGAACTGAATCTAACTAGGTCATACAATCAAGGGTTTGGATCTGGATATCATCAATTGGACTAACTCAATTCAATTGATTTGAATAAGACTTAGTTTATAAGATAAATTTGAGATAACACCTGCCATTTTTCGTCACCTGCTAAATCTTGTTCTTTGACTTTGGTCAAACGTTGACCCTTGACACTTAGACGTCTTCCCATGTATCATGCACCCATAGGAGAGTAGGTGGAGCTTTGTCCCCTTGCTAAAAGGAGGAAAGGGAGGGGGCGCATGCCTAGGGAGGCATGCACCCAAAGAGGATAAAGATTGGAGTCCCATACGGATAGGACTCCAGTTGCTTCATCCTTTCTACTTGGATGGCGCCAAAGACTCTTCTTTGACCAATTTTGGTGCCACCTAAGGAGGTTTGTGAGGGACTCTAATTTGATTGGATCAGATGATATCATCCCATCAATCAAATTTAGATCTGATTACATGAAGAGCCATGATTGGTCGGGATGATGTGGCACTGCATGGCGCAGCCTGGTCTATATAAATCCTATCTGCGTCCAAGATAGAGAGCTTCTACCCTTTGCCCATGCCACATAGTCCCTCTCTCTTCTTCTCCATGCCTCCTTTAGATTCGTTCTCTCCTCTCCATGTCCAAAAGATTTTAGGCTTTAGTTTGGTGCGATCCAAACAAGAGAAAGACGACAAGAAAGCAAGAAGGCAGCATTGCTGTAAGAGACAACACCCGATCTTCAAAAGATATTTTGAAGATCTTTAAGATCAAATCTAGATCTGATCGTTGGAGTACAGATTGAGAAGAAGAAGATCTCTAGATCCTGTCCGAGTGGATATCGATAGAGGTCAGGCACTTGCGTGGCTATATTCAGAACTTCAGGCAACCATCAGGATCATCACAGGATAATAGGATTACCCACAATAAGGTACAATTAAATTAGATTTAATTTAATTTATTTTTATTTTATTTTATCAGATTAATAAAATTAGATTTGAAGAGTCTCAGATCTGATTTGGATCTGGGAGAAAATTTTTTGAAATATCCCTCTTGATGTAATCAAATCTAAACGAACCTGATCTGAGAAATAAGTTTTTTTCCTTCACACTTCCATTTGTAGACTATTCGAATATTCAGGTAAACCTACTCTGATTGAGTTGAACCAACAGGTTGATCACTCGAACATTTCTCCATGATCTTCTTGTCAGTGTGTGGGAAGATCCCTATGAAAGAAATTTTCAAAATCTATTAACTCTCCTTCAGATCTACGATCATCAGGTTCTGCCTCAGATCTTGTATCCCGAATTTCTAACTACGTAAGATATGTAGTTAGATCTGCCAATTTTCTCCTCAAATCTTCACACTCCAACATCAGATCCCGTTCTCATTGCGTAATTTTTTCGTGGGCTGTAGTTTGATTCGCTAGTTGAGTCTTCTTGCGATCGCCGCCAGCCATTTGAACTATAGGAAAGAATCACTGCTCATGGATCTGAAGGACTCTGATACCTACTAACACAACCAAGGCACAGTAATCGTTGGGGAAGAGAATCGAAGACACACGAAATAAAAGAAAATGAAAGAAAGAGGAAGAAAAGCTCTTCTCTCAAAATTTTATTTGATAACTCGAAATAAAACTGACTATAATGGAGGCCAAGGGCCTTATTTATAGCTAAAAATCTTAATTTAGAAGTAAAAGGACTCCTAAACTAAGTCATAAAAGAAATTCTAAATAAAATTAAAAAGAACAAAATAAAATAAAGTCAAAGGCCTGATTCCTTCTTGGACTAGGAAACGTAATAACCATGCACACTACCGTAAGCCTATCAAACAACAAAAATTGATCCCAAAATTTATGATGGCAAAAGGTAGCTAGACCTATAGAGCTCAGAGAGAGGTTTTTGGAATGGGGTTATAATAAGGATTCTGACATCGGATGACAAAGTTATGGCCGTTCTAGCTCGATAGTGTCAAAACCCTGCAAATTAGTGCAATCAGGTCGAATTCGCATCCTTTCGGATCTAATCCCTCAAATTCATATATTTGTTGGCTAAGATGTCTGCATCATCCTCCCCTAGCTGGAAGAAACTCATCCTTGAGTTAGAAGCTTCTTCATCTGATCAATCTCCTGCATAGGGAATGAGATGCTTCATATTGAACAAATCAGAGATTCGAAGATGACTTGGTAATTTCGACTGATAGGCATTGTCATTGATCTTTTTAATTATCTCAAAAGGTTCCATCTTTTGTTGGCTCAGCTTGTGGTATTCTCCCACTAAATATCGCTCCTTGGTTAGAACAGCCCATACATAATCATCGACTTCAAAAATTACCTTCTTTCTATGCTAATCGTAGCCTCCTTATATTTAGCATTGTTGGCTTCTATCCATTGCTTTACTGACTGATGAATTGCCTGTAGGTCTGCAGCTAAATCTTTAGCCTTTGTACTGGATCGTCCTTTAGAACTGATTGGGGTTAAATCTAAAACATTGCTCGGGTTCAATCCATAAATAATTTGAAATGGGTTGTAGCCTGTAGTCCTGTTCATGGATTGATTGAATGCAAATTCTGCCTGTGCTAAAGTCAAATCCCACTGCTTTGGACGCTCTCCAACAACACTTCTTAATAGATTTCCCAAGCTTTTATTGATGGATTCAGTCTGCCCATCTATCTAAGGATGATAGGCTGAACTGAATTGCAATATAGTTTCCAAACTCCTCCACAGACTCCAAAAGTGGCTCATGAACTTTGTATCTCGATTAAATGTAATAGATTTGGGTACTCCATGAAGACGTACTATTTCTTTGAAGAACAGTTGAGCAATGTTTGAAGAATCCATGATCTTCTGACAGGCGATGAAGTGAGCCATCTTCGAGAACCTATCTACCACAACCAGCACTGAATCACATCATCTCTGAGTAATAGGTAGACCTAACACGAAATCCATGCTGATCTCTTTCCATGGATGGTCTGGAATAGGTAAAAGTGTGTATAATCCTGCATTTGTTGTTGTTCCCTTAGATATTTGACAGATCCTATATTGCTCCACCAATCTGGTTACATCATGCTTCAATTTTTGCCAGTAATATTTGTTATGAATGAGCATAAGAGTCTTGTCTCGACCAAAATATCCTGCATTATGCAACTCTTGTACAATCTTTTCTCGCAAAGAACAATTTGGAACACATAGTTGCACACCTCAAAATAAAAATCCATCATATATCTAATAATCAGTTTGGATATGAGAATGTACCTCTTGTAGAATTCTGCCAAAGTCAGGATCGCTATCATAAAGATCTTTCAGAGTATCAAAATCAATCACTTCAACATGAAGAACTCCTAGCAGCTTGGCTGTCCGATTTAATGCATCTGCCATCTGATTCTAAGCACCAGATTTATGCTTCAGAATAAAGTAAAACTCCTGTAAATAGTTCACTCACTTGATATGCCTTCGGCTTAGCTTTTCTTGACCATTGATGTATTTGAGGGCTTCATGATCAGTGTATAAGATGAACTCCCTTTAAACTAAGTAATGATGCCATTGTCGAAGTGCATTGATCACCGCATAGAATTCTACATCATATGTTGAATAATTCAGTTGATCTAGATAATTTTTCACTATGGAAACAAATAGGCTGCCCCTCTTTGTTAGATATATGTGCCCTAGAAGCCAAAATTGGCTGACACTTATAATACACTTCTAGGGGCAAAATTATAATTTTGACTATAATCAATAAAATGGGTTATTTTCTATCACACCTGTGTATTTAGTGTCTGTGATACATCCTTTGAGTTAATGGTAATGATAATTCATATTTTCAAGAGTTGAAAATTTAAGACATGAATAATCATTATTAACTCATAAACAGCTCCTGACCATAGGATCGTCATGAGGATGGTGATTGATCCGGAAGGTTGGTGTACGATCGCTTCTCTTTAGTAGATGAGTCTTGAGTCTACGGTGTGGAGACACCGGAGCGAGAGTACAGGTACTCGTTAGAGAATGAGGGCACTGAGCGTGACCACCTCGAGTAGTCATTAGGGAGTCTACCTTCTCGTCAATGACTGACTCGATGCTGCAGTAGTGTGTCTGGTTCTTTGACCTGAGATGCATCGGCAGTTCACCTTGAGGGTGTTATAGTTTGACTACACCATTACTCGGTCTCCTAGCCATATGGAACCCTGAGGTGTATGTTGGCTATAGCATGTTCATTGTAGGAACTGGATTGCATCAAGATGGGATCTATCTACCTCGGTGGTAGAGGAGCAGCCCTATGATAATCATGAGAATCAAGTCCTGAAGCCCATGGCCATGGCAGAGTGAAATAATAGAAAGAGTTTCTATTTAGATTTTCACATTGGACTCGAATCGAATGATTACATCATATGACAGAGACTAGGGTTTGACGAGTTCACCTTAACCCTAATCTGATCGGGGCTCAAGATAGAAGAACTTAATCACACAGGTAGCTGCACCAAGAGGTTCGCATTCAGCTCTGATGGGTTGCCACCATATACTGCTAGGTGTCACTGGTGGATTTTGGGAGCAATTAGAATGATTTAGATGATCGATCATTCTAGCTGTTCGAATCAGAAGAGTTCTGATCCATCGAAAGGAGTTTCGATGATGTCGATGATAGAGATCATGACATATCCCATTACCATACAGAACTGAACCTAACTGGGTCACACAAACAAGGGTTTGAATCTGGTGATCATCAATTGAACTGATCTAGTTCAATTGATCTGAATGAGATTCAATTAGGTTCAAGGAAATCGTGCTAGCACTCGATTGAACCTAACGTTCTTCTTTTACTATCATAAATAAGTTGTCCTGACTGAGCCAAAGGAGTTTGTGCTCAATCAGAGGCCTTCATATGGTCTGACTGGAGGTTGTCCAAGTCAGAAAAGGTTGTCTTATTTTGTAAGACATTACCTGCCATTTTTGGTCACCTGCCATTTCTTGTTCTTTGACTTTGGTCAAAAGTCTACCTTTGACTGGTCAAACGTTGACCATTGATACTTTGACTTTTGACCACATGTCATGCACCTATTGGAGAGCTGGTGGGGGCCTGTCCCCCTGCCAGAACCTGGCAAGGAGAAGGGCGCACGCCAAGGGTGGCGTGAGCCCAAGTAGGAGGCGCCTAGGAGTCCTTGTTGGACAAGGACTCCATCTCCTTTTTGGATTCCAATTAGAGTTCTTCTAAGAACCAACTTTGACTGGTCTTAGGCACCCTCTAAGGAGGAATCCAGGGGTCTCTATTCCCACCAATCAGATTTAGATCTGATTTCACAAAGGGTTGTGATTGGTTGGGAGGAAGAGGAGTTGGATCACGCTTAGTCTATAAATAAGACCCTGCGCCCAACTCAGATTAATGCTAATGCAATTCAATTGAGAAACCCCACGCCCCAAGGCTGCCTCTCCCCTCCTCCTCCATGCCATAGCTTCTTCTCCCCTTGCTCTCCACGTCCAAAAGGTGTTTTGGACTTTGGTTGGTGCGATTCAGATCAAGAGAAAGGCGATCAAAAGCAAGAAGGCTGCGCTGCTGCAAAGGACGACTGCTGATCTTCAAAAGAGTTTTGAAGATCCTCCAGATCAGATCCAGATCTGATTTTTGGAGGTGTGATAGAGAAGAAGAGGATCTCCAGATCCAACCCGAGTGGATACCGGTAGAGGCCAGGCGCTTGCGTGGCTAGATCCAGAACCTTCCGCTGCAATCAGGATCATCTACAGGGTAATAGGATTACCCAAATCAGGTAAATTAAATTTGATTTAATTTATCTTATTTTATTTTATTTATTAAAATAATAAGAATTAGATCTGAAACATATCTTAAGATCTTGATTGGATCAAGAGAAAAAATTTTTGAAATATATCTCTTGATCTGATCAGATCTGGACGAACCTGGACCGGAAAATCAGGATTTTCCTTCAACTGGTATCAGAGCCAGGTTCTAAATTGTTTAGATCTGATTTTAATTTTATTTTAATTAGAAAATAAAGTGATTTTAGATGTCACATGAGATGTGATCAGATCTGAAATCAGAAAAATTAAAATTAAATGATTTGGATCTAAGAACATGAAGATATGCATGACTAGTTCTAGAATAGAATAGTTCTATAGAATAGTTTTGCATGTCTTTGATTTAATCTGATTAAATCATATTTTAGATCTTCTTATTTACTATTTTCTGATATTATAAGTATTATAATAACATCTGATAAACAGCAAATAAAAATTATTTAATTTTAAATATCATATGAGATATGATTGATGCATGTCTAGACTAGTTGTAGAATAGTTCTACATAATTATCTAGATTAGAATTTATTTTGATTAGATCAATTTAAATCTAATTTTTTAGAATTATTATGTGATAATTTAGATCTGAAAATATGCATGATTATGATACATGAGATGTATGCAAAATATGCCTTGATTAGATCTACTTTATATATGAGATATATGATATAGATCTGATATTGTTTTGTAGTATTGAATGTTCCTGATTAAGGCATTCCTCTTGGCCGTCCGGTCATAAGAACGAAGAAGGGTTTAAAGGCCCTCTCTTCCCATTCGATGGGGTGTTCTTATGACGTGTAGGGGTGCTGCGTGTTCGTCCTTAATCAGAAATCCAAAACTTACTTTCTGCAAAATCCTAGATCCTGAAACCCTAGGATTTATTGTGCATATTTTGTTTATGAACCCAACTTAATTAAGAATTAAGTTTATAGAATATTAATTAGGTCTAAAATTGAGAATTTCAGATCTAAGACATATTCATAATACTGGGTTCGGGCTTGGGTAGCTCAATTAGGTCTAAGCGGTTGATTAAACCGAATCAAGAGTTGGTTAGATGGGATCAACAATGCTTAAATTGACCAGCCTAATAGGATTAAATCTGGGTCAAGATCGAGTCACGATCAAGCAAGACCTAATTAGGCTCAGAGGTTAGAGTCTGGATTGTAGGCTAACCCAATTGGTTCTGACTCAACAATTTGGTGTCTAAGGTAAGTTTGGCATAGACGACCGACTGGTTTTTAATTGGAAGCTACTCGACCTGAATGCGTCTTGTACGAGTTAATGGCATATTCCTTCCACCGATCTCACTTACCTGGCCATATCTGTTGACACAGTTCTGATCTGAGGTGGTCAATAATCCGAGCTAACCCATGCCACTAGGTTAGTCATAATTGTTATGACTAAGCCAAGTCTAGTTTAATGAGACCTGAATCAATTCTCCCTAAGAAAAGATTAAGTCCGAGGTCTTCCACCATTGTAGACGTGCGGGCCCTTCCCGGGTTGATTGTTCTCGGCTGGATACAGTGGCTCAGTTGCACCGGGAAGACGCAACCATGTCTATTAGGCATTGGATGCTATGGGCTGGAGGATGAGTTGGGCTCAATATTCCGGATACGGTGAGAGACCCAATTAGGAACCCAGTCTATGCAAATGGTGGGTCTGACTTAACTAAGGAGTGGATCAATATTCTGGATACGGTGAGATTCATGAATTAGAGACCAAGTTGGGTGCACCATGATTAGAGAATCATTGAACAAGAGTTGTTCACTCATTGGCTAACCCATCACCAATAACTGTTAGGTGAGGTGATGAGTCAGTTGGTGAGACCGCACCACCCACTAGAAATCATCAATCGTGGAGATTTTTGCATCTCTACAGAGGGAGTGTAGGGATCCGAGAAAATAGTGGGAGCTAATTTGTTTAAAAATAAAATCCCTAAACAAATTGGTCAAGTCAAAATTACAGTATCTAACTAGAATCTTTGACTCTCTACAGGAAAATATCTGCGTCCAACCCATGGCACGTATCCTAGACACACATAGACTGACTGGACCAAATTATAAAGATTGGCTCAGGAACTACAAAATTGTTTTGGGTTCCGAGAAGTTAACCCATGTTTTGGACCAGGACCCTCCCACCTTACCAGCTCGTCCATCCACTGAACAGAGAGCGTCTCTGGAAAAATGGATTGACGAAGACAATAAGGCCAGATACTACATGTTGGGCTCGATGTCTGATGAGCTCCAGCGCCAACATGAAGATATCGGGACTGCTCGCCAAATGTTGGCTCACCTACAGGAGATGTTTGGTGAACAGAGTCGCGCAGCCAAATATCAAGTCATGAAATGATTTTTTAAGGCTAAGATGCGTGATGGGCAGTCAGTCCAAGATCACTGTCTGACAATGATCAAGGACATGGAAGAGCTTGAGAAGCTCAGTGTGAAGTTGGACTTGGACATGCAGAACGATATCATTCTGCAATCCTTGACTGATGCATATGGGCAATTCATCATGAATTACCACATGCATAAACTTCAAAATTCCTTGGCCGAGTTAATAATATGCTGGTTACCGCTGAGCTTTCTATGAAAGGTTCTAAAGGCTCAGTTCTTACTATGGAACGGACTTCTTCCAAAAGAAAGTCTTATGGAAAGAAAAAGA
>QRFJ01000732.1:543044-613835 GCA_006176705.1 Cocos nucifera | reverse complement strand
GCTACTCGACTCTGGAATGTGTTCTTGTACAAGTTTAAATGGGCATATCCCTTCCATCGGTCTCCACTTCCTAACCCATATCTGTCGACTCAGTGCTTAATTTGAGGTGGTCAATAATCGAGCTAACCCATGCCATAGGTTACTCATAATTGGTTATGACTATGATAAGTCTAGTTTAATGAGGCCTGAATGCATTGTCCCTAAGAAAAGATTAAGTCTGAGGTCTTCCACCATTATAGATTTGTGGCCTTCCCGGAGGTTGATTGTTCTTCGATTGGAATAACAGTGGCTTCAGTTGCACCGGGAAATGCAACCATGTCTATTAGGCATTAGATGCTATGGATTGGAGGATGAGTTAGGCTGCATATTCTGAATACGGTTAGAGACTTAATTAGAACATCCAGTCTGTGCAAATTGTGGGTCCTGACTTAACTAGGAGTGATCAATATTTCAGATATGGTAGATTCATGAATTAGAGTCAAAGTTTTGGGTGCATCGAATGATATAGGAAATCATTTGAACAGAGTTTGTTCACTCATTTGCTAACCATCACCAATAATGTTAGTGAGGTGAAATGGTCAGTTGGAGAGACGCGCACCATCCACTAGGGAAATCATTAATCATGGAGATTTTTCACATCTCTACAAAGGGAGTTGTAGGGGTCCAAGAAAATAGTGGAGCTAATTGTTTAAAAATAAAATTTGTAACAACTTGGTCAAAGTTCCATAATCTTACAGTATTTACTTGAATCTTTGACTCTCTATAGAAAAATATCTTATATCCATACCCCATTAGCACGTATCCTAGATTACACATAGACTGGACGAACCATATTATAAAGATTGGTCAAAAACTACAAAATCATTTGGGTTCCGAGAAGTTAACACATGTTATTTGGCCAGGACGCCTCCCACCTTACCAGTCCGTCCATCCATTGAATAGAGAGCATCTCTAGAAAAATGGATAGATTGAAGATAATAAGGCCAGATATTACATTGTTGGGCTCGATGTCTTGATGAGCTTAGTGCCAACATGAAGATATCGAGACTGCTCGCCAAATTTGTTGTCTCACCTGTAGGAGATATTTTGGTGAATAGAGTTCAGCAGCCAAATATCAAGTCATGAATAATTTTTAAGGCTAAGATGCATGATGGGCGTCAGTCCAAGATCACTGTCTGATGATTGATCAAGAACTTGAAGAGCTTGAGAAAGCTCGTGTGATGTTTTAGAACTTGGACTGCAGAATGATGTTATTCTAAAATCCTTTGACTGATGCATATGGGGAATTCATCATGAATTACACATGCATAAACTTCAAAATTTCTTTGACAGAATTAATGAACATGCTGGTCATCGCTGAGCTTTCTATGGAAAGGTTCAAAGGGCTCAGTTCTTTGCTATGGAAATGAACTTCTTCCAAAAAGAAAGTCTTCTAGAAAAGAACAAAAAAAGTCTGCAAAAAAATAGAAGTGGAAGAAGGAAAAAGAAGAAGGCAGAGCCGAGAGAAAGCCACTGCCAAAGGAAAGTTTTTTCCGTTATACGTAGACGGCCACTGGAAGCGAACTTACCCTACTTACCTAGCCACTCTGAAAGAATAAAGAGGAAGGTCCTTCTAGAGGTTTTGCTCGTTATAAGTTCTAATCTTCGTTTCTTCCTACATCCAGTTGGGGTCGGCTTGACTCTAGTTCTAGTGGCTCATCTTGTGCACTTTCATGCAGGGTCTTGGGATAGTAGGAGGCTGAGGGATGGGGACATGATTTCCTATGCATCGGTTAATGACAAGAGTTGCTACAAGTGGTGGTGGAAATTAACTCTCTTCAAAATTACCATCTAGTTATCGACTTAGTTTTGGAAAGACTGTTATTATGTGCTTGCAGCTAGTTAGGAATTTGATTTCTATTTCATTCTTAGCACATAGAAGGCTATTTGATTACCTTCTTAAGAGCCATTGTAACATTCTTTATGAAAGAAATAAAATTGCAAATGGTTTTCCTATCTAAACGGTCTTTTATCAAGTAACATATTGATGTATCTATTCTAACTATCGAGCAAATGTGATGCAACGACCTAGGGATAGTCCCAAATGATAGGTATCTATGGCAGCTGAGATTAGGTCATTAACAGAAGATAGGATCAACAAATTGAGAAAAAATAGGCTATTGAGTTTGTTGACTTTTGAGTCATATCCAACTTGTGAATCTTGTCTTCAAGGCAAAATGACTAAACTCTCTTTTGTTGGACATGGGGAAAGTGCCACAGATCTCCTTCCCCTAGTACATACTGATGTGTGCGGCCCATTTGATGTGCCGGCTAGAGGCAATTTTGTCTACTTCATTACCTTTACCGATGATCTATCTAGGTATGGGTATGTGTATCTCATGAGACATAAGTCTAAAGCTTTTGAAAAGTTTAAAAAATTCAGACATGAAGTAGAAAAACAAACTAGAAAATCCATTAAGGTTCTTTGATTAGATCGAGGAGGTGAATACCTTAGCCAAGAATTTAGACTATCTCAAGAAAAATGGCATATGTCTCTCAATGGACTCCACCAGGAAACCTCAACTCAACGAATTTCAGAATGGAAAAATCGGACTCTATTGGATATGGTCCGATCCATGATGAGCTTCACAGACCCCCCTGATTTTCATTGGGGACACTCATTATTAACTTCAATTTATCTACTAAATAGGGTTCCCTCTAAAACTGTTCCTACCACACCGTATGAGATATGGCATGGTCAGAAACCAAGTCTGAGTCATCTCAGAATTTGGGGTTGTCCGACTCATGTCAAAAGACAACAAGCAGACAAGTTAGAGTTTATGTCCTTTAGAGCTCGATTCATAGGATATCCTAAAGAGTCATTAGGATACTATTCTATATTCAAAAGACCACAATGTGATTATGAGTCGACATGCCATCTTTCTTGAAAAATAGTTTATTCAAGATAGTGGCATTGAAAAGCAGATTAAGCTTGATGAGAAAGTCTCACAACGAGCTAAGGACCAATTGGAACTAAATCAGGATGAGCCAATAAGAACACTACCTCCTCCACATCGTAGATCGGAAAGAGTTTTCCGTCCTCCTAAAAGATACTTAGATATTATTTCAGAGGAAGTAGAGAAAATATTCCTCGTAGGTAATGGTGCTCATGGTGATGATCCCAAAACCTACAACGAGGTGATATCAGATATCGACTCTGAGAAATGACTAGAGGCAATGCAGTCAGAAATTGACTCGATGCACTCAAACCAAGTCTGGACCTTGGTAGATCCACCAGAAGGTATAGTACCTATTGGGTGTAAATGGATCTTCAAGAGAAAGATTGGTGCAGATGGAAATGTGGAGACATTCAAGGCTAGACTAGTGGCAAAAGGTTATAGTCAATGCGAAGGCATTGACTATCAGGATACCTTTTTCCCAGTGGCTATGCTAAAATCCATCCGCACATTGCTTGTCGTTGCAGCCTATTTCGATTATGAAATATGGCAAATGGACGTGAAAACGGTATTCTTGAAAGGATATCTTGAGGAAGATATCTATATGGAATAGCCGCTAGGTTTCACATCCAGTGATACTGATCATAAGGTTTGCAAGCTATAAAGGTCCATATATGGACTTAAGCAAGCATCTCGAAGCTGGAACACTCGTTTCAATGATGTGATCAAAAAGTTTGGTTTTATCAAAAATGAAGAGGAACCGTGTGTCTTCAAAAAGATCAGTGGGAGTGCTGTTGTCTTCCTCGTATTGTACGTGGATGACATCCTCCTTATTGAGAATGATATTCCCATGATGACGATAGTCAAATTATAGTTGTCCAAGGAATTCTCCATGAAAGACCTAGGTGAAGCATCCTTTATTCTAGGAATTAAGGTCTATAGGGATAGACCAAATAGGATGCTAGGACTTTCACAGAAGATGTACATAGAGAAAGTACTAAAGAGGTTTAGTATGGAAAACTCTAAGAGGGGATTAATACCCTTCAGACATGGTATTCATCTTTCCAAGAAGATGTGCCCTAGCACACCTAAGGAAATAGAATGCATGAGCAAGATCTCTTATGCTTCTGCAATAGGGAGCCTCATGTATGCCATGCTATGTACATGACCTGATATAGCCCATGCTGTGAGTGTCACAAGTAGATATCAGTCAAATCCAGGTGAAGAACATTAGACTTCTATGAAATGTATCATTAAGTACTTGAGAAGAACTAAGGATATGATGTTGGTCTTTGGTAATGGAGAACTCCATATCCAGGGATACACAGACTCGGATTTTATGTCCGATGTAGATGATCGAAAGTCAGTATCTGGGAGTTGGTTTGTGTACAATGATGGTGCTGTCAGCTGAAAGAATTCCAAGCAAATCGTGATAGTAGATTCCATCATAGAAGCAGAATATATCGCTGCATCAGAGGCTGCGAAGGAAGCATTTTGGTATAAGAAGTTTGCTGCAGAATCAGAGTAACGCCATCAGATGCCATTCCTCTATACTGTGACAACAATGGCGCCATAGCCCTTACTAAAGAGCCGAGGTCTCATCAAAAATCCAAGCACATTGAGCGGCGATACCACCTCATCCACGATTACCTCGAGAAGTGTTACGTCGAGGTTAAGAGAGTCGACTCCACAGACAATGTGGCAGACCCGCTTATAAAGCCGTTGGGCCAGCAGAAGATCGAAGCCCACCTTGACAAGATGGAACTTAGATTTGTAGCCAATTGACTTTAGGACAAGTGGGAGATTGTTAGATATATGTGCCCTAGAAGCCAGAATTGGCTGACATTTGTAATATACTTCTAGGGGCAAAATTATAATTTTGACTATTATCAATAAAATGGGTTATTTTTCATCACATAGTGTATTTGATGTCTGTGATACATCCTTTGAGTTAATGGTAATGATAATTCATATTTTCAAGAGTTGAAAATTTAAGACATTGAATAATCATTATTAACTCATGAAATGCTTCCGACCATAGAATCATCACGAGGATGATGATTGATCCGGAAGGTTGGTGTACAATCACTTCTCTTTAGTAGATGAGTCTTGAGTCTACGATGTGGAGACATCAGAGCAAGAGTATAGGTACTCGTTAGAGAACGAGGGCACTGAGCGTGACCACCTCGAGTAGTCATTAGGAAGTCTACCTTCTCGTCAATGACTAACTCGATGCTGCAATAGTGTGTCTGGTTCTTTGACCTGAGGTGCATCGGTAGTTCACCTTGAGGATGTTATAGTTTGACTACACCATTACTTGGTCTCCTAGCCATATGGAATCCTAAGGTGTATGTTGGCTATAGCATGTTCATTGTAGAAACTGGATAGCATCAAGATGGAATCTATCTACCTCGGTGGTAGAGGAGTAGCCCTATGATGATCATGAGAATCAAGTCCAAAAGCCCATGGCCATGGCAGAGTGAAATAATAGAAAGAGTTTCTATTTAGCTTTTCACATCGGATTTGAATCGAATGATTACATCATCTGACAGAGACTAGGGTTTGACGAGTCCACCTAAACCCTAATCTGATCGAGGCTCAAGATAGAAGAACATAATCACACAGGTAGCTGCACCAAGAGGTTCGTATTCAGCTCTGATGGGTTACCACCATATACTGCTAGGTGTCACTGGTGGATTTTGGAAGCAATTAGAATGATTTAGATGATCAATCATTCTAGCTGTTCGAATCAAAAGAGTTTTGATCAACCAAAAGGAGTTTTGATGATGTCGATGATAGAGATCATGACATATCCCATTATCATACAGAACTGAATCTAACTGGGTCACACAAATAAGGGTTTGAATCTGGTGATCATCAATTGAATTGATCCAGTTCAATTGATCAGAATGAGATCTAATTAGGTTCAAAGAAATCATGCTAGCACTCGATTGAACCTAATGTTCTTCTATTACTATCATAAATAGTTGTCCTGACTGAGCCAAAGGAGTTTGTACTCAACCAGAGGCCTTCACTTGGTCTGACTGGAGCTTGTCCAGGTCAAAAAAGGGTTGTCTTATTTTGTAAGACAATACCTGCCATTTTTGGTCACTTCTATTTCTCATCCTTTGACTTTGGTCAAAAGTTGACCTTTGACTGGTCAAATATTGACCATTGACACTTTGACTTTTATCCATGTGTCACGTCGCTATTGGAGAGCTGGCAAGGAGGAGGGCTTGTCCCCCTGTCAAAACCTGGTAGGGAGGAGGGCGCACGCCAAGGGTGGTGTGTGCCCAAGCTGGAGGCGCCCAGGAGTCCCTGTTGGATAGGAACTCCATCTCTTTTTTGGATTCCAATTAGACTCATTCTAAGAACCAAGTTTGACTAGTCTTAGGTGCCATCTAAGGAGGAATCGAAGGGACTCTATTCCCACCAATCAGATTTAGATCTGATTTCACAAAGGGTTGTGATTGGTTGGGAAGAAGAGGAGTTGGATCATGCATAGTCTATAAATAAGACCCTGCACCCAACCCAAAGAGCATTGAAAAAGAATAGAAAATATCCCACACCCAATGCTGGTTCTCTCCTTCTCGTCCACACCAAGCCCATCTTCTCCCTCTCCTCTCCACACCTAAAGTAGTTTGGGATCCTGGTTGGTGCAATCCAAATGAGAGAAAGGCGACAGAAAGCTAGAAGGCTGCAATACTGCAAAGGACAGCTGCTGATCTTCAAAAGGTGTTTTGAAGATCCTCCAAATCAGATCTAGATCTAATTTTTGGAGATGTGATAGAGAAGAAGAGGATCTTCAGATCCAGCCTGAATGGATATCGATAGAGGCCAGGCACTTGCGTAGCTAGATCCAGAACCTTCCACTGCTTATAGGATCATCAACGGATAATAGGATTACCCAACGTCAAGGTAAATTAAATTTAATTTAATTTATCTAAATTTATTTTAATTATTAAAATAATAAAGATTAGATCTGAAATATCCTAGATCCAATCTAGATCAAAGAGAAAAAAAAAATTAAAATATATCTCTAGATCCGATCAGATCTAAATGAATCTGATCCAGAAAATCAGAATTTTCCTTCAATGGGTAACTGGGATCTTTTATTGCTCCTAGCTAAATTTGCATATAATAGCTCTATTAATAGATCCATTGGCATGAGTTCTTTTGAAGTAGTTCATGGATATCAACCAAAAAAATTAGTAGACCATATCCCACTGCCCATGCATGCTAGAATGTTTGAATCTGCAAAGTCATTTGCACAGCATGTCAAGAGTTTATATAAAGAGATTAGTAAAAAATTTAGTATTAGTAATAAAGTTTATATACAAAATGTAGATTCTCATCGATGTGCCCAAGAGTTTGTTGAAGAAGACTACGTGATGGTTCAAATGAGGCCTGAATGATTTCCACCCGAAACCATCAAGAAGTTACATGCTCGAGGAGCAGGTCTATTTAAGATTTTAAAGAAGATTAGACCAAATGCATATGTTGTGGACTTACCTTTTGATTTTGGGATTAGCTCTACTTTTAACATTGCAGATCTCGTCGCCTACAAAGAGCCAACTTGGATACTCAGTGAGCCATTTAAGCCTGAACCAATCTTTAAGAGAGAACCTATTCCTGAGTGTCCACCAGCCAAAATATCAAAGCATGATCAAATTAAGAGAATTTTGGATGAGCAGATCATCTCCACCTAGAGTCGAGGCTATCAGTGGTACTTAGTTAGATGGCAAGGTTGACTAAAGTTCGAAGATACCTAGATCACTCGAGAAGAGCTGTAGCATATTGATCCCAATTTGCTTGAGAGTCACCAGAGCAGAATCGACCATTACTCAATAAGGTCGAGTTCTCTCCATCTTAAGAGAATTGGTGCAGACACCAGAGCCATCAGAAGTTAATAACATAATTTAGATTCAATTTGGATTGAAGAAGTCATATCAGAATAACTCTACTTTAGTTATTTTGTTCCAATTCTTTTGATTTAATCAATTAGTTCTTTCGATGCATTTAGTTTTGGATCCATAGGACCATACTTGGGTTTATTTTGGATTGAGCCTTATTTGGAAAGAGATCATCATAAAGAAGCAAGCTTGGTCCACATCATCTTTGGAGCCACCACCCTTCACATGCCTAGGGAGGAAATACACATGCCAGCATGTGCCATGCCCAAGGATCCTCTGCCAACTTATGCCAGGCATCAAGCGCTCACATGGAGTTCCTTTTCTTTCCTAGAATTTCTTAAGAGTTCTTAATTTCTTACTTATTTTGTTAAAAGGCTGATTTCTTCCCAATGGTTCCATAAAAGATAGATATGATATATTATTGTATTTGCAAACCATACATAATATTTTACTCTTTTGTTAGGAGGATTGATTTTTTTCTTGTATAGGGAATATGATTCCTAAAGAAAGAGGATTCCTAGGATCTTATATAAATCCATGTATCTTTCATGAATGAGATAATGAATGAATGAATCACTTTACAATTTTCATAAATACTTATATTGGTCGCTTCGAAAGGAAGAGGGTGCGAGACCCAAAATCGCCCCATGAGGGGAGGGTATGAGGCCCACCTTTTTCTATCTCTTTAACCTTCATTTTCTTGAGATTCAGTGTTCCTGCGATTCTGATTCGTCTTCACCATCTACCTACACAAGCCTATTCCATCAAAAGAAGATCTGTCTCCTTCAAGATTTTTATCTATCATGCAGAGAGAGAAAGAGTGATCTATTATTCTATAAATCAAATATTGATAAGGACCTTCATTCCTTCTCAACTGTTCTTTGATTTTTACTTATTCTTTTTAGATCTGATGTTGGTAAAGACCCAATTCTTTATCGATAGATCTACTTGGTAAAAAGATTAAGAGCTATAATCAGGATAGTTTCTTAACTACCACGATCCGAATTCTTCTTATTTTTTTTAAAATTTTCTTGCAATCTTAATTTCTTGCTATCCTTCATTCTATTTATATTATTTTTATAATTATTCATGAGTATGTTTAATTTTTGCTATTTGTCTATTTACTTTATTATTGCTAGTTGTTTACTGATCTCTAAAATGGCATTCATCAGCATCATTTAGATTGATCGTGCTTTGGTCTTGTGTCAATCAGTCATGCCTCCTAAGCAGAGTATAGGCAACTATACTATCTATCCTAAGAATAATGTGCCACGATCAGACGTGATTTATTATTGATAAATGAAAGAAAGCTTGATCTTTTGTTTTTTTTTTTAAGCTATCCCACATCACAGTTCATACTAGACCACGTAGCCAAGAATCAAGTCCATCTTGGGTCTCATTAAAGATATGGATCTGACCAACTACAACTATTGCAATTGATCTGGAGAATTCTTGACCTAATCTAAGGCAATAATTGATTAGATTTAGTCAATTCTCTAATTAAGTCCATTATTTAATCTAACCCTAGGTCTAACCTAATTAATGGACCTAATCTTCACTAACTCATTTAACCCAATGTATTATGATTTGTATCTTAGGATCTTCAATTCACAATCCTAGATCCTAATCAAACAACTTCTTAATTCTTAATTATGTTTTTGGCTAAGGGTTGGGGTTCAGCTTTTCAAAAATAATTTTCATGTTTGTAAAATATTTTTACAACATGATTCTATCAATCAAATTATATGTTTGATTCATAATCAATATGCAAGTAAGATAAACATGAAACTACTTTAGATCTAATCTAAATAGATTCATGTAATTGAAATAGTTTCAACTCTAATCAATCATAAATTACTTTAGATCAAATCTAACATATTTATAATGATTAAAATTAAATTAAAATATTTTTTATCTGATTATAAAATTTTCTAAATCTAATATAAAATTTTATGATAAATATTTTAGATCAGCACGTACTAGGACTACCTCTCCACTGTAAGGAATAAATCTTATAGCAAGCTAACCTTATAGTAGTTCATGCAATATAAAACTTTTATTTTTAGATTTAAAATTATTTAAAATTTGATAAATTATAAATGAAATTAAATCATATCTAATAAATTTATAATAAGAAGCAGATCTATACGAACTAGGATAATCTCTCCACTATAAGCAGTAAACCTTACAGCAGGACAATCTTATAGCAGTTCGTGTGATCATGATTTTTAATTTTAGATTAAATAATCAGATTATAAATTAGATTTAATCTAAAAATTAATCTAAATATGCATATATAATCATGTAATAATCAACCTAGACTTTGATACCAATTGTATGAACCAAATCTAGGATTTCGGGACTAGATCTTAAAATTTTTTCGAGATCAGGCAGCGAAAGACTAAAATTAATTAAAATTAATTTTAAATATCAAAGAATACCTTAGATATAATATCCTATTATATAATTATAGCATGATATTAAATAAAAAAATAAACATAAGAAAGAAAATAAAATATGTTGATCACATCAACATGCATCTACACTGCATCTAATATAGGTATGTGAAATAGATTAGATCTATTATTTATCTAAGTTAGACATTCTAACTGACTGATCTAGGCTTGAGTATGATATTGCAAGTAGCATACATGTCCTGCCTCTTGGAGTCATCCATACGAGCTCACGAACCATGATCAGAAGTCCTACATAAGAAATCAGCACGGTATGCTAGTAATGTGTTGATCCTTCTTTGACGATCGATCTGGTACTTTCTTCTTTTAGATTTAGACTTTTATAAAGATGAGAAGAAGGAGAAGAGATTATTAATCTGAGACACTCTCAAATAATCTAAAAAAAAGAGAGGAAAAGAGATGAACAAGACAACCCTAAAAGAAGACCCTTTTCTCCTTCTCTATTCCCTCACCTAGACACCAAGGTTTGTGTCTATGAAATCTCCATGACCCAATACTCTTACTCCCTAATTTTCACATGCCTTAAAGGTATCTCAATGATCTAAAATATATCTAAAAATCAGTCCAAAATTCAACCTATATAGAGAGATATAGAGAGTCCTTGTTGGGTCAAATTCTTAGACTAAGAAAGACCAAAATAGGCAATAAGTTGGGGCGCCCAACACTTGGGCGCCTCCTCCTAAGTTTTAGGCACGGACCACTTGGAATTTTCACACAAAATTTGTCCCTTTCCACCAAATAGAAGGAGAGAAAAAAAGGAGTGGAGAGCGGCATGCATGGGAGGAGTTTTTGTTTCAAAAAACTCCATCTAAGGAAAAATTCAAATCATATTCAAACTTCCTCCTTTGACTTGGTCCACAACAAATTACCATAAGTTAAAAGTGGAAGAGAATGGTCATGCATGAGATACCTGGGAGAGGAAATTTTCATCACATAAAATAGAGGGAGTGGGCATGGGGGCATTGGGACTAAGGTGGTGCAAGGAGGAAAGTTCCTAGTCTCTCTAGGATTCTTATTTTGACTTGATTAAATATGGTTTCTTAAACCAAGTCAAACCAAAATTAATTCAACCAAATTGAATTAGATTCTAAACTAATTAAGAACTTATTTAAATTAAATTAAATTAAATTTATTTTTTATTTAATTTTTTAATTAAATTAAAAAATTGGGTTGACTCAAGTCCTAGTTGAATTAGGACTAGTTCTTCCTTCCACTTGGTTTATCCAATAAACTAATTGAACTTGATCCAATCAAGTAAAAACAAAATCTAATTAAATTATATTTAATTAAACTTAATGTCAGCTCTCTGGCTTAATCAAATTAAGCTAATTAGCAATTAAATTGCTAATCAATCCTCCTGCAATACTTGGACTAGGTTAAACATCAATCATATTGATCGTTTAACCTTAGAATAATTCTTAATCATTGATCAACCATTCGATTGGATCATGAACTCTAATGTGTGTGATCTCATAGGTCTGAACCTAAATCAATAACATAGGAATAAATTTCTATACCAATCAAAATAATCATCTAGTAATAGTACCCGATGGTCAGATAGGTCGAATATGTAGAACAACATCCTTAGAATCTATGTGGATATAGTTTTCATATAATTCATCCTCTTGACCAAAATGCTCATAGGACACCTAAGAGTTTAACTATCAACTCTGATCAGATTGTCCACATTGTATTTCAAAATACCAAAACCATCTCATGGATTATCCTGACCAAAGTTTTGCTATATTGAAATATAGTGATACATTCTTTTTCAACTCTTGGAGTGGTTAATTCCATCTTGATCATACACTGACTTCGCATGTACTTACTATGCTTAGAAGCCTTTTGTTATAAAATTAAAAATTTAGTTGGTCCAGTACCAAAGCACAGTGAGTTATTTGCAAGTCACTGAGATGATCTCAGGTCTAAAGGACACTTATACTTATATCCTATTAGAGATATTCTTGACAGTAGAATACTCTAGAGTTGGTCACATTCAGTGACAATGTACCTACATCACACCTGTATGCCATACTAGTATCTCCATACTTCTTGGTTAAGAGGACAACAAACCTATATGGCATACAACGACCTATGCTCGATAGACACTATTGTCCTTATTAACAACCTATCATTTGGTCATGAATAGTTTCAAAGACTAATCAATAAATTTTCTCTTTATCGAGCCTAAATAGTCCTAAGGACTTCATCACAATAATGGAGTTCATTAGAAGATGAAAATATATGATGAAAATATCAAAACTATATTTTATTAATTAATAAATTAATTATAAGTATAATATATCTCAACCATCAATAGGTTGATGATTGGCTTTAGGACATATTTTCCAACATAGGTACCTCCCTTAGGCCCAATGAGAGAGGTGCCCCAGCACAGATCCAGAAAGTGGATCAACAGTTTGCTACTCTTAGAGAACGTTATAGGTCTCCTCAGGTCCATGCTAAAGATCTTGAGTTTCTACAATAGATGATGTCAGAGTAGTGTCGATTGTTACAACACTTGGTATTAGAGCTTGGTGGTGCATGAAAGTAAAAGAGATGTCATACAGGAAGAAATCAGAAATCTGCAGAAGTATTTCATGGTATGTCTCAGATCTACCTTTGTTATTACTGTGGTTTGACCAATCGGGAGAAGCAGATTGAAGGTGGAGGCTGAGTGAATTAATAAAAAGGATTTTTTTCTAGGATGGAAGGTTTGGGTGCATGATTTTCTGATCAGTCTTGCTTGAAAGGGCCAAGGTGTTGAAGGAAACCGAGCAAGGTTTAGGGCATGCTTTTCAAAAGCTTTTTTCAAATAAAATATAATGAAAGCTAAAATTAATCTAATATTAATTCTATAGCATGCATTGATTGAATCATTTATCCTACTCAAGATCTAGACATGGTAATATGTAATAGAAAAATAAAATACAATCGATCAGCAAATCATATTTGTCGATCGATACAACTTTAGAACTCGATACCTGTGCGCGGATAGCTGATCTTCATGATTTGAATTCATCAAAATAGGCTCTAGCATTATGCTATAGCTGCACACTTGTTCGGCCTCTATGGTTGGTCCACACGGAGCTCCTAATTTCGATCAGCCCCACTGTAGTGGTAGCTCCTCGCTAGGACCTTCGACGGCTGATCACGATTGATCCGATCGATCATCTACTTTCTAATTTATTGGATATTTTAAAAAATTAGAACATAAATATTGGAGGATATTAAAGAGGTATATAAAGTTTGATGGTGATCCGATGCTCACAACACTTGATCTCTCCACCCGAACCTAGATACCCAAATCTAGGGTTTCACTCAACCCAAAAATTCTGACGCACTGAAAACCCTATCACATCCTCTCTCTATGGAGTTTTTCCATGAAATATATTTTTATGGAAAGATGACTTTTAGGTGTATAAACCTTATTCATATCATATCTAAAAATTGGGTATTCTTAGAGGTGAAAATTAGAAGAGAAGAGAGGCATGAGGGAAAAATAAAGTGCTGCAGGACCCTACTCACCTTCACTCCGAGATTTTTCTCACCCAAAACTAATGCCCAATCAAATTAAAATTTTTACCATGGAATGCAGACCACTTCTTGTGCACACATAGAAATTCTGATATTTTATTGACATGAAATAAAATGAGAAAGGTGCATGGAAAGAGATAAGGGTTGGAGGTTGAACTTGTTTCAACCTCCCAACCAACATCAAATTCAAAAACCTTCTTATCCCTATCCAATGCCCACCCGTGGATGTTTGACATGTAGAAAGACTCTCCTTCTATGTGCCCACCTTTAGAAAATAGACACAAAAAATCACATAACATTTCTCAATGGGCGTGGTGAATGGATAAGCATGAGAGGGAGTTGGGAAGTTTCAACCAAACCAACAAACTCAAGTTGAATTCAAAATTCTACTAAAATACAATCTAATCCAACACTTAGACCAGGTCAAAGGAAGAAAGAGGAGGGGATGTAGATACCTTCTGTGTATGAGAATTCTCCAACAAAACCAATGTGTGCGTGAGATAGTGAAGAGAAATCCTGATTTCCCGATCCAGATTCGTTCAGATCAGATCAGATCACGAGATATATTTCAAAATTTTTTTTCTTTAATCTATATTAGATCTAGGATATTTCAGAACTAATTTTTATTATTTTAATAATAAAATAAAATAATGATAAATTAAATCAAATTTAATTTACCTGATATGGGTAATCCTATTACCCATTGATGATCCCGTTTGCAGTGGAAGGTTCTGGATCTAGCCACGCAAGCGCCTGGCCTCTACTGATATCCACTCGAGCTAGATCTAGAGATCCTCTTCTTCTCTATCATATCTCCAAAAATTAGATCTAAATCTGATCTGGAGGATCTTCAAAACTCCTTTTGAAGATCAGTAGTCGTCCTTTGCAGCAGTGCAGCCTTCTAGCTTTAACTCACCTTTCTTTGATCTGGATCGCACCAACCAAAATCCAAAACTCCTTTTGGATGTGGAGAGCAAGGGGAGAAGGTGGTTTGGCATGGAGAAGTAGGGGAGAGGCAGCCCTAGGGCATGGGGAATTGTGATTCAATCATCTCCAATCATAATCTGAGTTGGGCGCAGGGTCTTATTTATAGACTAAGCGTGATCCAACTCCTCTTCTTCCCAACCAATCACAACCCTTTGCGAAATCAGATCTAAATCTGATTGGTTGGAATAGAGACCCCTGGATTCCTCCTTAGAGGGTGCCTAAGACCAGTCAAACTTGGATTCTTAGTAGAACTCTGATTGGAATCCAAAAGGGAGGTGGAGTCCTTGTCCAACAAGGACTCCTAGGCGCCTCCTACTTGGGCTCACGCCACCCTAGGGTGGCGTGCGCCCTTCTCCTTGCCAGGTTCTGGCAGGGGGACAGGCCCCCACCAGCTCTCCAATAGGTGCATGACATGTGGTCAAAAGTCAAAGTGGTCAATGGTCAACGTTTGACCAGTCAAAGGTAGACTTTTGACCAAAGTCAAAGAACAAGAAATGGCAGGTGACCAAAAATGGCAGGTAATGTCTTACAAATAAGACAACCTATTCTGACTTGGACAACCTCCAGTCAGACCATATGAAGGCCTCTGATTGAGCACAAACTCCTTTGGCTCAGTCAGGACAACTTATTTATGATAGTAAAAGAAGAACGTTAGGTTCAATCGAGTGCTAGCACGATTTCCTTGAACCTAATTGAATCTCATTCAGATCAATTGAACTAGATCAGTTCAATTGATGATCACCAGATTCAAACCCTTGTTTGTGTGACCCAGTTAGGTTCAGTTCTGTATGGTAATGGGATATGTCATGATCTCTATCATAGACATCATCGAAACTCCTTTCGATGGATCAGAACTCTTCTGATTCGAACAGCTAGAATGATCGATCATCTAAATCATTCTAATTGCTCCCAAAATCCACCAGTGACACCTAGCAGTATATGGTGGCAACCCATCAGAGCTGAATGCGAACCTCTTGGTGCAGCTACCTGTGTGATTAAGTTCTTCTATCTTGAGCCCCGATCAGATTAGGGTTAAGGTGAACTCGTCAAACCCTAGTCTCTGTCATATGATGTAATCATTCGATTCGAGTCCAATGTGAAAATCTAAATAGAAACTCTTTCTATTATTTCACTCTGCCATGGCCATGGGCTTCTGGACTTGATTCTCATGATCATCATAGGGCTACTCCTCTACCACCGAGGTAGATAGATTCCCATCTTGATGCAATCCAGTTCCTACAATGAACATGCTATAGCCAACATACACCTCAGGGTTCCATATGGCTAGGAGACCGAGTAATGGTGTAGTCAAACTATAACACCCTCAAGGTGAACTGCCGATGCATCTCAGGTCAAAGAACCAGACACACTACTGCAGCATCGAGTCAGTCATTGACGAGAAGGTAGACTTCCTAATGACTACTCGAGGTGGTCACGCTCAGTGCCCTCGTTCTCTAACGAGTACCTGTACTCTCGCTCCGGTGTCTCCACACCGTAGACTCAAGACTCATCTACTAAAGAGAAGCGATCGTACACCAACCTTCCGGATCAATCACCATCCTCGTGATGATCCTATGGTCGGGAGCTGTTTATGAGTTAATAAATGATTATTCATGTCTTAAATTTTCAACTCTTGAAAATATGAATTATCATTACCATTAACTCAAAGGATGTATCACAGACACTAAATACACATATGTGATAGAAAATAACCCATTTCATTGAATTATAGTCAAAATTACAATTTTGCCCCTAGAAGTGTATTACAAGTGTCAGCCAATTCTGGCTTCTAGGGCACATATATCTAACAATCTCCCACTTGTCCTAAAGCCAATTGGGCTACAAGTCTAAGTCCCATCTTCTCAAGGTGGGCTTCGATCTTCTGCTGGCCCAACGGCTTTGTAAGTGGGTCTGCCACATTATCTGTGGAGTTGACTCTCTTGACCTCAACGTAACCTTTCTCGAAGGTAATCGCGGATGAGATGATATCGCCGCTCAATGTGCTTGGACTTCTGGTGAGACCTCGGCTCCTTAGCAAGGGCTATGGCGCCATTGTTGTCGCAGTATAAGAGGAATGGCATCTGATGGCATTACTCCAATTTCTGCAGCAAACTTCTTGTACCAGAATGCTTCCTTTGCAGCCTCTGATGCAGCTATATATTCTGCTTCCATGGTGGAATCTGCTATCACAGTTTGCTTGGAACTCTTCCAGCTGACAGCACCACCATTGCACACAAACAGACTCCCAGATGTCGACTTTCGATCATCTATATCGGACATGAAGTCCGAGTCTGTGTATCCCTGGAACTTGGAGTTCTCCATTACCAAAGACCAACATCATATCCTTAGTTCTTCTCAAGTACTTAAGGATACATTTCACAGAAGTCCAGTGTTCTTCACCTGGATTTGACTGATATCTGCTTGTGACACTCACAGCATGGGCTATATCAGGTCGTGTACATAGCATGGCATACATGAGGCTCCCTATTGCAGAAGCATAAGGGATCTTGCTCATGCGTTCTATTTCCTCAGGTGTGCTGGGGCACATCTTCTTGGAAAGATGAATACCATGTCTGAAGGGTATTAATCCCCTCTTAGAGTTTTCCATACTAAACCTCTTTAGTACTTCCTCTATGTACATCTTCTGTGAAAGTCCTAGCATCCTATTCGGTCTATCCCTATAGACCTTAATTCCTAGAATAAAGGATGCTTCACCTAGGTCTTTCATGGAGAATTCCTTGGACAACCACAATCTTGACTGATGTCAACATGGGAATATCATTCCCAATAAGGAGGATGTCATCCACGTACAATACGAGGAAGACAACAGCGCTCCCACTGACCCTTTTGAAAACACATGGTTCCTCTTCATTTTTGATGAAACCAAACTTTTTGATCACATCATTGAAACGAGTGTTCCAGCTCCGAGATGCTTGCTTAAGTCCATATATGGACCTTTGCAGCTTGCAAACCTTGTGATCAGTATCACTGGATGTGAAACCTAGCGGCTGTTCCATATAGATATCTTCCTCAAGATATCCATTTAGGAATGCCGTTTTCACGTCCATTTGCCATATTTCATAATCGAAATAGGCTGCAACGGCAAGCAATGTGCGGATGGATTTTAGCATAGCTACCGGGAAAAGGTATCCTGATAGTCAATGCCTTCGCGTTGACTATAACCTTTTGCCACCAGTCTAGCCTTGAATGTCTCCACATTCCCATCTGCACCAATCTTTCTCTTGAAGATCCATTTACACCCAATAGGTACTATACCTTCTGGTGGATCTACCAAGGTCCAGACTTGGTTTGAGTGCATCGAGTCAATTTCTGACTTCATTGCCTCAAGCCATTTCTCGGAGTCGATATCTGATATCGCCTCGTTGTAGGTTTTGGGATCATCACCATGAGCACCATTACCTATGAGGAACATTTCCTCTACGTCCTCTGAAATAATACCTAAGTATCTTTCAGGGGGACGGGAAACTCTTTCCGATCTACGAGGTGGAGGAGGTAGTGTTCTTATTGGCTCAACCTGATTTGGTTCCACTTGGTCCTTAGCTCGTTCTGCTTGTGAGACTTTCTCATCAAGCTTAATCTGCTTTCCAATGCCACTATCTTGAATAAACTATTTTTCAAGAAATATGGCATGTCGACTCACAATCACATTGTGGTCTTCTGGAATGTAGAAATAGTATCCTAATGACTCTTTAGGATATCCTATGAATCGAGCTCTAAAGGACCTAAACTCTAACTTGTCCGCTTGTTGTCTTTTGACATGAAGCCGGACAACCCCAAATTCTGAGATGACTCAGACTTGGTTTCTTACCGTGCCATATCTCATACGGTGTGGTAGGAACGGTTTTAGAGGGAACCCTATTCAGTAAATAGATTGAAGTTAATAATGAATGTCCCCAAAGAAAATCAGGGAGGTCTGTGAAGCTCATCATGGATCGAACCATATCCAATAGAGTCCGATTTCTCCGTTCTGAAACCCCGTTGAGTTGAGGTGTTCCTGGTGGAGTCCATTGAGAGACTATGCCATTTTCCTTAAGATAGTCTAGGAATTCCCGGCTAAGGTATTCACCTCCTCGATCTGATCGAAGAACCTTAATGGGTTTTCCAGTTTGTTTTTCTACTTCATGTCTGAATTCTTTGAACTTTTCAAAAGGCTTCAGACTTATGTCTCATAAGATACACATACCCATACCTAGACAGATCATCGGTAAAGGTAATGAAGTAGACAAAATTGCCTCTAGCCGGCACATCGAATGGGCCGCACACATCAGTATGTACTAGGGCAAGGAGATCTGTGGCCCTCTCCCCATGTCCAACAAAAGGGAGTTTAGTCATTTTGCCTTGAAGACAAGATTCACAAGTTGGATATGACTCAAAAGTCAATGGACTCAATAGCCCATTTTTCTCCAATTTGTTAATCCTATCTTCTGCTATATGACCTAATCTCAGGTGCCATAGATATCTGTCGTTTGGACTATCCCTAGGTCGTTTGGCATTCACGTTTTGCTCGATAGTTAAAATAGGTACATCAATATGCAACTGATAAAGACCATTAATAAGGAAACCATTTGCAATTTTATTTCTTTCATAAAGAATGTTACAATGGTCCTTAAAGAAGGTGATCACATAACCTTCTTGTGCTAAGCATGAAACAGAAATCAAATTCCTGCTAGCTGCAGGCACATAATAACAGTCTTTTAAAACTAAGTCTAAACCAGATGGTAATCGCAGAGGGTATGTTCCCACGGCTACTGCAGCAACTCTTGCTCCATTACCGATGCGTAGGATCATGTCTCCATCCCTCAGCCTCCTGCTATCCTCAAGACCCTGCATAGAAGTGCACAGATGAGCACTAGAACCAGAGTCAAGCACCCAACTGGATGCAGAAGAAACCGTAAGGTTAGACTCAATAACGAGCATACCTCCAGAAGGACCTTCCTTCTTGTTCTTCAGGGTGGCCAGGTAAGTAGGGCAGTTCCGCTTCCAATGGCCGTCGCTGTTGCAATGGAAACACTTTCCTTTGCCATCGACCTTTCTTCTTCGGTTCTGCCTTCTTCTTCTTTGATCCTTCCACCTTTTGCTTTTTCACAGACTTCTTTTTCTTTCCATAAGACTTTCTTTTGGAAGAAGTCCGTTCCATAGCAAGAACTGAGCCTTTAGAACCTTTCATAGAAAGCTCAGCGGTAACCAGCATATTCATTAACTCGGCCAAGGAATTTTGAAGTTTATGCATGTGGTAATTCATGATGAATTGCCCATATGCATCAGTCAAGGATTGCAGAATAATATCGTTCTGCAAGGTCCAAGTCCAACTTCACACCGAGCTTCTCAAGCTCTTCCATGTCCTTGATCATTGTCAGACAGTGATCTTGGACTGACTGCCCATCACGCATCTTAGCCTTAAAAAGTCATTTCGTGACTTGATATTTGGCTGCGCGACTCTGTTCACCAAACATCTCCTGCAGGTGAGCCAACATTTGGCGAGCAGTCCCGATATCTTCATGTTGGCGCTGGAGCTCATCAGACATCGAGCCCAACATGTAGTATCTGGCCTTATTGTCTTCGTCTATCCATTTTTCCAGAGACGCTCTCTGTTCAGTGGATGGACGAGCTGGTAAGGTGGGAGGGTCCTGGTCCAAAACATGTGTTAACTTCTCTGAACCCAAAACTAATTTTGTAGTTCCTGAGCCAATCTTTATAATTGGGTCCAGTCAGTCTATGTGTGTCTAGGATACGTGCCAATGGGTTGGACGCAGACATTTTCCTGTAGAGAGTCAAAGATTCTAGTTAGATACTGTAATTTTGACTTGACCAATTTGTTTAGGGATTTTATTTTTAAACAAATTAGCTCCCACTATTTTCTCGGATCCCTACACTCCCTCTGTAGAGATGCGAAAATCTCCACGATTAATGATTTCTAGTGGGTGGTGCGGTCTCACCAACTGACTCATCACCTCACCTAACAGTTATTGGTGATGGGTTAGCCAATGAGTGAACAACTCTTGTTCAATGATTCTCTAATCATGGTGCACCCAAACTTGGTCTCTAATTCATGAATCTCACCGTATCCGAAATATTGATCCACTCCTTAGTTAAGTCAGACCCACCATTTGCATAGACTGGGTTCCTAATTGAGGTCTCTCACCGTATCCGAAATATTGAGCCCAACTCATCCTCCAGCCCATAGCATCCAATGCCTAATAGACATGGTTGCGTCTTCCCCGGTGCAACTGAGCCACTGTATCCAGCCGAGAACAATCAACCCCGGGAAGGGCCCGCACATCTACAATGGTGGAAGACCTCAGACTTAATCTTTTCTTAGGGAGAATTGATTCAGGTCTCATTAAACTAGACTTGGCTTAGTCATAACAATTATGACTAACCTAGTGGCATGGGTTAGCTCGGATTATTGACCACCTCAGATCAGAACTGTGTCAACAGATATGGCCAGGTAAGTGAGACCGGTGGAAGGAATATGCCATTAACTCGCACAAGAACGCATTCAGGTCGAGTAGCTTCCAATTAAAAACCAGTCGGTCGTCTGTGCCAAACTTACCTTAGACACCAAATTGTTGAGTCAGAACCAATTGGGTTAGCCTACAATCCAGACTCTAACCTCTGAGCCTAATTAGGTCTTGCTTGATCGTGACTCGATCTTGACCCAGACTTAATCCTATTAGGCTGGTCAATTTAAGCATTGTTGATCCCATCTAACCAACTCTTGATTCGGTTTGATCAACCGCTTAGACCTAATTGAGCTACCCAAGCCCGAACCCAGTATTATGAATATGTCTTAGATCTGAAATTCTCAATTTTAGACCTAATTAATATTCCATAAACTTAATTCTTAATTAAGTTGGGTTCATAAACAAAATATGCACAATAAATCCTAGGGTTTCAGGATCTAGGGTTTTGCAGAAAGTAAGTTTTGGGTTTCTGATTAAGGACGAACACGCAGCACCCCTACACATCATAAGAACACCCCATCGAATGGGAAGAGAGGGCCTTTAAACCCTTCTTCGTTCTTATGACCGGACGGCCAAGAGGAACGCCTTAATCAGGAACATGTAATACTACAAAACAGTTTTAGATCTATATCATATATCTCATATACAAAGTTAGATCTAATCATGGCATATTTTGCATACATCTCATGTATCAAATCATGCATGTTTTCAGATCTAAATTATCTCATAATAATCTAAAAAATTAGATTTAAATTGATCTAATCAAAATAAATTCTAATCTAGACAATTATGTAGAACTATTCTACAACTAGTCTAGACATGCATCAATCATATCTCATATGATATTTAAAATTAAATAATTTTTATTTGCTATTTATCAGATGTTATTATAACACTTATAATATCAAAAAATAGTAAATAAGAAGATCTAAAATATGATTTAATCAGATTAAATCAAAGACATGCAAGAACTATTCTATAGAACTATTCTATTCTAGAACTAGTCATGCATATCTTCATAATTCTTAGATCCAAATCATTTAATTTTAATTTTTTCTGATTTCAGATCTGATCACATCTCATGTGACATCTGAAATCACTTTATTTTCTAATTAAAATAAAATTAAAATCAGATCTAAACAATTTAGAACCATGGCTCTGATACCAGTTGAAGGGAAATCCTGATTTCCCGGTCCAGGTTCGTTCCAGATCTGATTAGATCAAGAGATATATTTCAAAAATTTTTTCTCTTGATCTCAATCAGATCTTGATATGTTTCAGATCTGATTCTTATTATTTTAATAAATAAAAATAAAATAAGATAAATTAAATCAAATTTAATTTACCTGATTTGGGTAATCCTATTACCCTGTAGATGATCCTGATTGCAGCGGAAGGTTCTGGATCTTAGCCACGCAAGCGCCTGGCCTCTACCGGTATCCACTCGGGTTGGATCTGGAGATCCTCTTCTTCTCTATCACACCTCCAAAAATCAGATCTGGATCTGATCTGGAGGATCTTCAAAACTCTTTTGAAGATCTGCAGTCGTCCTTTTGCAGCAGCGCAGCCTTCTTGCTTTTGATCGCCTTTCCTTGATCTGAATCGCACCAACCAAAGTCCAAAACACCTTTTGGACGTGGAGAGCAAGGGGAGAAGAGACTATGGCATGGAGAAGGAGGGGAGAGGCAGCCTTGGGGCGTGGGAATTTGATTCAATCATCTTCAATTAAATTAGAGGTTGGGCGCAGGGTCTTATTTATAGACCTCTTGTGATCCAACTCCTCTTCCTCTCAACCAATCACAACCCTTTGTGAAATCAGATCTAAATCTGATTGGTTGGAAATAGAGACCCCTGGATTCCTCCTTAGAGGGTGCCTAAGACCAGTCAAACTTGGATTCTTAGTAGAACTCTAATTGGAATCCAAAAAGGAGGTGGAGTCCTTGTCCAACAAGGACTCCTAGGCGCCTCCTACTTGGGCTCACGCCACCCTTGGCGTGCGCCCTTCTCTCCTTGCCAGGTTCTGGCAGGGGGACAGGCCCCCACCAGCTCTCCAATAGGTGCATGACATGTGGTCAAAAGTCAAAGTGGTCAATGGTCAACGTTTGACCAGTCAAAGGTAGACTTTTGACCAAAGTCAAAGAACAAGAAATGGCAGGTGACCAAAAATGGCAGGTAATGTCTTACAAATAAGACAACCTTTTCTGACTTGGACAACCTCCAGTCAGACCATATGAAGGCCTCTGATTGAGCACAAACTCCTTTGGCTCAGTCAGGACAACTTATTTATGATAGTAAAAGAAGAACGTTAGGTTCAATCGAGTGCTAGCACGATTTCCTTGAACCTAATTGAATCTCATTCAGATCAATTGAACTAGATCAGTTCAATTGATGATCACCAGATTCAAACCCTTGTTTGTGTGACCCAGTTAGGTTCAGTTCTGTATGGTAATGGGATATGTCATGATCTCTATCATCGACATCATCGAAACTCCTTTCGATGGATCAGAACTCTTCTGATTCGAACAGCTAGAATGATCGATCATCTAAATCATTCTAATTGCTCCCAAAATCCACCAGTGACACCTAGCAGTATATGGTGGCAACCCATCAGAGCTGAATGCGAACCTCTTGGTGCAGCTACCTGTGTGATTAAGTTCTTCTATCTTGAGCCCCGATCAGATTAGGGTTAAGGTGAACTCGTCAAACCCTAGTCTCTGTCATATGATGTAATCATTCGATTCGAGTCCAATGTGAAAATCTAAATAGAAACTCTTTCTATTATTTCACTCTGCCATGGCCATGGGCTTCTGGACTTGATTCTCATGATCATCATAGGGCTGCTCCTCTACCACCGAGGTAGATAGATTCCCATCTTGATGCAATCCAGTTCCTACAATGAACATGCTATAGCCAACATACACCTCAGGGTTCCATATGGCTAGGAGACCGAGTAATGGTGTAGTCAAACTATAACACCCTCAAGGTGAACTGCCGATGCATCTCAGGTCAAAGAACCAGACACACTACTGCAGCATCGAGTCAGTCATTGACGAGAAGGTAGACTTCCTAATGACTACTCGAGGTGGTCACGCTCAGTGCCCTCGTTCTCTAACGAGTACCTGTACTCTCGCTCCGGTGTCTCCACACCGTAGACTCAAGACTCATCTACTAAAGAGAAGCGATTGTACACCAACCTTCCGGATCAATCACCATCCTCGTGATGATCCTATGGTCGGGAGCATGTTTATGAGTTAATAATGATTATTCATGTCTTAAATTTTCAACTCTTGAAAATATGAATTATCATTACCATTAACTCAAAGGATGTATCACAGACACTAAATACACATATGTGATAGAAAATAACCCATTTCATTGAATTATAGTCAAAATTATAATTTTGCCCCTAGAAGTGTATTACAAGTGTCAGCCAATTCTGGCTTCTAGGGCACATATATCTAATCGAAGGTGTGGAAAGTAAGCAGGTGGGCGGAGAAGGAGTTAATTAACTTATTTGATTTTTTATTGGTTTAACTAACCATATTAACTATTAGATCAGATTAATCAATAATTTAGCTACAACCATTAAATTAATAAATTAGATATAATTAGGTCTAGGTTCTGATCAAATTAGGGTCAAATCTTCCATAGCGATTAGGTCATCTCATGACCTGATCGGATCAAACCCAATTGAATCCAATTCGATCGGACTTGATCAAATCCTCATCACTCAATCAAATTAAGCTAATTAGCAATCGAATTGCTAATTAATCCTTCAATAAACATAGAGTCTCAATCAGATGGATATCTGGTCAACAGAGTTCTATCAATATGAAACTCCTGAAGAGTCCCAAACTAGTGGGACTCTTGAACCCAGTGTCCCAAACGAATTGAACTCATGATCATAGAGTCCCAAACTAGTAGGACTCTTGATTAGAGAGTTCCAAATGAGTAAAACTCAGAGTTTTAGTCCACTAAGACTCTTAGTCATAGAGTCCCAAGTCATCAGGACTCATGATCAGAGAGTCCTAGACAAGGACATAGAGTCCCAATCTAGTGGGACTCTTGGTCATAGAGTCCCAGTCCAGTGGGACTCTTGACCATAGAGTCCTAGGTCATCAAGATACAATATCAACCATCAGATCAGGTAGGATCTTCTATTATATGTGACCCCATAGGTTCGAATCCTAAGCCACTGAAACTAATTTTCTATACCAATCGATATGACCATCTAGTAATGATACCCGATGTTTAGATAGGTCAAAAAATTACAATGCAACATTAATGAACCTATGGCATATGGTTACCATATAATTCATCCCCTTGACCTCGAAGCTCAAAGGATGATCTAGAGTTTACTGCCAACCCTAAAATTCATCCATAGTGTATTTCAAAACTTAGCATCTGTCATATGGACTACCCCAGTCGAGGATTAGCTAAATTGAAATTCAACGATGCAGTTGCTCCAATAGTTGGAGCGATCAATCCCATCTTGACTTATGCACCGACAAGCCAAGTACTTGACTGCACCCAGTAGACTTCCATCACTAAACTAAAAATTCAGATAGTTCGGTACCTAAGTATAGTGTATTGCTTGCAAGTCACCATGGTGATCTCAAGTCTAAGAGACACATAAACCCATATCCTTCACAAGCAACTCTTGGTAAAAGAGAGCTCCACAGTTGAATCATGTTCAGTGAAATGTATGCCTATACTTCAACTACATGCCATAACAGTATCTCCGTACTTTTTGGTTAAAAGGACAATCAATACTTATGGCGCACAATGACCTACACTCGATATGTTGTCATCCTGGATAACAACGAATCATTTGATCACAAACTAGTTTAAGGACTAAATGATAAATCCTCCTTTGTTGAGTATAAATAGTCCTAAGGACTTCATTATAGAATAGCTCATTATAGGAAGATGCACAAAATGATGAAAATATCAAAATAATAATTTTTTTATTAATAATTCAAGTATAATTATATTTAGCTCAACCATCTATAACCTAAATGATTGGCTTTAGGATACAATTTCCAACAACTCTCACTTAAACTAAAGCCATGCAGATCAGTATCGAATACCCATCTTCTATTTGTGATTATTAAACTCTTTGATTCCTAGAGCATTAGTACAGGGATCGACCATATTCTCCTTTCCATTGATCTTCTGAAGCTCAACATCATCTCGCTCCATAATTTCTCGTACAAGGTGATAGCGATCCATAATATGTTTGGTGCACTGATGTGCCTTTGGCTCCTTCACTTGAACTATGGCTCTAGTGCTATCATAGTATAGCAAAATTGAACCATCCAAGGAGGATGCCACTCCCAGCTCATCGATGAATTTTCGCAGCCACACAGCTTTCTTCGCAGCATCAGATGCCGCGACATACTCTGCTTAGCACATAGATCGGCTATAGTGTGCTTCTTGAAACTCTTCTAGCAGATCGCTCCATCATTTAGGATAAACACAAAACCTGACATACTTTTGCTATCATCATGATCTAAGTAGAAACTAAAATCAGTATATTTCACAAGTTTCAAGTCAGTATCTCCATAGATGAGCCACTGATCCTTGGTATTTCTCAAATACTTCAGGATTATCTTCACAATCTTTCAGTGATTCTCACCTAGGTCAAACTAGTATTTGCTCACTACCCTAGTGAGTATGCCACGTCTGTACTCGTACACATCATAACATACGTAATAGAACCCACTGTCGAAGCATATGGTATTCTACTCATACACTCTCTCTCTTAACGAGTTGTCGGACAATCCCTCTTCGAGAGCAAAATTTCATAGCCTATCGGGAGATAGCCCTTCTTGAAATTCTCCATGTTGAACCTCTTTAGCACGGTATCAATGTAAGTAGACTAGGATAATCTTAGCAACCTTTTAGATCTATCCCTATAGATCTTCATCCCTAGGATGTAGGAAGCTTCTCCCAAGTTCTTCACGAAGAATTGAGATGATAGCCAAACCTTTATTCTCTATAATGCAGGGATGTCAATTTTGTCTAAGTGAATATCATCAACATACAGTATAAGGAATACAACAATAGAACTGTTGACCCATTTATACACATAGGGTTCTTCTCCGTTCTTAATGAAGTCATACATTCTGATTACTTTATCAAAATGCATGTTCCAACTCTATGATGCCTGCTTCAGTTTATAGATTGATCTTTCAAGCCTACGCACCTTAGACTCATCTGTGGATATAAAACTCTCAGGCTGTATCATTTACACCTCTTGATCCAGCTCTCCATTTAGGAAAGCTATTTTCACGTCATTTGCCAGATCTCATAGTCTAGGTATGCTGCTATTGCAAGTATGATCTGAATAGATTTGAGCATTGCCACTAAAAAAAATATCTCATTATAGTCAATGCCATAATGCTGACGATATTCCTTCACAACCAGACGAGCTTTATAGGTCTTCACCTTTCCATCTGTGCCCCATTTTCTTTTGAAAATCCACTTACACCAAATGAATTTTACCCCTTCAGGTGGATCAACTGTGTCCATACACTATTGACCTTTATGGACTCCATTTTGAATTCTAATACTTTCAGCCACATATTGGAGTCGGACCTCTACATGGCATCCATGTACGTGATTGGATCTTCGTCATTCTTATTGAGTTTGATAGGATCACCATTTTGGACTAAAAAATTATAGTATCTATCCGGTTGATGCGGTACTCTATCAGATCTCCTTAAAGGTTCCTCTTTAATGGGCTCTAAATTTGATCTTATCAAATCCAGTTCTGCAGATTCACTAGAATGTGTCGATTCTTCCACCTGTCGAACTTCACCAAGCTCAACATTAGGGACAGATGTTCCTTCCATAAGGAACTTCTTTTCCAAAAAGATTGCCCTATTACTGATGAACATCTTTTGTTCTTTAGCAAGGTAGAAGTAATGACCCCTAGTTTTCTTAGGGTACCCTATGAACAAGTATTTATCGGACCTAGGTCCAAGCTTTTTTGGCTATAAATATTTTACATAAGTCGGACATCCCCAAACCCTAAAGTGATAGAGTGTCAGCTTACAGCCAGTCCATATCTCACATGAAGTCTTTGCAATAAACTTGCTCGAAATAGCATTCAAAACATAACAAGCAGTCTCTAATACATAACCCTAGAATGAAATCGATAGACTCACAAACCCCATCATGGACCGAACCATGTCCAATAAGATTCGATTTCTCCTTTCTGATACACCATTATGCTGTGGTGTTCCAGGAGAGGTCCATTATGAGAGAATTCCATTCTCTCCTAGATATGTCAAAAACTTGTTAGAAAGATATTCACCTCCTTGGTCTGATCGAAAAGTTTTAATACTCTTCCCAAGTTATTTTTCTACCTCATTTCGATATCGTTTGGATATTTCAAATGAATCAGATTTATTCTTCATAAGATAGACATACCCATACCTAAATAGGTCATTAGTAAATATAATAAAGTAGTAAAACCCACCTTTAGCACATGTGTTCGTAGGTCTACGTACATCAGTATGTACTAGACCTAGAAGCTCAGTGGCCCGCTCATCCTTTCCTGAAAAAAGTGATTTGGTCATCTTACCAAGAAGATAGGATTCATAGGTATTCAATGACTCACAATCATTAATGTTAAGGATATGCTCCTTGACTAACCTGTTAATCCTATTTTTGTTTATATGATCGAGCCTATGGTGCCAACGATAAGCATTAGTGACATTATCTAGTTTTGGTCATTTATTCGATGTGTACATTATACTAATAGGATATGATAAAAAATAAATATTATTTCTTAATTATCCTTGCATTATTATGACATCATTCATAATGATATCACAATAATATTCCTTTATTGATAAACTATAACCATCTTAGACCAAAAGTCCAACGGATATTATATTCATCATAAAAGATGGACAATAGTGACAGTCACTTAAAATGACACTATTATTTTTGAAAAATAGTTCAAGAGTTTCCAATGCTAGGATTGAAACTTGACTTTCGTCTCCAATATTAAGAAATCTATCATCATTCTCAAATTTTCTATCAATTTGAAGTCCATGCAATGAATTGCATATATGAATCGGACTTTCGGTATCTAATACTTAGGTAGATGTATCACATGCGAAGAAATTACAAGGTATTATCATATAACAGTCTTGACCAGCAACCACTTGCTGATTTCTACTATTTAGCCTATTTGGATCAAGAGGATCATTCCTATCTGGGTCTGCCTGATTAGGGTCAACACTAGACTCCTTGTTCTTAGATCCTAAATACTTGCCACTATCCAATAGTGAACAGGGCGGACTAACTCTAGTCATTCTAATTATCTGAAAGGAAAATACGAAACCTTATTAGTACTTGAATTAATTAATCCTAAAGGTTTGGATTTTAGTCCAAAGGTTCTTCCACTATTTTTAATAAATTGGTATCCTCTATCTTCAATTCAAGAAATTACACTAACTCCTTAGCAGGTATTGAAATCCACATAGACTACATATGGGCCCGAGGAAAGCTCTGGCTAACCCGTGTGCATCTATAGGTAGGTTAATAATAATTATTTCTTCAAATAATTTTTAGTATTTAGATTTTGCCCCAGATGCCAAATCAGTAGGCTGTGGCCTCCACTGAAAAGATCTGATTAGGTCTAACCATTAACATGATTGACTTTGGTGCATCAAACCAATGATAACCAGGCCTAAGGAAAGCTCTGGCTAACCTGATCATCAGTAAGAGAATGCAACCTAATCATCATATGATGTACAGTAATTCCAATATCCAAATAAACATTAGGTGTAAGGCACCTCCAATGTTCACCTAAAAAATTAGACTTATTACTATTCACCTTAATGGGAGGCTATGATTCGGTTATCCCCATAACTTAGTCATTTTAAGGATCTAATAATTTAGAGGATTTAGTTTACAGTGATTTAAGGATAGAAAGAACACAGACCAAATTTCTCCTACTAACTTCACCAAGTCAAATTCTTCCACTGACTTCATCAAGTCAATAGGTTAGGACTAGGATCAATTTAAGTCCATGGGCACCTAGTTTAGTCATACTGATTGAAATCAGTCAAACTAATTTCTAGTGACATGGGTTAGTTCGAATCACCAAGTGATCTAATCAAATTCCAATCGACCATGTCGGCTAGGTAAGTAAGATCAGTGGAACGGATATGCCATTAACTCGTTAAAGATCGAATCAGTGCGAGTAGCTCCCAATTAAAAATCACTGATCTAAACTACCAAACTTACCTTAGACACAAATTGGTTAATTAGGTTTAATTCGATCAACTTAGCAATTTCGGGCTAAACCACTTAGCCATGAATTAAGTCCATCTTGGTCTTGTTAAAGACATGGACTCATCCAACTACAACCATTGTAGTTGATTCTAGAGTGTCCTTAACCTAATCTAATTCAACACTTGGTTAGATTTGATCAATTACTCTAGATTAATCCATTCTTTAACTAACCATAGGTCCAACCCAATTTATGAACTTAATTCATCTAACCATTTAACTCACAGTCTTATGATTTTGTCTTAGGATTTTAATTCATAATTCTAGACCCTATGAACAATACTTAATTCTTTTAATTAAGTTTTTGGGCTGATGGGTCAGGGTTCGGCATTTCAAAAATAGTTTTCAAATTTTGAAAGATTTTCAATTTCTATTTTCTAAATGGGCTGACTCATTTCAGAAATGGGTCAGCTTATTTATCAAACAGTAACCTATTACTAGTTTTAAACAGAAAATAAAATATAATAAAAATTAAAATATGAATCAACCTTTTAGATTTAATCTAAAATATATTCATATTTAATTTTTTAATTAAAATAATTTTAATCATTAAAATCCTTTCACAGTTCATCTTAATGAATGAGTTCACGATGGCACCCCTACCACCATAAGGGATCCCCACTGGATGATAGGAGATGATCTTTAAACCATACTTGTCCCTTATGATCGGACGGCTTGATGGCTCATTCATTCTCAATTACTAAGTTATTTGAATTAACCATATCAAATATACTAATATTTAATTTTTAATTACATATTAAACATGTCAAGCAACCTTGTTGCTCTGATATCTTTTGAAGAAAATCGAGCAGGGTTTAGGGCATGCTTTTCGAAATATTTTTGAAATTAAAGTAGCAGAAGCTAAAATTAATCTAATATTAATTCTATAGCATGTATTGATCTAATCAATTATCCAACCCAGGATCTAGACATGGCAATATGTAATAGAAAAATAAAATACAATCAATCAGCAAATCATATTTGCTGACCGATATGAGTTTAGAACTCAATACCTATGCATGGAAGCTAATCTCCATGATTTGAATCAATCAAAATAGGCTCTGGCATCATGCTATAGATGCACACTTGTTCAACTTCTATGGTTGGTCCACACGGAGCTCCTAATCTCGATCAGCCCCACTGGAGTGCTAGCTCCTCATCGGGGCCTTCGATGGTTGACCACGATCGATCTGATTGATCATCTACTTTTTAATTTCTTGGATACTCCAAAAAATTAGAACATAAATACTGAAGGATGATGTAGAGGTATACAAAGTTTGGTAGCGATCAGATACTCACAGCACTCGATCTCTCCACCCGAACTAAGATACCCAAATCTAGGGTTTCACTCGACCTGAAAACCCTAATACACTGAAAACCCTATCACGCCCTCTTTGTGTGGAGTTTTTCTATGAAATGAGTTTTTATGGAAAGACAATTTTTATATCTATAAACCCTACTAAGATCATATCTAAACATTGAGTATCCTTAGAGGTAAAAATCAGAAGAGAAGAGAGGCATGAGGGAAAAATAAAGTGTTGCAGGACCGTGCTCACCTTCACTCCATGATTTTTCTCACCCAAAACTAATGCCCAATCATACTAAAATTTCCATCATAGAATTTAGACCACTTCTTGAGCACACACAAAAATTCTCATAATTTATTGACATGAAATAACATGGGAAAATCATGTGGAAAGAGGTAAGGGTCGGAGGTTGAACTTGTTTCAACCTTCCAACAAACATCAAATTCAAAAACCTTCTTATCCCTATCCAATGCCTGCCCCTGGATGTTTGACGTGTAGAAGGACTCTCCTTCTACATGTCCACCTTCAAAAAATGCACAAAAAAATCATGCAACATTTTTCAAGGGGCGTGCTAAATGGATAAGCATGAGAGGGAGTTGGGAAGTTTCAACCAAACCAACTAACTGAAGTTGAATTCAAAATTCAACTAAAATCCAATATGATCCAACACTTGGATCAGGTCAAAGGTAGAAAGAGGAGGAGGCACAGATAGCTTTTGTGTGTGAGAATTCTCATGCAAAACCAATGTGTGCATGAGATAGGGTGTGGAAAAGTCAAAGTAGGGTGGCGTAGGGAGAAAGAAGGTTCAAATTCAAACTTATTTGACTTAGTCTTAATTGATTTCAACAAACCAATTAAACTAGATCTAATTAGACCAAGTTAAATCCAACTAATTTAGGCTTAACCCAACCTAATAAAATTTTAATCAAATTAAAAATTAATTAGGTCTAGGTCCTGATCAAATTAAGATCAAATCTTTCATAGCGATTAGGTCATCTCATGACCTGATCAGGTCAAACCCAATTGAATCCAATTTGATTGAACATGATCAAATCCTCATCGATCAATCAAATTAAGCTAATTAGAAATTAAATTGCTAATTAATCCTCCAATAATTATAGAATCCCAATCGGATGGATATCTGGTCATAGAGTTCCATCAATATGAAACTCCTGAAGAGTCCCAAACCAGTGGGACTCTTGAACCCAGTGTCCCAAACGAATCAAACTCATGATCATAGAGTCCCATACCAATGGGATTCTTGATCAAAGAGTCCCAAATGAGTAGAACTCAAAGTTTCAGTCCACTAGGACTTTTGATCATAGAGTCCTATGTCATTAGGACTCACGATCAGAGAGTTCCAGACAAGTAGGACTCAGAGTTCCAATCTAGTGGAACTCTTGGTCACAGAGTTCCAGTCCAGTAGGACTCTTGACCATAGAGTCCTAGATCATCGAGACTCAATATCAGTCATTGGATCAGGTAGGAACTCCTATTGTGTGTGATCCTATAGATTCGAATCCTAAGTCGATAGCATAGAAACTAATTTTCTATACCAATCGATGTGACCATCTAGCAATGATATCCAATATTTCGATAGGTCAAAAAATTGCAATGCAACATCGATGAACTTGTGGCATATGGTTATCGTATAATTCATCCCCTTGACCTCGATGCTCAAAGGATGATCTAAGATTTACTGTCAATCCTAAAATTCATCTACAGTATATTTCAAAACTTAGCATCCATCATATAGACTATCCTGACCGAGGATTTACTAAATTAAAATATAATGATGCACTTGCTCCAATAGTTGAAGGGGTCAATCCCATCTTGACTCACGCACCAACATGCCAAGTACTTGACTGCACCTAGTAGCCTTCCATCACTAAATTAGAAATTCAGGTAGTCCAGTACCTAAGTATAGTGAGTTGCTTGCAAGTCACCATAGTGATCTCAGGTCTAAGGGACACATATATCCATATCTTTCATGAGCAACTCTTGGCAGAAAAGAGCTCTGCAGTTGGATCATGTTTAGTGAAATGTATCCCTACACTTCACCTGCATGCCATAACAGTATCTCCATACTTCTTGGTTAAGAGGACAACCAAAACTTATGGCATACAATGACCTACACTCGATACATTGTCATCCTGGATAACAACGAATCATTTGATCACGAACTAGTTTAAAGACTAAATGATAAATCATCGTTTGTTGAGTCTAAATAGTCCTAAGGACTTCATCATAGAAGAGCTTATTACAGGAAGATGCATAAAATGATGAAAATATCAAAATAATAATTTTATTTATTAATAATTTAAGTATAATTATATTTAGCTCAACCATCTACAACCTAGATGATTGACTTTAGGATATAATTTCCAACAGGTGTATGATGGGTGATAAGATTTTCTAGGAAGATGGGCAATGTGGAGCTGTTTGGTGGTTGAAGAGAGATTTCCCAAGGGATAATGGTCGAAGGGAACGCTAAAAAAGTGGTTATACATCCTTCAGTGGAAGAAAGGTAGGGAAGTAGTTGGCAATGCATTCAGCAATTTCATTAAAGCAGTGATTTTGAAGTCTTGAGTATGATGAAGATGGATAATCCATGGAGGTTAAGCAGGTTAGGGCTAGAAGATAGTGGAGTTGTGCAAAGACTAGGTAGAGAGCACTGGAGTGCTATAGTAGCACTTCTTGGAGGCACGGGGTTGAGAGAGGCTCGATGGTGCAGCAGTCGAGGGAGGTATCTAAGTGAAGAATATTAGGAGGCATCTTAGAGAGATCGAGAGCAGGTCTTAGGAAGAGCCAAGAGGTCCCAGGAAGCGCGAAGATCATCAAGCAGTCAGGAGTATCTTGGATCAGATTTTTTCTATAGGAGCACTAGGGAGAGTCATGGTTCAGGTGGAGGATGGTTTGTGTATAGCAAGAGAAGATCCAAATGCCTATGAGGTGCAGTGTTGAGATGAGGTAGAGAGCATGGGAGTGCTGTAGGAGCACTTTCCTGATGGCATAGGGCTGAGAGAAGCTCGATGGTACAGTAGCCGAGGAAGATATCTTAGTAAAGAGTGTCAAGAGGCATCTCAAGGAGATCGAGAGCAGATCTCAGGGAGAGCTAGGGAGTCTTAGGAGCCTCAAGATATGATAGATGTGTCTGAGCCTAAGATAGGATTTGAGCTATAGTTTCTTCGAGCACAACTAAAGCGATGGCTGGTGTAGGGGTAGAAGAGAAGAAGTACTAGGATAGAATTTTTTAGAATTTAGTCATTGGATTCATTAGAGTTGGATGAGCTCTTGGGTTTTGGAGCTGCCTATGGATTGTAGAGGTATCCAAGATGGCTTTAGAGGAGTCCATGGAGTATGGAGGGTCTGAAGGAGCAATGATTGTATTTGAGGTATAGTGGCATGCCCAATAGTGCAGCATTGGGTGATTGGCCTCAAGTGACTCGATTATAGAGTTAGGATCTTCTGCGATATCTGGCAGACTTTGATTTTAGGTGGAGCATCGAGTAGAGATGGCTTTAGCGGTGGAGATGTGACACGAGTTCAGAGCAGAGGAGTGCAAGAGGACCAATATCCTAGCATAAATGCCAGAGATCCATAGTTTCAGGTGGAGCGGCATGTGTGTGAAAGACTAGCAAAGTTTTGAGGAGACCATGTTGGGATATGTAGCGAGTGCCGATACAGGAATGCTATAGGATGTCAAGAAAAGTCCAGGACAATTGATGCAACTACCAAGTAGAAGGGTTCCTATAATTTTTAGGATGGTACAGAGGAGCAAGTCAAGGTTTTCAGCTATGGAGGTGGTCATCCTAAAGGTCTCCAAGGATGCACTGTTAGATATATGTGCCCTAGAAGCCAGAATTGGCTGACACTTGTAATACACTTATAGGGGCAAAATTATAATTTTTACTAAAATCAATAAAATGGGTTATTTTCTATCACATATGTGAATTTAGTGTCCGTGATACATCCTTTGAGTTAATGGTAATGATAATTCATATTTTCAAGAGTTGAAAATTTAAGACATGAATAATCATTATTAACTCATAAAATGCTCCCGACCATAAGATCATCATGAGGATGATGATTAATCCAAAAGGTTGCTGTACAATCACTTCTCTTTAGTAGATGAGTCTTGAGTCTACGGTGTGGAGACACCAGAACGAGAGTACAAGTACTCGTTAGAGAACGAGGGCACTGAGCGTGACTACCTCGAGTAGTCATTAGGAAGTGTACCTTCTCGTCAATGACTGACTCAATGTTGTAGTGGTGTGTCTGGTTCTTTGACCTAAGGTGCATCGGCAGTTCACCTTGAGGGTGTTATAGTTTGACTACACCATAACTCGATCTCCTAGCCATACGAAACTCTGACGTGTATGTTGGCTATAGCATGTTCATTATAGGAACTGGATCGCATCAAGATGGAATCTATCTACCTCGGTGGTAGAGGAGCAACCCTATGATGATCATGAGAATCAAGTCTAGAAGCCCATGGCCATGGCAGAGTGAAATAATAGAAAGAGTTTCTATTTAGGTTTTCACATCAGACTTGAATCGAATGATTACATCATATGATAGAGACTAGGGTTTGACGAGTTCACCTAAACCCTAATCTGATCGGGGCTCAAGATAGAAGAACTTAATCACATAGGTAGCTGCACCAAGAGGTTCGCATTCAGCTCTAATGGGTTGCCACCATATACTGCTAGGTGTCACTGGTGGATTTTGGGAGCAATTAGAATGATTTAGATGATCGATCATTCTAGCTGTTCGAATTAGAAGAGTTCTGATCCATCGAAAGGAGTTTCGATGATGTCGATGATAGAGATCATGACATATCTCATTACCATACAGAACTAAACCTAACTGGGTCACACAAACAAGGGTTTGAATCTGGTGATCATCAATTGAACTGATCCAGTTCAATTGATCTGAATGAGATTCAATTAGGTTCAAGAAAATCATGCTAGCACTCGATTGAACCTAACATTCTTCTTTTACTATCATAAATAGTTGTCTAACTAAGCCAAAGAAGTTTATGCTCGATTAGAGGCCTTCACTTGGTCTGACTGGAGTCTGTTCAGATCAGAAAAGGATTGTCTTATTTTGTAAGACAATACCTACCATTTTTGATCACCTATCATTTCTCGTCCTTTGACTAGTCAAATGTTGACCATTGGCACTTTGACTTCTGTCCACATGTCACGCACCTATTGGAGAGTTGGTGGGGGCCTATCCCCCTATTGGAGGCGCCCATGAGTCCCTGTTGGATCGGGACTCCATCTCCCTTTTGAATTTCGATTAGACTTCTCCTAAGAACCAAGTTTGACTGGTCTTAGGTGCCATCTAAGGAGGAATCCAAGGGACTCTATTCCCACCAATCAGATTTAGATCTGATTTCACAAAGGGTTGTGATTGGTTGGAAAGAAGAGGAGTTGGATCACGCATAGTCTATAAATAAGACCCTGCGCCCAACTCAAGGAGCATCTGAAATTAAATTGAAATTTCTACACCCCAAGGCTACCTCTCCTCTCCTCCTCCATGCCAAGTCCACCATCTCTCTCTCCTCTCCATGCCCAAAGGAGTTTGGGATCTTAGTTGGTGCAATCCAGATGAGAGAAAGATGATAGAAAGCTAGAAGGCTGCACTGCTGCAAAGGACAAATGCTGATTTTCAAAAGATATTTTGAAGATCCTCCAGATCAAACCTAGATCTAATTTTTGGAGATATGATAGAGAAGAAGAAGATCTCTAGATCTAGCCCGAGTGGATACCGGTAGAGGCCAGGCACTTGCGTGGCTAGATCTAGAACCTTCCACGGCATACAGGATCATCAACAGGTAATAGGATTATCCTACATCAAGGTAAATCAAATTAAATTTAATTTATTTAAATTTTATTTTTAAAATAATAAGGATTATATGTGAAATATCTCAAATCTGATTAGGATCAAAGAAAATTTTTTTTGAAATATATCTCTTGATTCGATTAGATCTGAACGAACCTGGTCCAAAAAATCTGAATTTTTCTTTAACTGGTATTAGAGCCAAGTTCTAAAAGTGTTTAGATCTGATTTTAAATTTATTCTAATTACAAAATAAATGATTTTAGATGTCACATGAGATGTGATCAGATCTAAAGTTAGAAAAAAAAAAATTAAATGATTTGGATCTAAGATTAGAAAATATGCTTGACTAGTTCTAAAATAGAATAGTTCTATAGAATAGTCTTGCATGTTTTTAATTTAATTTGATTAAATTATATTTTAGATCTATTTATTTACTATTTTTTGATATTATAATTATTATAATAACATCTAAAAAATAGCAAATAAAATTATTTAATTTTAAACATCATATGAGATATGATTGATGCATGTCTAGACTAGTTGTAGAATAGTTCTACATAGTTATCTAGATTAGAGTTTATTTTGATAAGATCAATTTAAATCTAATTTTTTAGATTATTATGAGATAATTTAGATCTGAAAAACATGCATGATTCGATACATGAGATGTATGCAAAATATGCCATGATTAGATCTAATTTGTATATGAGATATATGATATAGATCTAAAACAGTTTTGTAGTATTACATGTTCCTGATTAAGGCATTCCTCTTGGCCGTCCGGTCATAAGAATGAAGAAGGATTTAAAGGCCCTCTCCTTCCCATCCGATGGGGTGTTCTTATGACGTGTAGGGGTGCTGCACGTTCGTCCTTAATCAGAAATCCAAAACTTACTTTCTGCAAAACCCTAGATCCTGAAACCCTAGGATTTATTATGCATATTTTATTTATGAACCCTACTTAATTAAGAATTAAGATTATGAATATTAATTAGATCTAAAATTGAGAATTTTAGATCTAAGACATATTCATAATACTGGGTTCGGGCTTGGGTAGCTCAATTAGGTCTAAGCGGTTGATCAAACCGAATCAAGAGTTGGTTAGATGGGATCAACAATGCTTAAATTGACCAGCCTAATAGGATTAAGTCTGGGTCAAGATCGAGTCATGATCAAGCAAGACCTAATTAGGCTCAGAGGTTAGAGTCTGGATTGTAGGCTAACCCAATTGGTTCTAGCTCAACAATTTGGTGTCTAAGGTAAGTTTGGCACATACGACCGACTGATTTTTAATTGGGAGCTACTCAACCTGAATGCATTCTTGTACGAGTTAATGGCATATCCCTTCCACTAGTCTCACTTACCTGGCCATATCTGTTAACCCAGTTTTGATTTGAGGTGGTCAATAATCCGAGCTAACCCATGCCACTAGGTTAGTCATAATTGTTATGACTATGACAAGTCTAGTTTAATGAGACCTGAATCAATTCTCCCTAAGAAAAGATTAAGTCTGAGGTCTTCCACCATTATAGATGTGTGAGCCCTTCCCAGGGTTGATTGTTCTCAGCTGGATACAGTGGCTCAATTGCATTAGAAAGACATAACCATGTCTATTAGGCATTGGATGCTATGGGCTGGAGGATAAGTTGGACTCAATATTTTAGATACGGTGAGAGAATCAATTAGGAATCTAGTCTGTGCAAATGGTGGGTTTGACTTAACTAAGGAGTGGATCAATATTTTGGATACGGTGAGATTCATGAATTAGAGATCAAGTTTGGGTGCACCATGATTAGAGAATTATTGAACAAGAGTTGTTCACTCATTGGCTAACCCATCACCAATAACTGTTAGGTGAGGTGATGAGTCAGTTAATGAGACCGCACCACCCACTAGAAATCTTTAATCGTAGAGATTTTTGCATCTCTATAGAGGGAGTGTAGGGATCCAAAAAAATAGTTGAAGCTAATTTGTTTAAAAATAAAATTTCTAAATAAATTGGTCAAATCATAATTACAATATCTAACTAGAATCTTTGACCCTCTATAGGAAAATATCTGCGTCTAACCCATTAGCACGTATCCTGGACACATATAGACTGACTGGACCCAATTATAAAGTTAGACTTAGGAACTACAAAATCATTTTGGATTCTGAAAAGTTAATCCATGTATTGGAACAGGATCCTCCCACCTTACCAGCCCGTCCATCCACTGAACAGAGAGTGTCTCTGGAAAAATGGATAGACGAAGATAATAAGGCTAGATATTACAAGTTGAGCTCGATGTCTGATGAGCTCCAACGCCAACATGAAGATATCGGAACTGCTTGCCAAATGTTGGCTCACCTATAGGAGATGTTTGGTGAACAGAGTCACGCAGCCAAGTATCAAATCACGAAATGACTTTTTAAGGCTAAGATGCATGATGGGTAGTCAGTCCAAGATCACTGTCTAATGATGATCAAGGACATGGAAGAGCTTGAGAAGCTTGGTACGAAGTTAGACTTGGATTTGCAGAACGATATTATTCTACAATCCTTGACTGATCATGAATTACCATATGCATAAACTTCAAAATTTCTTAGCCGAATTAATGAACATGCTGGTCACCGCTGAGCTTTCTATGAAATATTCTAAAGACTCAGTTCTTGCTATGGAATAGACTTTTTTCAAAAGAAAGTCTTCTGAAAAGAAAAAGAAGTTTGTGAAAAAGCAGAAGGTGTAAGGAGGAAAGAAGAAGAAGGCAGAGCCAAGGATGAAAGCCGCTGTCAAAGAAAAGTATTTCCATTGCAATAGTGATGGCCACTGGAAACGGAACTACCCTACTTACCTGGCCACCCTGAAGAACAAGAAGGAAGATCCTTCTGGAGGTATGCTCGTTATTGAGTCTAACCTTATGGTTTCTTTTGCATCCAGATGGGTGCTTGACTCTGGTTCTAGTGCTCATCTATGCACTTCCATGCAAGGTCTTGAGGATAGCAGGAGGCTGAGGGATGGAGACATGATCCTATGCATCGATAATGGAGCAAGAGTTGCTGTAGTGGTGGTGAGAACATACCCTCTTCGATTACCATCTAGTTTAGACTTAGTTTTGAAAGACTGTTATTATGTGCCTGCAGCTAGCAGGAATTTGATTTCTATTTCATGCTTAGCACTAGAAGGATATGTGATTACCTTCTTTAAGGAACATTGTAATATTCTTTTTGAAAGAAATAAAATTGCAAATGGTTTCCTTATTAACGATCTTTATCAGCTACATATTGATGTACCTATTCTAACTATCGAGCAAAACGTGAATGCCAAACGACCTAGGGATAGTCCAAATGACAGATATCTATGGTACCTAAGATTAGGTCATATAGCAGAAGATGGGATCAACAGATTGGAGAAAAATGGGCTATTAAGTCCATTGACTTTCGAGTCATATCCAACTTGTGAATCTTATCTCCGAGGCAAAATGACCAAACTCCCTTTTGTAGGACATGGGGAGAGGGCCATAGATCTCCTTGCCCTAGTACATCCTAATGTGTGCGGCGTATTTGATGTGACATCTAGAGGCAATTTTGTCTACTTCATCACCTTTACCGATGATCTATCTAGGTATGGGTATATGTACCTTATGAGACACTAGTCTGAAGCTTTTGAAAAGTTCAAGAAATTCAGACATGAAGTAGAAAAACAAACTAGAAAATCCATTATGGTTCTTCGATCAGATCGAGGAGGTGAATACTTTAGCCAAAAATTTCTAGACTATCTCAAGAAAAATGGCATAGTCTCTCAATGGACACCATCAGGAATACCTTAACTCAACGATGTTTCAGAACGGAGAAATCAGACCCTATTAGATATGGTCCGATCCATGATGAGCTTCACAGACCTTTCTGATTTTCTTTGGGGACACTCATTGTTAACTTCAATTTATCTACTGAATAGGATTCCCTCTAAGATCGTTCCTACCACACCGTATGAGATATAGCATGATAAGAAACCAAGTCTAAGTCATCTCAGAATTTGGGGTTGTCCGACTCATGTCAAAAGACAACAAGCGGACAAGTTAGAGTTTAGGTCCTTTAGATCTCGATTCATAGGATATCCTAAAGAGTCATTAGGATACTATTTCTATATTCTAGAAGACCACAATGTGATTGTGAGTCGACATGCCATCTTTCTTGAAAAATAGATCGGAAAGAGTTTTCTGTCCCCCTGAAAGATACTTGGGTATTATTTCAGAGAAAGTAGAGAAAATATTCCTCGTAGGTAATGGTGCTCATGGTGATGATCCCAAAACCTACAACGAGGCGATATCAGATATCGACTTTGAGAAATGGTTAGAGGTAATGCAATCAAAAATTGACTTGATGCACTCAAACCAAGTTTAGACCTTGGTAGATCCACCAGAAGGTATAGTACCTATTGGGTGTAAATGGATCTTCAGGAGATGATTGGTGCAGATGGAAATGTGGAGACATTCAAGGCTAGACTAGTGGCAAAAGGTTATAGTCAACGTGAAGGCATTGACTATCAGGATTCCTTTTTCCCAATGGCTATGCTAAAATCCATCCGTACATTGCTTGCCATTGCAGCCTATTTCAATTATGAAATATGGCAAATGGATGTGAAAATGGCATTCTTGAATGGATATCTTAAGGAAGATATCTATATGGAATAGCTGCTAGGCTTCACATCCAATGATACTAATCACAAGGTTTGTAAGCTGCAAAGGTCCATATATGGACTTAAGCAAGCATCTCGGAGCTCATTTCGATGATGTGATCAAAAAGTTTGATTTAATCAAAAATGAAGAGGAACCGTGTGTCTTCAAAAAGATCAGTGGAAGTGCTGTTGTCTTCCTCGTATTGCACGTGGATGACATTCTCCATATTGGGAATGATATTCCCATGATGATAATAATCAAATTATGGTTGTCCAAGGAATTCTCCATGAAAGACCTAGGTGAAGCATCTTTTATTCTAAGAATTAAGATCTATAGGGATAGACCGAATAGGATGCTAGGACTTTCATAGAAGATGTACATAGAAAAAGTACTAAAAAGATTTAGTATGAAAAACTCTAAGAGGGGATTAATACCCTTCAGATATGGTAATCATCTTTCCAAGAAGTTATGCCCTGGCACACCTGAGGAAATAGAATGCATGAGCAAGATTCCTTATGCTTCTGCAATAAGAAGCCTCATGTATGCCATGCTACATGACCTGATATAGCCTATGCTGTGAGTGTCACAAGCAGATATCAGTCAAATCCCAGTGAAGAACACTGGACTTCTATGAAATATATCCTTAAGTACAAAGAAGAACTAAGGATATGATGTTGGTCTTTGGTAACGGAGAACTCCAAGTCCAGGGATACACAGAATCAGATTTTATGTCCGATGTAGATAATCGAAAGTCGAGATCTGAAAGTCTATTTGTGTGCAATGGTGGTGCTATCAACTGAAAGAGTTTCAAGCAAACCATGATAGCAGATTCCACCATGGAAGCAGAATATATCGCTGCATTAGAGGCTGCGAAGGAAGCATTCTAGTACAAGAAGTTTGCTACAGAAATTGGAGTAATGCCGTCAGATGCCATTCCTCTATACTGTGACAACAATGGTGTCGTAGCCTTTACTAAGGAGCCAAGGTCTCACCAAAAATCCAAGCATAATGAGCGGTGATACCACCTCATCCACGATTAGCTCAAGAAGGGTTACGTCAAGGTCAAGAGAGTTGACTCCACAGATAATGTGGTAGAGTAGCTTACAAAGCCGTTGGGCCAGCAGAAGATCGAAGCCCACCTTGAGAAGATGGGACTTAGACTTGTAGCTAATTAGGTTTAGGACAAGTGGGAGATTGTTAGATATATGTGCTCTAGAAGCCAGAATTGGCTGACACTTGTAATACACTTCTAGGGACAAAATTATAATTTTGACTAAAATCAATAAAATGGGTTATTTTCTATCACATATGTGTATTTAGTGTCTGTGATACATCCTTTGAGTTAATGGTAATGATAATTCATATTTTCAAGAGTTGAAAATTTAAGACATGAATAATCATTATTAACTCATAAAATGCTCCCAACCATAGGATCATCATGAGGATGGTGATTGATCCGGAAGGTTGGTGTACAATCGACTTCTCTTTAGTAGATGAGTCTTGAGTCTACGGTGTGGAGACACCAGAGCGAGAGTATAGATACTCGTTAGAGAACGAGGGCACTGAGCGTGACCACCTCGAGTAGTCATTAGGAAGTCTACCTTCTCGTCAATGACTGACTCGATGCTGCAGTGGTGTGTCTGGTTCTTTGACCTGAGGTGCATCGGTAGTTCACCTTGAGGGTGTTATAGTTTGACTACACCATAACTCGGTCTCCTAGCCATACGGAACCCTGAGGTGTATGTTGGCTATAGCATGTTCATTGTAGGAACTGGATTGCATCAAGATGGAATCTATCTACCTCGGTGGTAGAGGAGTAGCCCTATGATGATCATGAGAATCAAGTCCAGAAGCCCATGGCCATGGCAGAGTGAAATAATAGAAAGAGTTTCTATTTAGGTTTTCACATCTGGACTTGAATCGAATGATTACATCATATGATAGAAACTAGGGTTTGACGAGTTCACCTAAACCCTAATCTGATTGGGGCTCAAGATAGAAGAACTTAATCACACAAGTAGCTGCACCAAGAGGTTCGCATTCAGCTCTGATGGGTTACTACCATATATTGCTAGGTGTCACTGGTGGATTTTGGGAGCAATTAGAATGATTTAGATGATCGATCATTCTAGCTGTTCGAATTAGAAGAGTTCTGATCCATCGAAAGGAGTTTTGATGATGTCGATGATAGAGATCATGACATATCCCATTACCATATAGAACTGAACCTAACTGGGTCACACAAACAAGGGTTTGAATCTGGTGATCATCAATTGAACTAATCTAGTTCAATTGATCTGAATGAGATTCAATTAGGTTCAAGGAAATCATGCTAGCACTCGATTGAACCTAACGTTCTTCTTTTACTATCATAAATAGTTGTCCTTACTGAGCCAAAGGAGTTTGTGCTCAATCAGAGGCCTTCACTTGGTCTGACTGGAGCCTGTCCAGGTCAGAAAAGGGTTGTCTTATTTTAAGACAATACCTACCATTTTTGGTCACCTGCCATTTCTCGTCCTTTGACTTTGGTCAAAAGTTGACCTTTGACTGGTCAAATGTTGACCATTGACACTTTGACTTTTGTCCATGTGTCATGCACCTATTGGAGAGCTGGTGGGGGCCTGTCCCCCTACCAGAACCTGGCAAGGAGGAGGGCGCATGCCACCCTTGGCGTGTGCCCAAGCTGGAGGCGCCCAGGAGTCCCTGTTGGATAGGGACTCCATCTCCCTTTTTGGATTCCGATTAGACTTCTCCTAAGAACCAAGTTTGACTGGTCTTAGGCATGCCATCTAAGGAGGAATCTAGGGGACTCTATTCCCACCAATCAGATTTAGATCTGATTTCACAAAGGATTGTGATTGGTTGGGAAGAAGAGGAGTTGGATCACGCATAGTTTATAAATAAGACCCTGCGCCCAACTCAAGGAGCATCTAAAATTAAATTAAAATTCCCACACCCTAAGATTACCTCTCCTCTCCTCCTCTATGCCAAGTCTACCTTCTCCCTCTCCTCTCCATGCCCAAAGGAGTTTGGGATCTTTGTTGGTGCAATCCAGATGAGAGAAAGATGACAGAAAGCTAGAAGGCTGCACTACTGCAAAGGACAACTGCTGATCTTCAAAAGGTATTTTGAAGATCCTCCAGATCAGATCTAGATCTAATTTTTGGAGACATGATAGAGAAGAAGAGGATCTTCAGATCCAGCTCGAGTGGATACTGGTAGAGGCCAGGCACTTGCATGGCTAGATCCAGAACCTTCCACTGTATACAGGATCATCAATGGGTAGTAGGATTACCCTACATCAAGATAAATTAAATTAAATTTAATTTATTTAGATTTTATTTTTAGAATAATAAGGATCAAATCTAAAGTATTTCAGATCTGATTAGGATCAAAGAAAAAATTTTTTGAAATATATCTCTTGATCCGATCAGATCTAAATGAACCTAATCTGAAAAATCAGGATTTCCCTTCATGCACAACAACTAGAGAGGATTGGTAGAGGTGATGTTTGCATAAGGAGCTGTTAGGGTGCACAATGACAGCAGGATCATGTAGAAGGGCATTGTCAAGGGGTTTGCCAAGGCATAAGGCACCAAGGCGGAGATTGTTAGGATTTGTGATGCTCCAAAGCCTTCGAAGGCCATAAGAGGAATCAGGATGTTAGCTCCAAGAGACTAGGATAGGTGTAAGTCCAAGGGCTAGGATAGGAGTTATCCTAGGATGGAGGTGGTCTATAACCCTCCACAAGCTTGATGTCTAGGTGTTGAGGATCTTGAGAGGCTTGGGTGGTGCTCCACGGACCTAAGACACAAGGTGGAGCGAAGGACCAAAGCCAGGAGAAGAATCAACTAAGATAAGAAGTTGACACATAGGCGGGCTAGCTCAGATACGCAGTCAGCCCGAGCTGGCTTGGGCTGCAGTCGAGCCGACTATCTCTAGTAGACATAAGATAGGGTTCGGGCAAGATACAATCAAGCCAGCTCAGCTTTTGATAGAGTCAACTCGACAGTAGCATACAGAACATGATGGGATTTCTATTTGATCTTAGATTGGGACTAATCCAAGAGATCTTAAAGCCTAATTTATAAGGTCTTAAGGTGACTAACTCATGTATGGGTTGGATTTAGATCCAAGAGATGAGAGCATGTGAGACATGGGTGTACATAGGCTCGGTTAGTGCTTTTATGTACTAGGTTAGCCAGGAAAGTTTTTTTGGTCGGGCCTAATATCTATATATAAATACATAGGATGTATTAGGGTTTCATAAGGTGCAATGAATATAGATCTTTTCTCCCTCAATCTCTTTTCTTTCTTCTCCTTAGTGTTGCCACCCTAGAGTTCTAGAAGAAGCCCTAGAGAGAGAGGGCACCTCCCTCAGGCCCAATGATGGAGGTGCCCCAGCATAAATCCAGACGGTGGATTGGTGGTTAGCTGTCCTTAGAGAACGCTATAGATCTCCTCAGGTCCAAGCTAAAGATCCTGGGTTTTTGCAATAGATGATGTCAGAGTGGTGCTGATTGTTACAACATATTGGGCGTGGGAGAAGCTTAAGAGAAAAGTCATTGGGCGTTGGGTTTTGAGAAGACACAAGTTCAAGTGTCTAGGTTAGAGAAACAAAGAAGAAGAAGGGTTCCTCTTCCAGGATTTTCCTCTAGATCACTTTCTCTATTTTTTTGTGAGTTTTTGAGAGGTGTCTCAGCATCACAAATCTTGTTCCTCATCTTTTGAATATTGGAGGATCCAAGACTTGAAGAAGGAAGATCCAGATCGACCATCGAAAAAGGATTAGCACAGTTCTAGCATACTATGTTGATTTCGAGCCATTAGACTTCTGATCGATGATCAAGGGCTCGTGTGGGCATCCTGTAGAGGTCAAACACGTGTGCAGCTTAGAGTAACAACATCAGCCTCGGATCAGCGAGTTAAGGAACTCGTCTTGCAATGGTAAGAATGATATGATCTCCTTCTTTCATATCTAGATTTGATCTAGTGTAGTTCTGTTGTTGATATGGTTAACATGAAATTTTTTCATATTTTAATTTTTGATTTAAAAGCATACTTAAATCATGTAATAAGATTCTAGATCTAGGGCTCTTTCTTATATTATTTATGAATTAATATGATTAATTCATCTCTACTGCTGCATGTTTTTGATAAAGTTTTAAAATCTGATCCTGAAATCCTAGATTAGTTTCCTTCAATTGGTATCAGAGCTTTAATTCTTTATTAATTGATTATCATGCATATTTAGATTATTTTTTAGATTAGATCTAATTTATAAGTTGATGTTTAAATATAAAATTAAAAATAGATCACATAAACTGATAAGATTGTCCTTTTATAAGGTTTACCCCTTAGAGTGGATATGTTATCCTAGTTCGTGTAGATCTAATATAAATCATAAATTTATCAGATGTGATCTAGATTTATTTATAATTTATTAGATTTAAAAGATGTTTAAATCTGAAAATAATTTTTTTCGATTGCATGGACTGATCTTATAAGGTTGTCCTTGAAGGGAACGTGTAGGATTTCTAGCTTTACTTTTAAAAACTATTTTTAATAAATGCATAGTGGATAATATTATTAATCATATTAATAATGAAAAGCTATAGATCTAATCTAAAAACTCTACATACTTTAGAATCAAATGTATTATATATGTATTCATATCTAAAAATAAAAACAAGATCAATAGTAAAACTATTTTACTGCTCTACGTATTCAGAACATGTTATCTTTTTGCAGGTAGAAGAACACTGCAATCTAATCTTCTCAGTGTAAATTTGATTACTGTGATGCAATCACACAAGTGTCTTGCCTCCATGGGTAATCCACACGAGTCCCTGATCTTGATCAATTGCTCTCGACTGCTAGCTCGTATAGAAGTCTTTATTACTGATGTAGATCAAACTACTTTGATCTTCTTCACGGGATCTTCGGAAGCTCCGGATCTCGATGAATGTAGAAGATAATGAAGAGGAGGTCTTCCACCAGTTTTGTGAAGTCACAACCCTCATAACTCACAATTGGAAACCCAAACTCTAGGTATAGATCCTAAGGTATGCTCTCACCCAAAACCTTGGTTTTTCTTATGCATGCAAAGAAGAGACTTTCTCTTCTCTGGTCTCTCGATGTTCCTCTCTTTTCTTCCTTCTCATATCCACGTCCATAAAATCAAATATTTTATAGATGCACATTAACAAGGGAGGCCTGAGGGTTTGTTTTAGATCAAGTGGTTATTCATTCAAAATTTAAATATCATTCGAATTGAATTGGTAACCAGATCAAACCAATCCTTATGGCAGGTGAGAAGGGATAATGCACGCCCTCCCTTGCATGGAAAATAACTCATGAGTAACCTCTTTCTTGTGAAGATAGAAAGGTGCAAATCAAAGGGTGATGTAGCACATGGGAAGACTAGTCAAACTAGTCTTACGTTTGACATCCAATTGAACCAATAAAATCCAAATTGGTTAGGCCCAATTAGATCAGAATAAACCCAACTTATTTAGGCTTAATTAGGCTCAGTTAAATCCTAATCAAATCAAGAATTAATCAAGCCAAATCCTTAATCAAATTAGAGATTAAACCTTCTTGATGATTAGATCATCTTATAACCTAATCGGGTCAAATCCAAATGAATCCAATTTAATTGGTCTTGATCCAAAAATAATTACTCAATCAAATTGAGTTAATTGGTGATCAAATCACTAATTAATCTTCCATAGATCAGCCATTAGATTGAGTAGAAATCTCTTGTGTGTGTGACTCCATAGGTTCGAACTTAAGCCGGTAGCATAGAAATCAATTTTCTTTACTAATTGAAGTGACCATCTAGCAATGGTACCCGACATCTGGATAGGTCGAATAGTACAATCATAATATTTAGAATCTATATGAATATGGTTACCGCATAATTCATCCCTTTTACCTCTGTGCACAGGATGACTCAGGGTTAAACTATCAACCTTAGAAGATACATCCAAATTGTGTCACAAAGTAATTAGTCCTATGGCCCCTCTCTAGTGAAGAAAAAATCTAATTTTCTGGATCAGGTTTGTTCAAATTTGATTGGATCAAGAGAGATATTTAAAAAAAAAAATTTCTTAGATCTAGATCAGATCTGAAACTTTCCAAATCTAATATTATTAATCTAATAAAAAAATAAAATAAAATAAAAAAATAAATTAAATCTAATTTAATTTACCTTATTGAGGGTAATCTGATTATCTTGTGATGATCCTGATGTCTACCTAAGGTTCTCGATCTAGCCATGCAAGTGCCTGGCCTCTACCGATATCCACTTGGATAGAATCTAGAGATCTTCTTCTTTATCACTTCTCCAAAAATCAAATCTGGATTTGATTTTGAAGATCTTCAAAACTTCTTTCGAAGATGTGAGTTGTCTCTTGCAGCAGTGCTGCCTTCTTCCTTTTTCTATCGCCTTTTTGTTGCTTAGATCGCACCAAACTTGTGCCAAAAAATTCTTGCGCTTGGGTAGGAGAGAGAACACCTGAAGATGACATGGAGGAGGAAGAGGGTGAAAGGAATATGCCCTCAAAACAATTCATTTTTGGGATGTTCTTTGTCTTCCAGACTCATTTAATGACATTTTTAATAAATAAAAGTATTTATTTCATCATATGCAGTGTCTTATTATTTATTTAAGATTATGATGAACTCTATAAATTAGGATTATGATTTTAGGATTATGATGAGATCATACTAGTGAGACCTAAAATCTTAAAACCCTAATTTAAATATTTCAAGTCGATGGGACATTAAGTTAGGGATCAAGGTTTTCCAGTATGACTAGCACATTCTATGTATGCTCGATTAAGAGGATGATTGATCTCACAATAACTTATGTATGATACTAATACAAGAATGTGGGTGCTCATTAGAGAATGAGTTCACTGAATTGATCCAAATTGAGAATATCTAATGGAGTCTTATCTACATGTCAATAGATGGTTCTCATAGTGGAATTTGTGCATGTAATCCTTTGACCTGAAACTACCATAGAATCTTATATATATAAATTCATATTTTGGTTCATACTCATTCATGACTTAGCTATGTACGGGATGATCTGGATATGATAGATTATATATATGAAGATTGTGAGTAGGTTAACAAGGAATCGATCACTCCTGATAAGAGGAAATAGCATCCTACCTGCTTCAAACAAATAATGATTTAGGAAGACTTTGATCAAAGCATGATGAAAATTAGAAATGGTTTCTAATGTTTCATTAAATGAATTATTATCATAAGATTGAAAGAAAAATGAATATGATATTGGGATTGACATATTTCCATACGCAGAGTCATATTTAGGATGCAAGAAGATCGAAGGATCTAGTTGCATGGTAATTTTCATTGAAGGGTATTTTGGGTATTTCCATCAAAATTTTATAACTTTCGAGTAGTCATGATACGTTGCTAGACGTCAATCATGTCTTGTGTGTTTGATCAAATTAATATTTTAATTTGATCATTAAAATAGAAAGTGTTCTAAATTAAGTCAAATTGGGTTTGCTAGTTTTGACCTAAATCATTTTGGTTGAGTTCTAACCAAATTAGGTTAAATCACACCTTGACTCACTACTGGTTAGATATGGAATCCAATGGATCACATACAAAGAGAATTGATTAAGGGTCTAATTAGATTAGACCATGTTTCCAAGATGAATATGCTAGCACATATAGCAAACCTTGGCACCTGGATTCGAATTGGATTCGAATCGGCTTCCGATTTGGGCTAATTAAGATCCGATTTAAGTCAAATAGGATTTGGTCTTGACTTGGATTAACCTAGATTGATTGGGCTTCAGATTGGGTGCCACATACCTACATCCCACATGCAAGAGAGTCTCTCTCTTGCACATGGAAAGTCTTTCATGCGCAAAGGACTCTTTGGCGCATGGAATAAGATGGCACCTACCTTCTTTGACTTTTTCCATATGTTATGTCGCGTAAATATTTTTTAATTATCATGGACATCTGATATGGGGTGCAGAAGAGTCCTTCTGTAGATGAAATACTTCTTTTTCCTTTTAAATTTTTCACCCAGGATGTTTTGTCGTCCAAGACCCCTTGCCGCCCAAGACTCCATGCCGCCTACTCCTTGACGTCTCTTGGACTAAGTCAAAGTCTCTTGGGACTTTGACTATTCAATGTTTATCTCCACACCTTCTTGCTGATTGGGCATCCCTTTTTAGAGCCAATGGATGGCTTTGTTTCATGATCTAATGAATGAAAAGGGTGGTGCCAAAGATGAAGCATCGCGACTCTTCATAGAAAAACTACGTAGAATTAGTCTGAAGAGTCCTTCTATTTTAAGGCACCTCTTGGACTAAGTCTATATCTCACTTTTTATTGATGAGGCATGAGATTGGCTGATGGGGCATGAGAATTTGGTGAGAAAAGGGTGTGAGATTTTTTGTTGGCACCCCTACGTACTTTATAAATAGGGGTGCACACCTAAAGTCCGTGGTTGTGAACATTATCTTTTCTTTCTTACAAGAGTTTCTTTTTGTCCAACATTTTTTCTTCCTTTCTCTTATCTAGTCCTTGTCATTATAAGGACAAGAATTCATATTAAGACTAAGAGATTAGAAAGGAAAATTAAGAAGACAAAAGAAAAAAGGTTGATAGATAAGGAAAGGCAAGGAAGGTGACATAAAGGATTAAGAAGGTCTTGCCCATTTAATTAAAGTTCTTATTATAAGAATTTTAATTATATAAATCAGAGGTTCTGGTGTCTTGGTCAAGTCTCTGTGTGGATCAACATTGAAGGGTGAACACGTGGGCACCTGGTGGAACTCCTGACGAACTACTTCCAACGATCAGGGTCAATTTAGGGTTTAGCGAAAAGAGGTATATTCTAATACTTTCTTTTATATTATAAATGCATGCTATATGATTTATTGCTAATAAGATGGTCCTAGGGTTTGGATTTGGATTATTTGATTTCATATTTTTCCTTTGAAATCCATGCTTCCATCCTATACACCAAATCCAATTGGAAAGAGTTTCCTACCTTTGAACTTATAACAAGTTTGTTGTGCAACCATAAGACTTTTTATAAGGAATTAGGATCTTATTCTCACTAAGAAAATCAATAAGAGGGTTATGATTTTTAGTGGGAGACATAATTAAATTAAAGTCCTAATTTAATTATGTTTGTCATCATGAATTGTTTGCTTATGTATTGTTCTTTATTATGTAGATTAAATGGCTTCTTAACTTTCATTACATTCAATTTTGGATTCAAATAAATTGACTGATCAAAATTATGTTGACTCATTGAGAAATCTTAAAATAGTACTCAGTCAAGAAAAACTCTCCTATATTCTTGACACCCCTGATCCTAAGCCATTAGAAAATGATGCCACAGATGAAGATAAGTCCACATACAAGATGTGGCAAAATGATTCCCTTACTGTCAAATGCATCATACTTGCCTCTATGAATAATGAATTACAGAGGCAGCATGATAGCATGGACACTCAATCCATATTGCTCAATCTAAAAGAGCTTTATGGAGAGCATAGTAGGACTGCTAGATATGAGATATCTAAGCAATTATTTCGTGTGCAAGAATGATAGAAGGAACATCCATACAAAATCATGTTTTGATGGTAATTGACCTAATCACTCGATTAAGTCAATTAGGTTTTGTAATGGATGGAGAGTTAAGTCAGGATTTGATCCTGCAATCACTCCCAAAATCATTTTCTCAGTTTGTCATGAACTATCACATGAACAAACTGAATTCTTCATTGCCTGAGCTGTTAAATATGCTCAAGACAGTAGAAAGCCATATCAAGAAAGATAAGGCTCCTCTTCTTCTTGTGGAAGGGATCTCCAAGAAGAAGGCAGGCAAAAAGGGTTCAAAGAGAAGGTTGAATCCTAAAAGTGGTATAAATAAGAAGAAAAAGGGGAAGAAGGTCTCTAGGACAAATGACCTATTTTCACTACGGCAAAGCAGGTCATTGGAAGAGGAATTGCAAGGCTTACCTTGCAACCATGAAGTCTGGTGCAAATAATGCACCAAAAGGTATGTATGAGATACATACTATATTATCATTAAATTCTTTCATTTCAAATTCTTGGGTATTAGATACCGACTGTGGTTTTCATATCTGCAAAAATCTTTGCAGGGGCTACAGAAAATTAAGAGTTTGAAGAAAGGTGACTTCAAGCTCTATGGCGCTGGAGGAGAGTCTATCCAAGCAGAAGCTGTAGGGACAAATATATTGAAGTTACCTTATGGAAAGATCTTAGAGCTTACAAATTATTATTATATGCCTAAGATCATTAGAAATATTATATCTATACCCTTGTTATTAAAATAAGGTTATAGTCTTAATGTAACGAGCGAAGGTTGCTCGATCAAATATTCTAATGAAAATATTTGTTTTGGCATATTTAGCAATGGTTTGTTGACTCTATGTTTGGATGATAATATATTTCATATTGATGAAAATGGAAAATGTAAGAGAGATGACATAAATAATACTTTACTTTGGCATTGTCGATTAGGTCATATTAGTGAGGCTAGGATTAACAAGTTATACAAAGAAAAGTTCTTTGATCCTTTTGATTATGAATCATTGGGAACTTGTGAATCATGCCTCATGGGTAAAATGACCAAGATTCCATTTAGTGGACATAGAGAAAGGACAAATGAGTTATTAGGACTTGTACATATGGATGTATGTGGTCCTATGACAACTCAAGCTAGAGGAGGATACTCTTATTTTATTACATTCACTGATGATTTATCTAGGTTTGGATATGTGTATCTTATGAAACACAAATCAGAAGCCTTTGATAAATTTAAAGAGTATCAAAGTATGGTCGAAAAACAAACTGGACAATGTATAAAAATCCTTCGATCTGATCGGGGAGGAGAATACTTATCTAGTGAGTTTCTTGACTATCTTAAATTTAAAGAGATTCTCTCTGAATGGACACCTCCTTATACACCGCAATTAAATGGTGTAGTCGAAAGAAAAAATCATACCTTATTAGATATGGTACGGTCCATGATGTGCTTCACTGATTTATCCTATTTCCTTCTGGGGTCATGCTCTGGAGACTGCAATTTACATCTTGAATAGAGTTACCTTCTAAATCTGTATCTAGTACTCCATATGACATATGGAGAAGTAAGAAATCCTAATCTTAAGTATCTTAAGATATGGGGTTGTCCAGCTTATGTCAAAAGAAATTTTGGACATAAACTTGATGCTAGATCAGACAGATGTCTATTTATAGGATATCCTAGAAATAGTATAGGATATTTATTCTACCATCCTACTGAACAAAAGGTATTTGTAAGTAGGCATGCCATTTTCATGGAAAAAGAATTTATCCTAGAAAAGGGCAGTGGCAGAAATATTGAACTTAGTGAAGTTCAAGAAAAATCAAATAGAAATTTCTCAACCATATAATCACATAAAAGAACCAGAACACATAACTCCTATCCATAGGTCTAAAAGAGTAAGAAATACACCTATTAGGTATGGGTTTCATTATTGAGAACAATGAAGCCCAAGTCATTGAGAATGACGAACCTCTGACCTATATGGAAGCAGTCAAAAGTAAGGACTCTTACAAATGGCTGGCTGCCATGCAATCCAAAATAGGAATCCATGCACACCAACAAAGTATGGACTTTGGTGGATGCACCAGAGGATATAAATCCTATTGGATGCAAATGGATTTTTAAGAAAAAGATTGGAGCTGATGGTCAAATTGAAACCTATAAGGCCAGATTGGTGGCTAAGGGTTTTAGGCAAAAATAGGGGATTGATTATGATGAAACATTTTCACCTGTTGCCATGCTCAAATCTATTTGGATTATGCTTGCTATAGCAGCATACCACGATTATGAAATATGGCAAATGGATGTAAAGACTGCCTTCCTTAATGGTTTCCTTGAGGAGGAAGGTCTATATGTCACAGCCAGAAGGATTTGAGTCAAATGAGAGACCAAATCAGGTATGCAAACTTAAGAGATCCATTTATGGATTAAAGCAAGCATCAAGGAGTTGGAACATCCATTTTGATGAAACAATAAAAGAGTTTGGTTTTATCAAGAATGTGGATGAACCATGTGTGTACAAGAAAACTAGTGGGAGAACCATAGTCTTCTTGGTTCTGTATGTAGATGACATACTCCTCATTGGGAATGATATCCCAATGTTACAATCAGTCAAATTATGGCTATCAAATAAGTTTTCCATGAAAGATTTGGGAGAAGCATCCTATATACTAGGAATAAAGATCTATAGAGATAGATCTAAGAGGATGCTAGGCTTGTCCCAATCAAGGTACATTGACTTAATACTGAAAAGATTCAGTATGGATGGGAGTAAAAGAGGTTATTTACCCATGAGTCAAGGCATACATCTCTCTAAAAAAATGTCTCCAAAGACACCAGAAGAGAGAAATAGAATGTAGTTCTATTCCTTATGCTTCGGCTGTAGGATCAATAATGTATGCCATGTTATGTACAAGGCCTGATGTTGCTTATGCTTTAGGCATTGCAAGTAGATTTCAAGCTGATCCAGGAGAGGATCATTGGAAAGCTGTGAAAAATATTCTTAAGTACTTAAGAAGGACTAAAGATATTTTTCTTGTATATGGTGGTTCTGATCTTAAACTAGAAGCATATTCTGACTCTAGTTTTCAATCAGACCCAGATGATAGCAAATCCATTTTAGGATATGTCTTTACTCTGAATGGTGGAGCAGTAAGTTGGAAGAGTACTAAGCAGCCAACTGTAGCTGACTCAACCACTGAAGCAGAATACATAGCTGTAAGTGAAGCCGCCAAGGAAGCTGTCTGGATGAAGAAGTTCATCACTGAATTAGGTGTTATTCCTAAAATTAAGAATCCAGTACCACTTTACTGTGATAATACTAGAGCTGTAGCTCAAGCAAAGGAACCAAGGTCTCATCATAAATCCAAACACATTCTGAGATGCTTCCATCTTGTTCGAGAAATTATTGAAAGATAAGATGTGGTCATAGAACGAGTAGATACAAAGAACAACATAGCAGACCCATTCACTAAGGCTTTACCACTGCAACTGTTTGATCGCCACCTTGATTGTATGGGATTAAAATATAAGGACGATTGGCTTTAGTGCAAGTGGGAGATTGAAAGGAATATGCCCTCAAGCCAATTTATTTTTGGGATGTTCTTTGTCTTCCAGACTCATGTAATGACATTTTTAATAAATAAAGGCATTTATTTCATCATATGCAGTGTCTTATTATTTATTTAAGATTATGATGAACTCTATAAATTAGGGCTATGATTTTAGGATTATGATGAGATCATACTAGTGAGACCTAAAATCTTAAAATCCTAATTTAAATATTCCTAGTCGATGGGACATTGAGTTAGGGATCAATGTTTTTCGGTAAGACTAGCACATTCTTTGTATGCTCGATTGAGAGGGTGATTGATCTCACAATAACTTGTGTATGACACTAATACAAGAATGTGGGTGCTCATTAGAGAATGAGTTCACTGAATTGATCCAAATTGAGAATATCTAATGGAGTCTTATCTACATGTCAATAGATGGTTCTCATAGTGGAATTTGTGCATGTAATCCTTTGACCTGAAACTACCATAGAATCTTATATATATAAATCCATATTTTGGTTCATACTCATTCATGACTTAGTTATGTACGGGATGATCTAGATATGGTAGATTATATATATGAAGATTGTGAGTAGGTTAACAAGGAATCGATCACTCCTGGTAAGAGGAAATAGCATCCTACCTGCTTCAAACAAATAATGATTCAGGAAGACTTTGATCAAAGCATGATGAAAATTAGAAATGGTTTCTAATATTTCATTAAATGAATCATTATCATAAGATTGAAAGAGAAATGAATATGATATTGGGATTGACATATTTTCATACCAAGAGTCATATTCAGGATGCAGGAAGATCGAAGGATCTAGTTGCATGGTAATTTTCACTGAAGGATATTTTTGGTATTTCCATCAAAATTTTACATCTTTTGGATAGTCATGATACGTTGCTAGATGTCAATCATGTCTTGTGAGTTTGATCAAATTAAAATTTTAATTTGATAATTAAATTAGAAAGTATTCTAAATTAAGTCAAATTGGGTTGGCTAGTTTTGACCTAAATCGTTTTGGTTGAGTTCTAACCAGATTAGGTCAAATCACACCCTGACTCACTACTGGTTAGATGTGGAATCCAATGGGTCATACACAAAGAAAATTGATTGAGGGTGTAATTAGATTAGACCATGTTTGCAAGATGAATATGCTAGAACATATAGCAAACCCTAGTACCAGGATTCGAATTGGATTCGAATCGGCTTTCGATTTGGGCTAATTAAGATCCAATTTGAGCCAAATAGGATTTGGTCTTGAGTTGGATTAACCTAGATTGATTGGGCTTCAGATTGGGCACCACATACTTGCATCCCACATGCTAGAGAGTCTCTCTCTTGCGCGTGGAAAGTCTTTAATGCACAAAGGACTCTTTAGCACATGGAATAAGATGGCGCCTACCTTCTTTGACTTTTCCCATATGTTATGTCGCATAAATATTTTTTAATTAGCATGGACATCTAATATGGGGCATAGAAGAGTCCTTCTATAGATGAAATACTTCTTTTTCCTTTTAAATTTTTTGCCTAGGATGTTTTTTCGCCCAAGACCCCTGGCCGCCCAAGACTCCATGCCGCCTACTCCTCCTTGACGTCTCTTGGACTAAGTCAAAGTCTCTTGGGACTTTGACTATTCAAAGTTTATCTCCATGCCTTCTTGCTAATTGGGCATCCCTTTTTAGAGCCATTGGATGGCTTTGTTTCATGATCTAATGAATGAAAAGGGTGGCACCAAAGATGAAGCATCGTGACTCTTCATAAAAAATCTACATAGAATTAGTCCGAAGAGTCATTCTATTTTAATGCACCTCTTCGACTAAGTCTATATCTCATTTTTTACTGATGAGGTGTGAGATTAGCTAATGGAGCATGAGAATTTGATGAGGAAAGGGCGTGAGATTTTTTGTTGCCACCCCTACGTACTTTATAAATAGGGGTGTACACCTATAGTCCATGGTTGTGAACATTATCTTTTCTTTCTTATAAGAGTTTCTTTTTATCCAATTTTCTTTCTTCCTTTCTCTTATCTAGACTTTGTCATTATAAGGATAAGAAGTTATATTAAGAATAAGAGATTAGGAAGAAAAATTAAGAAGATGAAAAAAAAAAGGTCGATAGATAAGGAAAGGCAAGGAAGGTGACATAAAGGCTTAAGAAGGTCTTGCCCATTTAATTAAAGTTCTTATTATAAGAATTTTAATTATATAAATCAGAGGTGCTGGTGTCTTGGTCAACTCTTTGTGTAGATCAACATTGGTGGGTGAACACGTGGGCACCTAGTGGAACCCATGATGATCTACTACCGATGATCAGGGTTAATTTAGGGTTTAGCGATAAGAGGTATGTTCTAATACTTTCTTTTATATTACAAATGCATGTTATATAATTTAATTGCTAATAAGGTGGTCCTAGGATTTGGGTTTGACTTATTTGATTTCATGTTTTTGCTTTGAAATCCATGCTTCTATCCTGTACACCAAATTCATCATAGGGGCAGCCTTGTGGCATGGGAAATGGGTCAAGCTTTTTTGATCTTGGCGCAGACAGGGTTTTTATAGATCTTATTGCGCCATGCAGTGCCAAATCATCCTGGCCAATCACAACCTTTTGTGCAATCAGATCTAAATCTGATTAATGGGATGACATCATCTGATCCAATCAAATGAGAGCCCTTCTGAATTATCCTTAGATGGCACCAAGACTGGTCAAAGACAAGTCTTTGGCGCCACCTAGGTAGAAACCCCGAAGCAACTAGAGTCCCATCTATATGGGACTCCAGATGCTTTATCCATGGGCGCATGCCTAAGGAGGCATGCGCCTCTTATCCATCTACTTTTTAGTAGGTGGACTGGTCCAAAAATTCTTTTTTATGGGTGCATGACCCATGGGCAGATGTCTAAGTGTCAAAGGTCAATATTTAACCAAATATCCAAAATAGAATTTAGCAGGTGATGAAAAATGGTAGGTGTTATCTCAAATTCAATTCATAAATTAAGATAATTCTTTTTTGATCAGGACAAGCTCTAGTCAGACCAAGAAAAAGTACTTGAGTGAGCCCAAACATATTTGGCTCAATCGAGACAATTTTTAATGATAATTAAAGAAGAACATTAGGCTCAATCGTGTAATAGCATGATTTTCTTGAACCTAATTGAATCTAATTCAAATCAATTGAACTAGGTTAGTCCAATTGATGATATCCATATCAAAACTCTTGTTTGTGTGACCCAGCTAGGTTCAGTTCCATATGCTAATGAGATATGTCATGATCTCTATCATCGACATCATCGAAATACCTTCCGATGGATCAAAATTTTTTTTGATTCAGACAACTAGTATGATTGATCATCTAAATCGCTCTAATTACTTCCAAAATCCATCAGTGACATCTAGCAGCATATGGTGGCAACCCATCAGAACTAAAAATGAACCTCTTGGTGTAGTTATCTATGTGATTAAGTTCTTCTATCTTGAGCCCGACTAGATTGGGGTTAATGTAATCTTGTCAAACCCTAATATCCATCATATGATTAATCATTCGATTCAAATCCAATGTGAAAACCTTAATAGAAACTTTTTCTATTATTTCACTCTGCCATGGCCATAGGCTTATGGACTTAATTCTCATGATCATCATAGGGTTACTCCTCATCTACCGAGGTAGATGGATTCCCTATTGGTGCAATCCAATTCCTACAATGAACATGCTATAGCCAACATACACCTCAAGGTTTCGAATGGCTAGGAGATTGAGTCATGGTGTAGTCAAACTATAACACCCTCAAAGTGAACTATCGATGCACCTCAGGTCAAAGAACCAGACACATAACTGTAGCTTCGAGCCAGTTATCGATGAGAAGGTAGACTTCCTAATGACTGCTCGAGGTGGTCATGCGCAGTGTCCTTATTCTCTAATGAGTACCTGTACTCTCGCTCTAGTGTCTCTATACGATAGACTCAAGACTCATCTACTATAAAGAAGCGATTATACACCAACCTTCTGGATCAATCACCATCCTCATGATGATCCTATGTTCAGGAGCATTTTTTGAGTTAATAATGAAAATTCATATCTTAAATTTTCAACTGTTGAAAATAAAAACTATCATAGCCATTAACTCAAGGGATGTATCACAGACACTAAATACACATTGTGATAGAAAATAACCTATTCTATTATTTATAGTCAAAATTATAATTTTATCCTTAGAAGTGTATAACAAGTGTCGGCCAATTCTAGCTTCTAGGGCATGCATATCTAACAAACTCCCACTTGACCTAAAGCCAATTGGCTACAAATTTATGTCCCATCTTCTCAAGGTTGATTTTGATCTTCTACTAGTCCAACGGGTTTATAAGTGGGTCTACCCCATTGTTTATGGAGTTGACTCTCTTGACCTCGACGTATCCTTTCTCGAGGTAATCACGAATAAGGTGGTATCATCGCTTGATGTGTTTGAATTTTTGGTGATACCTCAGCTCCTTAGCAAGGACTATGGCACCATTATTGTCACAGTATAGAGGAATGTCATTTGATGGCATCACTTCAATTTTTATGGAGAACTTCTTGTACCAGAATGCCTCCTTCGCAGCTTCTGACGCAGCGATGCATTCTGCTTTCATGGTGGAATCTGCTATTACTGTCTATTTGAAATTCTTCCAACTGACAGCACCACTATTACACACAAATAGATTCCCAGATGTTGACTTTTGATTATCTATATCGGACATAAAATCTGAGTCAATATACCCTTGGACTTTGAGTTCTCCATTACCAAAAAGCAAGAAAATATCCTTAGTTTTTCTTAAGTACTTAAGGATACATTTCATAGAAGTCTAGTATTCTTCTCCTAGGTTTGAGTGATATCTGCTTGTGACACTCACAGCATGGGCTATATCAGGTCGTGTACATAACATGGCATACATGAGACTCCCTATTGCAGAAGCAGAAGCATACGGGATCTTTTTCATGCATTGAATCTTCTCTGGTGTGTTGGTGAAGGGAAATCCTGATTTCTCGGTCCAGGTTCGTCCAGATCTGATTAGATCAAGAGATATATTTCAAAAATTTTCTCTTGATCTCAATCAGATCTTGATATGTTTCAGATCTGATTCTTATTATTTTAATAAATAAAATAAAACAAGATAAATTAAATCAAATTCAATTTACCTGATTTGGGTAATCCTATTACCCTGTAGATGATCCTGATTGCAGCGGAAGGTTCTGGATCTTAGCCACGCAAGCGCCTGGCCTCTACCGGTATCCACTCGGGTTGGATCTGGAGATCCTCTTCTTCTCTATCACACCTCCAAAAATCAGATCTGGATCTGATCTGGAGGATCTTCAAAACTCTTTTGAAGATCTGCAGTCGTCCTTTTGCAGCAGCGCAGCCTTCTTGCTTTTGATCGCCTTTCCTTGATCTGAATCGCACCAAACTAAATCCAAAACACTTTTGGACGTGGAGAGCAAGGGGAGAAGAGACTATGGCATGGAGAAGGAGGGGAGAGGCAGCCTTGGGGCGTGGGAAATCTCTATTGAATTCACTTAGGATTAGGGTTGGGCGCAGGGTCTTATTTATAGACCTCTTGTGATCCAACTCCTCTTCCTCTCAACCAATCACAACCCTTTGTGAAATCAGATCTAAATCTGATTGGTTGGAATAGAGACCCCTGGATTCCTCCTTAGAGGGCGCCTAAGACCAGTCAAACTGGATTCTTAGTAGAACTCTGATTGGAATCCAAAAGGGAGGTGGAGTCCTTGTCCAACAAGGACTCCTAGGCGCCTCCTACTTGGGCTCACGCCACCCTTGGCGTGCGCCCTTCTCCTTGCCAGGTTCTGGCAGGGGGACAGGCCCCCACCAGCTCTCCAATAGGTGCATGACATGTGGTCAAAAGTCAAAGGGTCAATGGTCAACGTTTGACCAGTCAAAGGTAGACTTTTGACCAAAGTCAAAGAACAAGAAATGGCAGGTGACCAAAAATGGCAGGTAATGTCTTACAAATAAGACAACCTATTCTGACTTGGACAACCTCCAGTCAGACCATATGAAGGCCTCTGATTGAGCACAAACTCCTTTGGCTCAGTCAGGACAACTTATTTATGATAGTAAAAGAAGAACGTTAGGTTCAATCGAGTGCTAGCACGATTTCCTTGAACCTAATTGAATCTCATTCAGATCAATTGAACTAGATCAGTTCAATTGATGATCACCAGATTCAAACCCTTGTTTGTGTGACCCAGTTAGGTTCAGTTCTGTATGGTAATGGGATATGTCATGATCTCTATCATCGACATCATCGAAACTCCTTTCGATGGATCAGAACTCTTCTGATTCGAACAGCTAGAATGATCGATCATCTAAATCATTCTAATTGCTCCCAAAATCCACCAGTGACACCTAGCAGTATATGGTGGCAACCCATCAGAGCTGAATGCGAACCTCTTGGTGCAGCTACCTGTGTGATTAAGTTCTTCTATCTTGAGCCCCGATCAGATTAGGGTTAAGGTGAACTCGTCAAACCCTAGTCTCTGTCATATGATGTAATCATTCGATTCGAGTCCAATGTGAAAATCTAAATAGAAACTCTTTCTATTATTTCACTCTACCATGGCCATGGGCTTCTGGACTTGATTCTCATGATCATCATAGGGCTACTCCTCTACCACCGAGGTAGATAGATTCCATCTTGATGCAATCCAGTTCCTACAATGAACATGCTATAGCCAACATACACCTCAGGGTTCCATATGGCTAGGAGACCGAGTAATGGTGTAGTCAAACTATAACACCCTCAAGGTGAACTGCCGATGCATCTCAGGTCAAAGAACCAGACACACTACTGCAGCATCGAGTCAGTCATTGACGAGAAGGTAGACTTCCTAATGACTACTCGAGGTGGTCACGCTCAGTGCCCTCGTTCTCTAACGAGTACCTGTACTCTCGCTCCGGTGTCTCCACACCGTAGACTCAAGACTCATCTACTAAAGAGAAGCGATCGTACACCAACCTTCCGGATCAATCACCATCCTCGTGATGATCCTATGGTCGGGAGCTGTTTATGAGTTAATAATGATTATTCATGTCTTAAATTTTCAACTCTTGAAAATATGAATTATCATTACCATTAACTCAAAGGATGTATCACAGACACTAAATACACATATGTGATAGAAAATAACCCATTTTATTAATTATAGTCAAAATTATAATTTTGCCCCTAGAAGTGTATTACAAGTGTCAGCCAATTCTGGCTTCTAGGGCACATATATCTAACAATCTCCCACTTGTCCTAAAGCCAATTGGCTACAAGTCTAAGTCCCATCTTCTCAAGGTGGGCTTCGATCTTCTGCTGGCCCAACGGCTTTGTAAGTGGGTCTGCCACATTATCTGCGGAGTTGACTCTCTTGACCTCAACGTAACCTTTCTCAAGGTAATCGCGGATGAGATGATATCGCCGCTCAATGTGCTTGGACTTCTGGTGAGACCTCGGCTCCTTAGCAAGGGCTATGGCGCCATTGTTGTCGCAGTAAAGAGGAATGGCATCTGATGGCATTACTCCAATTTCTGCAGCAAACTTCTTGTACCAGAATGCTTCCTTTGCAGCCTCTGATGCAGCTATATATTCTGCTTCCATGGTGGAATCTGCTATCACAGTTTGCTTGGAACTCTTCCAGCTGACAGCTCCACCATTGCACACAAACAGACTTCCAGATGTCGACTTTCGATCATCTATATCGGACATGAAGTCCGAGTCTGTGTATCCCTGAACTTGGAGTTCTCCATTACCAAAGACCAACATCATATCCTTAGTTCTTCTCAAGTACTTAAGGATACATTTCACAGAAGTCCAGTGTTCTTCACCTGGATTTGACTGATATCTGCTTGTGACACTCACAGCATGGGCTATATCAGGTCGTGTACATAGCATGGCATACATGAGGCTCCCTATTGCAGAAGCATAAGGGATCTTGCTCATGCGTTCTATTTCCTCAGGTGTGCTGGGGCACATCTTCTTGGAAAGATGAATACCATGTCTGAAGGGTATTAATCCCCTCTTAGAGTTTTCCATACTAAACCTCTTTAGTACTTCCTCTATGTACATCTTCTGTGAAAGTCCTAGCATCCTATTCGGTCTATCCCTATAGACCTTAATTCCTAGAATAAAGGATGCTTCACCTAGGTCTTTCATGGAGAATTCCTTGGACAACCACATCTTGACTGATGTCAACATGGGAATATCATTCCCAATAAGGAGGATGTCATCCACGTACAATACGAGGAAGACAACAGCGCTCCCACTGACCCTTTTGAAAACACATGGTTCCTCTTCATTTTTGATGAAACCAAACTTTTTGATCACATCATTGAAACGAGTGTTCCAGCTCCGAGATGCTTGCTTAAGTCCATATATGGACCTTTGCAGCTTGCAAACCTTGTGATCAGTATCACTGGATGTGAAACCTAGCGGCTGTTCCATATAGATATCTTCCTCAAGATATCCATTTAGGAATGCCGTTTTCACGTCCATTTGCCATATTTCATAATCGAAATAGGCTGCAACAGCAAGCAATGTGCGGATGGATTTTAGCATAGCTACCGGGGAAAAGGTATCCTGATAGTCAATGCCTTCGCGTTGACTATAACCTTTTGCCACCAGTCTAGCCTTGAATGTCTCCACATTCCCATCTGCACCAATCTTTCTCTTGAAGATCCATTTACACCCAATAGGTACTATACCTTCTGGTGGATCTACCAAGGTCCAGACTTGGTTTGAGTGCATCGAGTCGAATCTTCTGACTTCATTGCCTCAAGCCATTTCTCGGAGTCGATATCTGATATCGCCTCGTTGTAGGTTTTGGGATCATCACCATGAGCACCATTACCTATGAGGAACATTTCCTCTACGTCCTCTGAAATAATACCTAAGTATCTTTCAGGGGGACGGGAAACTCTTTCCGATCTACGAGGTGGAGGAGGTAGTGTTCTTATTGGCTCAACCTGATTTGGTTCCACTTGGTCCTTAGCTCGTTCTGCTTGTGAGACTTTCTCATCAAGCTTAATCTGCTTTCCAATGCCACTATCTTGAATAAACTATTTTTCAAGAAATATGGCATGTCGACTCACAATCACATTGTGGTCTTCTGGAATGTAGAAATAGTATCCTAATGACTCTTTAGGATATCCTATGAATCGAGCTCTAAAGGACCTAAACTCTAACTTGTCCGCTTGTTGTCTTTTGACATAAGCCGGACAACCCCAAATTCTGAGATGACTCAGACTTGGTTTCTTACCGTGCCATATCTCATACGGTGTGGTAGGAACGGTTTTAGAGGGAACCCTATTCAGTAAATAGATTGAAGTTAATAATGAATGTCCCCAAAGAAAATCTGGGAGGTCTGTGAAGCTCATCATGGATCGAACCATATCCAATAGAGTCCGATTTCTCCGTTCTGAAACCCCGTTGAGTTGAGGTGTTCCTGGTGGAGTCCATTGAGAGACTATGCCATTTTCCTTAAGATAGTCTAGGAATTCCCGGCTAAGGTATTCACCTCCTCGATCTGATCGAAGAACCTTAATGGGTTTTCCAGTTTGTTTTTCTACTTCATGTCTGAATTCTTTGAACTTTTCAAAGGCTTCAGACTTGTGTCTCATAAGATACACATACCCATACCTAGACAGATCATCGGTAAAGGTAATGAAGTAGACAAAATTGCCTCTAGCCGGCACATCGAAATGGGCCGCACACATCAGTATGTACTAGGGCAAGGAGATCTGTGGCCCTCTCCCCATGTCCAACAAAAGGGAGTTTAGTCATTTTGCCTTGAAGACAAGATTCACAAGTTGGATATGACTCAAAAGTCAATGGACTCAATAGCCCATTTTTCTCCAATTTGTTAATCCTATCTTCTGCTATATGACCTAATCTCAGGTGCCATAGATATCTGTCGTTTGGACTATCCCTAGGTCGTTTGGCATTCACGTTTTGCTCGATAGTTAAAACAGGTACATCAATATGCAACTGATAAAGACCATTAACAAGGAAACCATTTGCAATTTTATTTCTTTCATAAAGAATGTTACAATGGTCCTTAAAGAAGGTGATCACATAACCTTCTTGTGCTAAGCATGAAACAGAAATCAAATTCCTGCTAGCTGCAGGCACATAATAACAGTCTTTTAAAACTAAGTCTAAACCAGATGGTAATCGCAGAGGGTATGTTCCCACGGCTACTGCAGCAACTCTTGCTCCATTACCGACGCGTAGGATCATGTCTCCATCCCTCAGCCTCCTGCTATCCTCAAGACCCTGCATAGAAGTGCACAGATGAGCACTAGAACCAGAGTCAAGCACCCAACTGGATGCAGAAGAAACCGTAAGGTTAGACTCAATAACGAGCATACCTCCAGAAGGACCTTCCTTCTTGTTCTTCAGGGTGGCCAGGTAAGTAGGGCAGTTCCGCTTCCAATGGCCGTCGCTGTTGCAATGGAAACACTTTCCTTTGCCATCGACCTTCTTCTTCGGTTCTGCCTTCTTCTTCTTTGATCCTTCTACCTTTTGCTTTTTCACAGACTTCTTTTTCTTTCCATAAGACTTTCTTTTGGAAGAAGTCCGTTCCATAGCAAGAACTGAGCCTTTAGAACCTTTCATAGAAAGCTCAGCGGTAACCAGCATATTCATCAACTCGGCCAAGGAATTTTGAAGTTTATGCATGTGGTAATTCATGATGAATTGCCCATATGCATCAGTCAAGGATTGCAGAATAATATCGTTCTGCAAATCCAAGTCCAACTTCACACCGAGCTTCTCAAGCTCTTCCATGTCCTTGATCATTGTCAGACAGTGATCTTGGACTGACTGCCCATCACGCATCTTAGCCTTAAAAAGTCATTTCGTGACTTGATATTTGGCTGCGCGACTCTGTTCACCAAACATCTCCTGCAGGTGAGCCAACATTTGGCGAGCAGTCCCGATATCTTCATGTTGGCGCTGGAGCTCATCAGACATCGAGCCCAACATGTAGTATCTGGCCTTATTGTCTTCGTCAATCCATTTTTCCAGAGACGCTCTCTGTTCAGTGGATGGACGAGCTGGTAAGGTGGGAGGGTCCTGGTCCAAAACATGTGTTAACTTCTCTGAACCCAAAACAATTTTGTAGTTCCTGAGCCAATCTTTATAATTGGGTCCAGTCAGTCTATGTGTGTCTAGGATACGTGCCAGTGGGTTGGACGCAGACATTTTCCTGTAGAGAGTCAAAGATTCTAGTTAGATACTGTAATTTTGACTTGACCAATTTGTTTAGGGATTTTATTTTTAAACAAATTAGCTCCCACTATTTTCTCGGATCCCTACACTCCCTCTGTAGAGATGCGAAAATCTCCGCGATTGATGATTTCTAGTGGGTGGTGCGGTCTCACCAACTGACTCATCACCTCACCTAACAGTTATTGGTGATGGGTTAGCCAATGAGTGAACAACTCTTGTTCAATGATTCTCTAATCATGGTGCACCCAAACTTGGTCTCTAATTCATGAATCTCACCGTATCCGGAATATTGATCCACTCCTTAGTTAAGTCAGACCCACCATTTGCATAGACTGGGTTCCTAATTGGGTCTCTCACCGTATCCGAAATATTGAGCCCAACTCATCCTCCAGCCCATAGCATCCAATGCCTAATAGACATGGTTGCGTCTTCCCGGTGCAACTGAGCCACTGTATCCAGCCGAGAACAATCAACCCCGGGAAGGGCCCGCACGTCTACAATGGTGGAAGACCTCGGACTTAATCTTTTCTTAGGGAGAATTGATTCAGGTCTCATTAAACTAGACTTGGCTTAGTCATAACAATTATGACTAACCTAGTGGCATGGGTCAGCTCGGATTATTGACCACCTCAGATCAGAACTGTGTCAACAGATATGGCCAGGTAAGTGAGACCGGTGGAAGGAATATGCCGTTAACTCGCACAAGAACGCATTCAGGTCGAGTAGCTTCCAATTAAAAACCAGTCGGTCGTCTGTGCCAAACTTACCTTAGACACCAAATTGTTGAGTCAGAACCAATTGGGTTAGCCTACAATCCAGACTCTAACCTCTGAGCCTAATTAGGTCTTGCTTGATCGTGACTCGATCTTGACCCAGACTTAATCCTATTAGGCTGGTCAATTTAAGCATTGTTGATCCCATCTAACCAACTCTTGATTCGGTTTGATCAACCGCTTAGACCTAATTGAGCTACCCAAGCCCGAACCCAGTATTATGAATATGTCTTAGATCTGAAATTCTCAATTTTAGACCTAATTAATATTCCATAAACTTAATTCTTAATTAAGTTGGGTTCATAAACAAAATATGCACAATAAATCCTAGGGTTTCAGGATCTAGGGTTTTGCAGAAAGTAAGTTTTGGGTTTCTGATTAAGGACGAACACGCAGCACCCCTACACGTCATAAGAACACCCCATCGAATGGGAAGAGAGGGCCTTTAAACCCTTCTTCGTTCTTATGACCGGACGGCCAAGAGGAACGCCTTAATCAGGAACATGTAAATCTACAAAACAGTTATAGATCTATATCATATATCTCATATACAAATTTAGATCTAATCAAGGCATATTTTGCATACATCTCATGTATCAAATCATGCATGTTTTCAGATCTAAATTATCACATAATAATCTAAAAAATTAGATTTAAATTGATCTAATCAAAATAAATTCTAATCTAGACAATTATGTAGAACTATTCTACAACTAGTCTAGTCATGCATCTATCATATCTCATATGATATTTAAAATTAAATAATTTTTATTTGCTGTTTATCAGATGTTATTATAACACTTATAATATCAGAAAATAGTAAATAAGAAGATCTAAAATATGATTTAATCAGATTAAATCAAAGACATGCAAAACTATTCTATAGAACTATTCTATTCTAGAACTAGTCATGCATATCTTCATGTTCTTAGATCCAAATCATTTAATTTTAATTTTTCTGATTTCAGATCTGATCACATCTCATGTGACATCTGAAATCACTTTATTTTCTAATTAAAATAAAATTAAAATCAGATCTAAACAATCTAGAACCATGGCTCTGATACCAGTTGAAGGGAAATCCTGATTTCCCGGTCCAGGTTCGTCCAGATCTGATTAGATCAAGAGATATATTTCAAAAATTTTCTCTTGATCTCAATCAGATCTTGATATGTTTCAGATCTGATTCTTATTATTTTAATAAATAAAATAAAATAAGATAAATTAAATCAAATTTAATTTACCTGATTTGGGTAATCCTATTACCCTGTAGATGATCCTGATTGCAGCGGAAGGTTCTGGATCTTAGCCACGCAAGCGCCTGGCCTCTACCGGTATCCACTCGGGTTGGATCTGGAGATCCTCTTCTTCTCTATCACACCTCCAAAAATCAGATCTGGATCTGATCTGGAGGATCTTCAAAACTCTTTTGAAGATCTGCAGTCGTCCTTTTGCAGCAGCGCAGCCTTCTTGCTTTTGATCGCCTTTCCTTGATCTGAATCGCACCAAACTAAGTCCAAAACACTTTTGGACGTGGAGAGCAAGGGGAGAAGAGACTATGGCATGGAGAAGGAGGGGAGAGGCAGCCTTGGGGCGTGGGAAATCTCTATTGAATTCACTTAGGAATTAGGGTTGGGCGCAGGGTCTTATTTATAGACCTCTTGTGATCCAACTCCTCTTCCTCTCAACCAATCACAACCCTTTGTGAAATCAGATCTAAATCTGATTGGTTGGAATAGAGACCCCTGGATTCCTCCTTAGAGGGCGCCTAAGACCAGTCAAACTGGATTCTTAGTAGAACTCTGATTGGAATCCAAAAGGGAGGTGGAGTCCTTGTCCAACAAGGACTCCTAGGCGCCTCCTACTTGGGCTCACGCCACCCTTGGCGTGCGCCCTTCTCCTTGCCAGGTTCTGGCAGGGGGACAGGCCCCCACCAGCTCTCCAATAGGTGCATGACATGTGGTCAAAAGTCAAAGGGTGAATGGTCAACGTTTGACCAGTCAAAGGTAGACTTTTGACCAAAGTCAAAGAACAAGAAATGGCAGGTGACCAAAAATGGCAGGTAATGTCTTACAAATAAGACAACCTATTCTGACTTGGACAACCTCC